>JACATO010000952.1:1545000-1950644 GCA_018389105.1 Nautilus pompilius | reverse complement strand
TCTCTCTACCTCTCTCTCTCTCCACTCTCTCTCTTCTCTCTCTCTCTCTCTCTCTTATCCATCTCTCTCTCTCTCTCTCTCTCTCTCTCTCTCTCTCACGCAACACGGACGCTTATCATGGAAACGTTGCAAACTTAATTCTTTTTAAAATAATATTTTTAATCCAACACCCTGTTTCCCACGATGCGCAGGTATTATTAAGGGATGACCTTTCCCCCTGCCTGCCGTGTTTGTCGCCTGTCAGTATTTCATAATCCAAGCAAATTTTCCTTTTTTTGATTTAGCGAGTGAACTCCGGCTGGAAGATTGCTGGTAAAGGGGAAGTAACTAAATCCTACAAAAAAAATAGCATCTGTAGACTTTGCGTGGGCGAATTAGAGAGTAAAAGTAACTGCCTGCTTTTATCTTTTGCTTTCATGTTCGATAACTCTACACGGAAAGTTTCCCTTCACCGCAGTGAAGAACAACACCTACTTATCAGCTACACTCGGTAATAACCTCCAAGAGACTGGGGCTGCCGGAGGAACCGGTTGCGTTCTGTCTCATCCCTCGTGTATTACCATCTTCCCTCGTTGCTGTTGACTCTGAAAGCTTCCACTGCTCAGAAATTTAACCTGTCACGGGTCTAATCTCTCTCTCGCCGGAATAGAAAGAAGCGTTATCGTGTTTGCCTGGAACCGGGGAGGGGGGAGGGGTCCCTGCTTTTCCCGTGATCCTCTGGGGCAGGCGTTAATGAGATAAAAAGTAGTAATCGCTGAAGGCGGCCATCTGTAAGACTGATAGCGGAGAGTCCGAACGTTCGCGCTAATTCAAAATAAATTTGAAGGCCACGTACAGAAGATTTATAACCTCGGAACCGCGGAGAAATGGAAACTGCATCCTCTCTGTTTAAATATTTCAGCCCGGCTATAAACCTAGATATTAAAGGTAAATATTACCCTATGTTCGGCGATCAGTTTCGCCATCTTTCTGCTCGCCGAAGTCCGTTTACTGAGACCAGCGTAAAATTGGAAAGACCCCGGGATCTACGTACGCGCGTTATGGCTAATATTTGCAGCCGGAACTCGTGCCTGGGTACCCAGATAAAGTGGACGGGAAGGGTGATAGAAAAGAGGGAAATGGAAAACCCGAGTCGAACATCCAACAAAGTTAGTCGTTATGGCCAAAGCGAAAGTAATAAAAGTTTACGACGAATCGGAAGTAGTTTGTGTCATTCTAATCCCGATAACGCGGGAAAGATAGGGAAACTGGGTTCGAGTGGTGCCCCGACCTCTGTTACAGAAACAGAGACTTTGGAATATTAGGGCGCCATCAGCAAGGTGCCTCTACCGGCCCCGATCTCTGTTACAGAAAAAGAGACTTCGGAATATTAGGGCGCCATCAGCAAGGTGCCTCTACCGGCCCCGATATGTTACAGAAAAAGAGACTTTGGAATATTAGGGCGCCATCAGCAAGGTGCCCCCCCGGCCCCGATCTCTGTTACAGAAAAAGAGACTTCGGAATATTAGGGCGCCATCAGCAAGGTGCCCCCTCCCGGCCCCGATATGTTACAGAAAAAGAGACTTTGGAATATTAGGGCGCCATCAGCAAGGTGCCCCTCCCAAAAAACCAGGTTTTCGTAAGTTGTATAGAGGAAATTTATTTCGCCACTTTAGAAAAGGATTCTGGCCTACCCATCGTGCACTCCAATGAACCGTTTTTCTCTGTAGAGTATAACCTCTACGGCGAAGATGGACGACCGAACGGCTGGATCTGTCGTGAAGAACTTTCTGCTAGTTGCGGTTATTAGAAACTGCGGGATTAAAGCGGGAATTTAATCTTGTTCTGTCGTTGAAAAAGCGAGTGGTTACATTCCGCGCCCAGTATATAAAACTTGTCATCAGATATCTTACAGTCGTAACAACAGTGTAGTTTAACTTTAACGACTGGTGGGAAGCCGGATGTCCGGGTGCCGAGTTCGCCGACCTCTCGCCGCTCGGGTTCTCGTGCCAGGCCGCCTACGTGAGTTTCTTTCCGCCATTCCGGAAAAATAGCCACCTAAAAAGGCGATTTTTTTAAAACCCGACTAACATTGGGAATGATAACAGGTAATGACGATCGAGTTTTCCCCCCGACCGTTAACATCGGCCACCAGATGGCGGAGGAAGCGGGTTGTGTGAAAACTCTTTTCTTTAGCTTCGGGAGGGAACTGGGTCCCAGCCTATAGAAGAACGACGTACGTCGAACGGGAATCGAACCCGGGTTACGGTGTTCACTATGGCTCTTTATGAAGCTTTTGGCTGTAGTGTACATTTAAGAAGGCCCTTAACAACTCTAGATGTCTGTTTTAGATCTCTCGACCGTCTGTGAATCAAGCTGGAGCAGAGGATGAGCAGAGAAGACCAGAATCACCTGCAGAATAGTTTAAGGATTACGTAGTCGACGGAGATGCTTGAAGTAACCTCCTTGGTACAGTGATGCAACTTAACCCTTTTAATGATGTTAGCAACTTGTAATTCTTTAATGTTAACAGACCCTCCCGACTTTCTAAAGTTAAAGGGTTCCAACCACCTGATTTTAATATTTCAATGTTGAAACAAAAAACAAAACAATTTAGAAAAAGACAATTAAGTTAAAAGGGATCTAGATAATTTGGGAGAAACAATATAAAAGAGTTTCAAATACTTTTCTTTAAGAAAATTCTTTTAGTAACAAAATTTAGATGGGCGTTTTTAAATAGGTGGAAAGTCGGTTAATATTTGGGTCCGATGAATGTAACTCTGGTGACAGCAAAGGGAGAAGGGGTCGTCGGGGAGGGAGGGAGGGTAGAGAATGCGCTGCTTGGCGAAAGGAAACAAATACACAGCTGATTAGGAAAGAACAGAGTTGCCGAGCCGAAGATGGTCGGGAAAGCTGCAGCGGATGAGTAAGAACCGCATCTTCTTGAATCCCAAATTTCCGCATTAGAGTACTTGCCGTTGGCACCCCCCCTCCTCCTCCTCCTCAAACCGGGGCCAGCGCTGGCCCCGTCGCAGTGAGCGAATTAACGTCGCTTCTGCCTCTCCGAGGTGTGCGATTACTCGTCTGTAACACGAGAAACAGGGAAGAGAAGCTCTCAAGGAGTTGGATTACTGGCGCTGTGGGATAAACAAAGATTATGTAAAACTCCGAGCGTGGATCGGATAATAAAGGTGGGGTGGGGGGGGGAGATATTAAGGGTCGCACCGCGAACAAAGCGGGCTTCCTCTCCTGCGCCAGGGCAGGCGACACAATGGCGTGCCTGGAGCTGCCGGTGTCGGTTGGACTCGCCAGAGGCTCTGCCACCCCGAAGCAGAAACATGGAACATTGCAGGAGTCTAAATCTGGGCTGTATTGGCGCACGGTAGAAGTCGGCTCTATTCTATGGACTCTTCCCCCCAGGTAAAAAGTTACCGCTTCAAACAAAGAGCGGATTAGACGTATTTCAGGTAGCCGGTGCTGCGCCCGGCCCCGCTAGAGTGGCAAACAGGAAGGACCGACGCCGTTCTGAGGATCTCCGACGGTGGCAATAATGAGATGGACGCCGTTCGCTGGGAGAGAAACACGGGAGCGAATACCGCTGCCAGCGACGAATTATTCCGACGATACGACTCGACAGAAACCCTGGAAGCTCACCCGATTCCGTTTTGTGTCCACTGGGACCGCGCTGCCCGCTATTCTATGGCCGCCATTGAGACGGACGTGGAATAATAAGCACGCCTCGGCGATTTCTTCCTTGATAAAAATCTATTCTATCTGCGGCTTCCCTCCCTCTCCCCCACCCACACACACACACACAGAACTGCCGCCTCCTTATCGTCCGGGTCGCCCCCGCTTGTTAAGAACCACGGCAGGGCCGTATAATACCCCAAACCAGCCAATTATACCGATAATTAGCGATGCTCTACCGAGTCTTGTTATCGTTCTGTGTTTCCAGAGAACGGTAAAAAAAAAAAAAAAGAAGATGTGTTTGCAACAAAACGCTTACAATTTAGAACCTTGTGAAAGACGGATCTCATCCTGGTAACCTGATTAGGTACACATAACATTTATCTTCCACAACGAGAGGAGGACACTAATTTACAGCTCGTCTTCGAATAATAGAGTTTTGTGTCTCAACATGTTTTTAATTAGATTTGTATTCGTGGAGCTGAAGCGGGTCTTGCGCCAAAACTAAATTCTTTCTGGCACGCATACGCTTCCTGGCAAAAATATTAAACAGGTTTTATGGAGTATCACATCTGAACGAAATCTCAAAAATACGATACCCGAATTCTAAGTGGGTAATTATTATTCTAGTTTCTTTAGTATCTTTTAGCATTATTTCAACGATCGTATTAATATATTTAAAAAATAAATCAAAATGAAAGTGAAACTTACTATCATAAGGTGTAATAAACAGCGAAATTGACGGTGGAGCCTGAATAATAATAATAATAATAATAATAATAATAATAATAATAATAATAATAATAATAATAATAATATAATAATAATAATAATAATAATAATAATAATAATAACAACAACAACAACAAAACAACAACAACAACAACAACAACAACAACAACAATAATAATAATATAATAATAATAATAATAATAATAATAATAATAATAATAATAATAATATAATTTAAACAATAAACTTTAAATTCGATTTACGTCTTCTTTTTACTTTCCTTTCAAGCTTAAAAGTTTGTTCTTATGCTTCATGTATCGAACAGTCATTGCAAAGCACCTTGCCAGTCTATAATAATGGTCACATGACATTTATTTTGTTATCTTATATTCTGTCTATCAGTGAACAGTTTTCTGAAATCCGGTAAATGAATCTGATACAGAGATGTTTTATTGTCCACCAAAAATATTATATATATATTTGTAGTCTCTGAGGAAGAAAATGAACGGGTTACTTCCTCTGTGCTGTAACGTTACCAATTACCAATTACAAAATAACTGCCAAATGCTAGTAAGGATTACTAAGACCAGATAATACATACATACACACACAAAAAAAAATTATGGGTTTTAACTTGAAGTGTGAGGAAGCACTAGAAGTCTATTATACAGAAAACTTTGCGTATGGTGATAAAGACAGGTCGGTAGAGTAATACACCAATGTAGTATTTCACATCGCGGTGTATTAGCAGCAAATGAAATAAAGATCGTATAATATTATAGCATTACGTAATGCAATTTATTAGAAACCACTACTACTACTATATACAGCTAGTAATTGGGGCGCTCTTTACAGTAATTTATATTAATATTAGAGAAGACAACATTAGTCAGTCTTTAAGAGAGTAAGTTGCTACAGCACCATCAATTCCCAATTAAGCCTACAGCGAGGCTATAATCGACGTCATGTGTTTTGACCTGCGATCAGAGCATACGACATTGACCATAACTTCGTCAACAGTTTAACCCTATAACAACCAGCCCCGATTTCTGCATAGTATTATCCTTCAGTCTAATTTATCATGTCCAGTAAAATGTAGATTCTGTATTCGAAGAATATCCGGAAAAATCTACGCTGTCAAAACTACAACAGATAAGAGTTTTAAGACATTTCGAAAATTTAAAATATGTTGTTGTTTTTTTTTTTTTTCTGTTGTCTTCTGGAGACAAGTAAAAGTTAAATTCTTTTTAAAAAAAAATTTTTTTTTTTTTTTTTTTTTTTCCAATTTCTCTAAACTCTGGAGCTCTTCTATTGTCTTGGGAATTGGTCCGTACACGTTCTGGTCTTCGCCGTTCAAAAACGAGAGACGGTTTGGACCGGCGACTTATTTTTTTAAATTATTTCTTGAAAGGTATTTTATTTTGGGAAAGAAAGTCCAAATAATCAGACGCACTCTCTTCATTGGCGCCTGGTTCAAAGAATTGAGGACGGGGAAAGGGTGGGGCTGGGTTGGGTTGGGTGTGGCTGGGTGTGGCTGGGTGGGGCTGGGGGGGACTGAGTTTGGGTGGGTGGGTGGGGCTGAGTGGGGCTGGGTTGGGTTGGGTGGGGCTGTGTGTGGCTGGGTGGGGCTGGTGGAGTGGGTGGGTTTGGGTGGGGCTGGGTGGGACTGAGTTTGGGTGGGTGGGGCTGAGTTTGGGTGGGTGGGGCTGAGTGGGTTTGGGTGGGGCTGGGTGGGACTGAGTTTGGGTGGGTGGGGCTGAGTGGGGCTGGGTTGGGTTGGGTGTGGCTGGGTGTGGCTGGGTGTGGTCGGATGGGGTAGGTTTGGGTGGGGCTGGGTGGGGCTGGATGTGGCTGAGTTTGGGTGGGTGGGGCTGAGTGGGGCTGGGTTGGGTTGGGTGTGGCTGGTGGAGTGGGTGGGGTCGGATGGGGTGGGTTTGGGTGGGGCTGGGTGGGGCTGTCAGAATTCATTAAAATAACAAATGCGCGAAAAAGAGCGATGACGTCATTCGTTGCGAAGTTGAAAAGTTTAGGATGAAAACATAAACGGCAGATATTTCTATATCACCAGGGAAAGAAAACTAAATATATACATATTTATATATATATATACACTATAAAATTTTTAGAAATTGTATTTTAACTTAGATAATCTGTTTGTTGTTGTTGTTGTTTTTCATTTGTACGTGTCTGGCGACTCGTGAAAGTCCGGTGGAGCGCCGAAGTCAGGCAGCGCCCGGCGTGTACACCGCACTATTCGGGTTACTGTCCGAGAACCAGATCGCACCGACCACATCTCGGAGGAAACGTAGGAGACACCACCATCCCGTTTCGTGCGCAGCGATGTTCAGCTGGATGTAGAAATCTAAGATGTCGTCTCGGTGTCAAAATCACGGGCTTAAAATCGTCAAATAAAAACACATTAAGCAAAATCCGGGGCTGTTCTCTAAGGACACCTGTCATACGAAACCTCGCGATCTTCGCAAATTCCTCGCCTTGCCTGGAACCTGTGAGATCCCCACCTGTTTCTTTACCTTTTCAGCCGTTGCCGGGCAACCGCTGCGGCGGCCATGTTTGTCGAAGTAATGGACAGTGGTATTCGCGGGCGAACCGGGCCCAGTCACGCACAAACATCGCTGAGTCAACTTTCTTTGGGGGAATTATACTTGTAAATATTTGGGCAGGATCCGGGCGAGTGTCTTCAGACACGAATCGGCTTCCAGGAAAGCGAGAGGGTGCAGTGATTTGGTGCTCGGGAAGAATAGATATTTCGCCAGCCAGCCCTCTGGAAAGGTTGGCACCGGTACGTAGAAATATGATAGTGCCCGTGGGTGGGGGCTCTAGCGCGTTTTGTATCATGTAACCGGAATTGTTTCATCCACCGAAGCACGTCCAGGTCACCTGTATTAGAATCCATCTCTGCGCATATGCGCTTATTTATTTTGAAACAATGGGACGGTAGTTTTAACAAGACAAACCAACGTCGTATTTCAAATCCGCTTGCAAAACAACAAGACGCAAATAAGACAGTTTTTTCCTTCTTCCCCAGGTAGATAGATGTACATGGAGCTCTCTGAATGACTAATAAAAGGAAAGTTATCCGAGTTTTTGCGTCTATTCATTAGAGTGGAAATCGACTGGACGTCAAATGGGGTTAATTAGCTCTACTCGTGTATGCTACGTCGATCTATCCAAATTGCCTCCTGGGTCTCTGGGTAACCGTCACACGATACAACTCAGACTAAAAATGAAAGTAGAGAGAAATGATGCCTTTTAATTCCGGGCGCGTGGAGACAGAGCCACGAGCCAATTCCTGAAGCAGGTGGTCCGATCTTTTATTAGGAACGGCTTTAGGTCTAAAATGAATTTTAAAAGCAAAGTTTTAACCATAAAGATGAACTGATCGTGGTTACTGCAGATCGTAGACCAGTCTAAACGTTGTAATCCAGCGTTGACATTATTCTATCGACCCAGTGTATATCATAGGAGCAACCACAAAAATCTTGGAGAGGGGAGGTTCGAGTTCCTGTTAAAAGACGCCATCTTGTCGCACCCGCAAAAGAGAATTAATTCATCTAACGAGCATTCGACATCTTCAGGAAAGTTTCCCAGCCCAGTTCTACCAAAACAACCTTACGGAGCCAAAAAAAAAAACCAGGCTGGGTTTTCTCTTTGTTCTTCAGTACAGCCGTCTGCGACTAAGTAAATTCCCGATTAACTGGTTCGCTCGTGATTCTGGCTCGGAGCGGACGGCTGGGCTATTAAAGGGAATTTTGCACAATTAGCCGAGACCGATCCTTGATCGGTCAGAAGTCACGCAGAACCGATTTTGTTCCTGAAGGAAAACGTGATTGCAATGGCGAATTAGTTCCAGAGGTGAGAGCACCAGCTCCTGGCGACTTGCCGACGACATGAATTCTCTTCTCTTGAAGAAGAGCAAGAACCAATGTCGTCTTCACTACTGAACGGTACCCAGAAAAGGGAGAAACGCAAAGGCGTAGACGGTTCTGACTGATCTTCAGGAATATAACCATTTAAAACTATCGACACGAAACTCAGAATGATAGTGTATACCGTGCTTTACCTTTGGAAGTATGTCGATCCTCTATTTAAAAGACTACGGGAGAAAAGATTCTCTTTAAAATCCGTCAGATGCAGAGTTTGTTTCACGGCTAGATTTTACGGTGATATTTTGTATACAATAGAGGTGGCTAACCCCTTTATTGCTGCCTGGAGAACCGTCAATTGCACCTAGGCGCATACATCCTGGCTGGCTGTTCCTTGGAGAAGTTGAGATGGAATAGAAATAGAAATCCGAACTGCATTCCGTCGGCAATATTCGGTGTAAGACGGCTACAAAATGCGTTTTAAGTTGAATGGAATTAAACAATTCCAGAAGAATAAGAACCATGGCCCACTAATGACACCTTGAGGTCCTTGATTGGACGAATACGACACAGGAAAGCATCACCGATCTTTCCCGTCATAAAGCTCGCACCTGTTCGCTAGTTACTCCCCCTGTCCGAGCTAAACTCGTGTCCATCTCCACCCAAAAGAAATGTAATCGGTTTTTTTTTGGTTGTGGCGAAGGAACTTGTTTGTCTGTGACGCTCGTTTAATTTATCCTTTTCTTTCAAAATTAAGCAATAATGTCGGGTGGAAAAGGGGGGGAACGTGGTGGACACGGTGCCAACCGGAGCGATCGTCTTTAGCGGTCACGGGGCAGAGACAGTCTCGTTTCTAGACAGCATAAAATATCTGCCTCCACCTGGGATACCTCGACGCGTGAGCATCCTCACTGACGGCAGCTGAAACTGGTCTGGGGACGTAAGAAAGACGGATAAATGCACTCGCGGAGTTCCGAAAGTGGTTTCACACTCTGATGCAGGAGCTTCCGGCGATTGAATTCCCTCCCCGTGGTTTTCATTTTTGACCGGGTGAAGAATGTGACGACTCTTTGTTTCCCGTGTAAAGAGAGCGTCACAGCAGAGGGTTACTTCCGCCCCGCCTCGCACGATATGACGCTGAACACGGCCCAGATGTTCGGGGAGACGTATTCTTATGCAGACAATTGATGCGCTTTCGATCGATGCGCATCACGAAGACTTCTTCGGCCAATCGGCAGCCTAAAAGATAAGCTGTCAAAGGTGTTTTCGACAAAACCTGAAACACACCCTGCACGTTTAGACCGGCGCCAGGGTTATGTTGGTCTACTGGGTAATGGTAAAAAGCTGCCGCTAAATTGCCTCACAGTCCAACTGATATCGAGTTCTTGAGCGTGAAATTACCGCCAGTAAGAGCTGAGCTGTTCCGAGTTAAACCTGGAAATGAAACATATCTCCATTCGATGAGATTAGAATCAACACGCGAAGAGGTTTCCCCCCAGATTATCCGCCGATTTATAGGTTAGGGCTGTCAGCACAAACCATCCCTTGTAGGATAGGAGTGATCCGTTTCAGAGACAGGCCAAGACTGAACCGAGAGAGAGAGAGAGATGGAGAGAGAGAGAGAGAGAGGAGAGAGAGAGAGAGAGAGAGGAGAGAGAGAGAGAGAGAGAGAGAGCGAGAGAGAGAGAGGAGAGAGAGAGAGAGAGAGAGAGCGAGAGAGAGAGAGATGGAGAGAGAGAGAGAGAGCACTGCACTGCCTCAGAGAATGTCCGAATTATATCCAAGACTGGAAAATCAGATTCTCCCCCTCTTTTTAAAGATATTAAACCAGAAAAAGTTTTTAAGGTTGAATCGCCACTTTTCGGAGAACCTGTAAGGAAATATCCTTTTAAATAAATTGTTAATTAGAAGAAAAACAGAGACAGAAACCTTGTTACTGTCATAAATTATTTTTAAAATCACTAAGTATACGTATTCATGTATCTACTCTCCCCTCCGCGAGTTAAATAAACTCCAAGGATTATAGAACTATTTGGTGAAATAAAAGGTCCGATTTCGTAACTGGACATAATTTTAATTTTCCTTCCTAACCTAATTCTCTGCAGCTTGGCAAATTTGTGACAGTGCATCTTCTCTGGATCTTTCTCGCTCTCTTCCAATTTAACAGCGTGGCACCTGGAGAACGGTCTCGGTTGGAAGACATTTCTCGTCTCTCCATCTCTCCAGATTTGCTTTCGAGAAACACGCTAAAACTCTTATCAAAATTAATTAGTTTTCCATAAGAACACGGGTGGAAGGGGGAATCGACATAAAGCGACGCAGGGTCGGAGGATGTGATCCAAAATCACTTTATGTGATGAACACCAGGGCGGACGCAGGCAACCTCCGTTCACACGGATCTTCGCAGCTCCCATTGTGGCCGACACAATGCCTGGCTGCTCCGCGAATTCCTGGCACGAACGTTTTAAACTCCGACTGAGGATTACGCCAGGCCTAGGTGAATATTTTATCCGAAAGAAAAGGAAAAAAAAACAACTCAAGAATGGTCGCCTTGTGTCCGATTGATTGTCAACCCAATTAGAGAAGCGAAGTTTTTTGTTCGGCCGTCTAAGATGCCAAAGTTCCCTGAGAAATGTTCAATTGAGGTCTAAACTCGCTCACTGTTGAACCAAACTCAAATGCACAGAGGTCAGATTTGTTCTCGTATTCATTGTTCTGCGTGCTGCTCTCCCTTTAGCGTTTTAATGCTGCTGGAGTTATCTGTACAAACAACTTTTATCCCTTTTTGTTGTTGTTGTTGTTGTAAATAGCTTATTATCGCATCGGTACCATAGATCTTTTTTGAGCTATGGAGCGTTAAATATCTACATAGACTTTGTTTGTAAACTACCTTTTCCGTAATTGTCGCTGTTCCCTGTTCTTCGATTTGCGGCGATTTTGGAGGAGGGAAGACTTTTAATACCTGCTTTTAAAATATTTATGCAAAGGTAAGTCTTATGATATGAAACAATTAATCGACCGGATTATCAATGAATCTCCGTCGGTATGCGGCTTTTGAAATCAGACTACGATATTCAACAAAAAAGACAATTCATCTTCAGAGCGTTAGAATCTAGTACTAACAAGCGGTGAGGGGGAGACAACCGAGCTTGGGGTGGGGTATAATCGACGCCATATTCTAACACCTGACCCTTGTCTCTCCCCTCCCCGCACTGATTCTGTTGTTGGTTAAAATAACGCCAAAAAAAGCCCTTAAAAATGATAAGTTTAAGGCTTTTCTTCTAGGCAAGAAACCAAACCTTTCTTCCTTTGTTTGTTTATTTTGTACAGGTATGTAGGAAGTTCTTAGTAGAGGTGTACTAGTTAACAAATCCCCTAACCCCTTTTTAGGCACGCACCCGCGTACTCCCCGTTCTCTGCGGCACAGGTTGATTCTCTCCGCATTTTAAGGGCCGCTGTTGGTTGTTACTCTGGCATTTCATTAAAAAATTCTAACAGGAGCATCTAATAAAGTGGAAAGAAACCCTTCGGGACGTTGCTGTTTATAAAACATTGATCTTTTTATCCACTAATATTTATTATTTTACCCTCATTTCATACTTCTTGGATACGCTTATTATGACCCTTCGCGAATCCCCTATTCGCGTGCATTCAGTCGTGACCCTGTCAGCTTTCATCGACGTCCATTGACGCTTTAGCTCAATTATTTCCCTTTCCCCATCTGTTAATATCTTTATTTGTAGCCGGGCCGAACGCATTTATCTCGAATATTCGCTTAAGTCAAGTTGCTGAAACTGCCACGAGAGCGTAAATATGATTAGACGGGAGCTTTTGAAAGCTGGGAGCGGCTGGCAACACGAAACGAATTAGCGTTCTTTCTGACGACATGGTGCGTGAACTGAAGGCCGGCTCGGCGCGGTACCTCTTCGGCCAGCGTCAGATACGGCGCTGGCACAGATAATCAATAGCCACAGCGCCTCCAGGAATCAATACGCCGATATTTACTGAACACATCCGCGAACAAAGATCGATAGCGTTTTTCTTTACCGAGACCTTATTTAAACAGAAGTCGGCGAGTTGACAATCACTCCAACAACACAGAAAGAGAAACGTGTTTGTGTTTCTCGGCTGCCGATTTGGTTTACTCGGGTTTGTTGTTGCTTTTCTTTTTTTTTAATAATGCAAAAACAACTTTAATCCACCATTTTACAAAAGTAGTGCCTGTTGTTTGTTAATTTTTATGTCCACTGATGACAGTCTTGCTCGCTCGCCGAAACGTTATGAATAAATTATTAGTCTTTCCGACTAATAATTAATCCTCAAGCTGTTTACTTTTCGCGCAGGAAGCAGTTATATCAATGGACGACAAGTTGTCTGGACTTTATCTTTAGTATCTCGCATAAAGATCGCGTTGATGTTGTATTTACCTGCTATTTAACGGTCCTCTAATTAGGCACGGCTCGTTCATATCAATTAACCAACCATAACCTTCCCGCCAAATGTTAACTACTACATAATCGTCTATTCTCTCCAAAATACTTGTCACATTGAGCGACCATTAGAGACTTTAGGGGTGTGTGTGTGTGTGTGTGTTGTGTGTGTGTGTGTGTGTGTGTGTGTGTGTGTGTGTGTGTGTGTGTGTGCGCGCGCGCGCACAGGTGTGTTTCTGTAAGTGAATTCAGATTTATGCGGTACACAACAGGTTTCCAATTGTCTCGGTTTGGAAACATGTTCTCCTGACTTCCTCAGAACATGTGACCAAACTAGAAACTGATACACACACACACACATATATATATATATTTGAGCGTGAAACCAAGCTAACAGACATGTCAAAGGGCTAACTTGAGTGCAGACTGATTGTGTTGGGCTGTAGTTCGGCTGAGTATCAAGCTGGAGGGATGTCCACAGCCGGAAGAAACATATTTCAAATAAAACAAGTTTGCGGAAAATGTAGGTAATTCTGTTACGTTTTTTACTAAGCAAAAGCAACTCTTTCCTCTGTTTTCGTTAGTGAACATCGAGTAGAGTTCGCCGTTGTCAGTGCCTGCTATATTAAGTGAGTAGAAGATCTCCCTGAACATGTAACTTGCGATGTTCTTTCCTTTCAGAACTGAAGGGGTTTTATTACAAACCGTCAAAACTCGCAGCGAGAAAGTGGGCGTGGCGCCAATAGAGCCACAGCCAATGAGGTTCTGACATTGTCGCTCACGTGACCGTGCGCGTCACTAGTTCGTGGACTTTACATCTAAACCAAAAGGAACGCTCCAAAAAAAAAAAAGAGGGGGGGCAACTGGAAACACGTAAAAACGCCGATAGGTGGAGACGGAGGAACGAGTTTCTTTCGTCACGAAGCGATGTCTCGTGTGAATTAGTGAGAGGACGGCGGCCTGTTTACTGCTTCTTCTTGAGAGAGAGAGAGAGAAGAGCGTCGACGCACTTTTGCAGAGACAGCGTGTCCATGGCCCGCAGCCCCGGCCCCGACAGATCGCGGACAAGTAAGATGGAGGTAATTGATTTGTCTGCTGCCGATTCACTGCATTTTAACAACGGGACGAAGCTGTGAGCTGTCAGTTGTACAAGTCGCTGATTAACCGGTCTTGACAGATGCACATTGCGGGCTCCTCTGGGGAGGAAGACGACAGAAAGCCGGAGGATCGGCGAATTATTCGAATCCAATCTCGGCGCCCCCTGATTACAATCCTTTTGACAGCGTAAACTGATCGGCAATTTTTGATGGAGAGCTCCCAAGAGGGGGATAACTGTGGATGTTGTCTAATGCGATAGCCAAGAGGCGCTGACGCCAGGGTTGATAGGAGGCGAAAAAACAGAAGGCGCATTTATGAAATAAGATTGCAAATATGGAGTCCGTTTTCGGCGAGCGCCGTGTGATGCACGGATGCCCAGGGAGACAGGGCGTTTACGGCGAGATGATCGGCTTGGGCTCTGGTCTTTAAACAATAATTAGATTTGAATCACCTGCTAACTTTATCGAGCATTCAAACTGATGAATGATTTCGGACCGTGGCTACTCTCGTTGTTATTGTCTGCGTTTCCGTACAGCCCACATCCGGACCATTCGTAGGGCAAGGTGCGCTGCCACTCCATCCCCGACCTCCTCGGCCGCCTGAAAGTCCCGAGAGAGGAGCAGAAAATTCCAAAGACGTCTCCTATAAGTTATGGCTTTTACCACAAATGTGCAGACCGTGGAACTGGGGTCTCACGTGCTCGCGGGGCCGACTACAGTAATGATGCTAATTGAAACGACTCGCCCAGCTCTCACCATTAATATAATTAGCAAGCAGGTGGACCGCTAAATTGAAGCTTATTTGCATATTATACTGTTTCTAATTATTCGCTGCCTTTCCGGCCATATTTGGTTTACAAACAACAATTAGACGGACAATGGGACTGCATCTGTGCTGTATTGTATCTTTTCTTTGTGCGTATCTAATCAGTTGGTTGGATCAACCTGATACAGAGTATAAAAAAACAACAAAACCAGTTATTAGCACGTGTTACGCCTCGAATGCTGTCATGCGGCATCGACTCCTGGATTACAAAGACATTCTAACGTTTTTCCGGTATCTATGTCACAAATTGCTCTCATCCTCGACTTCTCTGAGGCATGTAGTTACAAAGACTAAATGTATTTATAAAACTATTTTCCTGAAGTCTTTTAAGACCGTAGATTCCTGTGATATTCTCAAATCGAGATGGAACGTATAAGAACTTTATTCCGCTGCTCAACTGGCAGAAAGTCAAGAAGATGTGGTCTTGGATGCTGGGGAATGCATATTTCAAAAACTGAAAGTAAAAATCAGCGATAGTATAGAGAGATGACGTCAGTACAGAGAGAGATGACGTCATTACAGAGAGAGAATGAGGTCAGTACAGAGAGAGATGACGTCATTACAGAGAGAGAATAAGGTCAGTACAGAGAAAGATGACGTCAGTAGAGAGAAAGAGAGATGGAGAGAGAAAGATGACGTTAGTACAGAGAGAGAATGAGGTCAGTATAGAGATATGACATCAGTAGAGAGAGAGATTACGTCAGTACAGAGAGAGATGACGTCAGTACAGAGAAAGAGAGATGGAGAGAGAAAGATGACGTTAGTACAGAGAGAGATGACGTCAGTACAGAGAAAGATGACGTCAGTACAGAGAGAGAGAAGGAGGGGGCGGGAACAAGGAATCTGCGTATTGCCAAAGTTGCGAAAGCTGTTTTGAAACAAAAGCTCGCGGATCGCCACCCTGTCGACGACCTGCCTCGCATTTGCTTTCTCGCTGTCTGGGAATCTTTTCTACTCCCCGGATAACAAGGTCCCCGAGGAGTGGGGACAAGAGCGTTTCCGGTGAGAATTCACCCAGTTTCGCTTTGCCCGTAGCGGAGCGGAAGGAAGTGATCGGGGTAAAACGTGTGCAGCCAGGGTTCCGTCATTCGGTTCCCCTAAAGCAGTTCAGGGGCTGGCGTCCTGGTCTAATACCCGGCATATCACCTGCTTTCCGCTTGACGGAAACATTGCGGAAGCCTGTCAGCAACATTCTTTTCTTGTCTGGGGCCGTTTGGTGGATACAAATTTAAGTCCCTTTTTTTAAAAAATAAAAACCTACTTTTGTTACTTCAGACCCCCCCTCCCGTGCCGTCCCCGACATCACTGAGTCGAGAAAACAAGTCACTGGTCGGCAACGAAGAAATATGAACGTACACCTGCTGTTTAACCCTAACACGCCCAACGTTTTAGCATCCGGCCAGACGGTGGGCGACCTGCGAATGCGAGGGCGGGAAACCCGCGTCTACCCATCGACGGAGTCGGGGGCCCCTGTTGTTAAGAGCACGAGTGAAAATATGGCAGGCCCTGTTTCTTCCCTCCCCCAACAAACAAAAAAAAACGGGCTGCCAGACTTATCAAGGCGAAAGGCGGACATGTTTTGTAGTGAACCTTTTACGACCGCAAGTACAACCGAACAAATCTCATTTGGACGGCGACGACGACAGAAAAGGGCCGAGATGTTGTTGCGGGAGCACGAGATGAAAAGATGTCTGGATACAGGCGATGCGTTGGTGTTCACGCTGCTGCTCGCCGACAACTAATTCCTCACCGAAGCCATAAAAACCGAATATTGCATTTGCAGTTAATTAAAGACTGCATAGATTACAAAATTTTCGGCTTATAATGAGTTTAAAGGTGATCTTTGAAATCCGGTCCGGGTTAGGGTGTCAGCCGCGACTAAGGAACAAGAGCCGACCGCAAGTATATTCCCCCACCCCGTGATGGTTGCTATGGAGCGGCGGCCGTATTCATGGCGGCGAACTGGATGGTTTAAACCCAAGAATTTTCTTTAGAACCGCAATCCCTGCCCCGCTAATCAACCGTCACTGGGAAGCGGTTAGAGTCGCTTTAATCTTCTCCCGTCGGCGCTTCCAAATGTTCCTCCTTCTCGCCTTTGAAGCTGCTTAATTGGCTCCGGCTGGGGTCGTAGCCCCATCGCCACTTTGGCAACATCTAGATATTACTTTGCCACGCGGACCGTGAATGAACGAGGTGTAGGCAAAACGAAAACCGTCTCAAAGAAACGAACCGCAGAGCCTGTGATCAGCAGCAGAGACCGTGACGACAAACACGGACTCCAACCACACGGAAGATATCTCGTTTGTGTTTGGCCAATGATGGAGAAGTTCTTTTCTCTTTCTCGCTCCACCCCCTCTCTCTCTCGTGGTTGTTTTCGCTGCTTACCTTAAGAGCACCGTTCAGCCATATTAACTCATTGGTTCAACGTTCTTGGTTGGTTTAAACCTCAGGTTTTTGCTTGCGTCTTTCTGTTGCAGACAATACTTATTGGTTCTCCTTTCTGACTAATCGTTTGTTCCATACGGCTGAAGATAGAGAATCCCTCGAGTTGATCAACATCTTGGAGACAATTACCGTAAATATCGGCCTAAGCCTTCATTTGAAACCTGAATGAAATCTACCTTAGAATTACGTAATGTTTCCTACTAGAACCATAGGCGCGATTATCTAGCACCTGACGTCAGCTCTACCAGGTATCTTCCGACAAAGAACCTACAAAGGCAATGAAATCATTTATTTTACCGAGAGGAATGGTCTCTTTAAGAATCTGTCTTGTAGCCACACGACTTTTGTTTTCCTTATTCTTCATGGCTCTTTTCCCAACTCTTGATTTCTGGACGTACAAATTTGTACACGAGATACCGTAAACTTGAGAAGAATTCTCTAAAAAACAAACGAGACAGATGGATATATGCTAATGTTTTGTCAAACTTAGAATTTTTAGGACGCTAGTCGAGAACAGACCACACCAGTGACAAGTCTCCAGTTAAAAGTCCAGATTTAACAAAATAAGTGATGCTGGGGAAAAAAGAGCCCCGTGGAACTTTAAAATCAGATACATTTTTGTTGCTTTTATATTTATTTCTCTGGTGTAACGCTGATTTCCAATGACGAACACTCAATTTACCTGTCTAAAACTGTACCTGTAACAGCCCGGAAGATCGGGAAGGCTCAGGTATTCCTACTTGTTTCACGCAACAGAGAAAAAAAGACGAGAAGAGGTAGTATTTTGTCCTCATTGCTGAAATTACGTGCTGAATAGGGTAGGGGCTAGGTTCATTCCGATAACGAACCCCTCTCTCTCTTCTCTCTCTCTCTCTCTCTCTCTTCTCTCTCTCTCTCTCCCCCTCTCCCCCCTCTCTCTCTCTCTCTCTCTCTCTCTCTCCCCCATCTCTCTCTCTCCCCCTCTCCTCTCTCCTCTCTCTCTCCTCTCTCTCCTCTCTCTCTCTATAACAGAAAACCAGACCTTCGTGGTAGCTAGAACCGGTTTTAGTCTCGGCAGTGGCAGCTTTAATGCTATTCTTGCTGAACAGTGCACGCAAACCTTACACAGAACCTGAAGGTTGGGCAGGTCACGTGGCACCGCCCTAACCTCGTTGCTAGTTCGAGAAAGTGCCGCTACTCTTCATCTTTCAAGAGTTTCCCCCCACTACTATTTAACATCATGTAAAAAAAAAAAATGGCTGAGTAATTTTTCTAATTAGCCCCACCTGCCCTCCAAATGCCTGCGCGAGTAGTGAACTGCATTCCGCCAGATGAACTATTGCACTACCTTATAATGCCTGCAGGTTGCTCACTGAAAGGGTCGATAAGGGGTCAGGCAATGCGAGATCGACTGACTGCACTGGGGGACAGGTTCGGTTTCGCTTTGTCAGCCAGCAGGACTAGTTGTCAAAACTGGACGCTTAACGTAAGACTGGCTGGTCACGTGGTGGCCCCGACGACGTCGAGAAGTATCTAATAACTTCTAACAACTGTAGTAAGATCAGCCTGTGAATTCGGGTGCTCATATTGCGCGCGCGCCCCTCCCCCAACACACACTTCTGTGGCAGGAAAGTTTATTAATTTTTGTGAAAATCGAAGAAACGTCAGCTTTAAGAGACCCCCCCCCCACCGTTCCTCGGTCGCCTGTTCTGTTCACACGCTCCCTACACCGAGCGGTGCACGCATTAATAGGTTTAATAGACCCGGAAGTAACCGAGAGACTGGGAGACGTGGTTTACTGGGATGATAAACATCTCCCTCCACAAACAGCCCTTCCTTGTTCACCTCCCGCTCACCTGAGACGGGCGTCTACAAAACCATTTAAGCATCGTGTAACCTGGAAACACGAACACAATAGGTTTTTTATAATGTTACAGGTTCGTGACTGGATTAGGAAAAACAACACACACACACACGTGTGGAGTGCCCGCCTGGAGGTATGTGGAGAATGTGGCGGCGACGGCAATCAGGCGGCCCGATTACTTCGGCATCCGGCGACGTGGGTTAGAAAAAAAGGCGTTCCGTAATTTTGCTGTGTAGTGTAAACTAGCGGCCGAGCTCGGGCTTCGGCCCTTTAACCGGGCTGTGATTCACTGAATAGAAATGAAGCGAATGCCTTAAGTAGACTTGAACTGTTACTGGCGAGATATTATTTCACCGAAATGTGACCCGCGAGGATGTAAAGGTTACCGGCAGCACGCAGAACACCTACGTGTGCGCACCTGTTTCGAATCAATATTAATCAATATCAAGGTGGGACGTGTGGAGTTTTTTTATATTGTTTTTTTTTTTTATAATCGAGTTGAGAGCCGGGTGACTGAGTTCAAACCTGGAAAAATGATTCTGTAAGAAGCATCTGTTTATTTATAAAGGAGGCAGGGGAGGAGATGTATGAGTGAGAGGAAGAGGGGGGTAGGATGGGGGAAAAGGGGGAGAAGTCTGTACTGGAGTTGGTACTTCGGCTAGTCTCTGTGTTAGTCAGTGTAATGTGTGTTGAGTTCGACGTTCTTTATGAAACCAAAGAGAAACCAAGTCAATAATAATAATACTAATAATAATAAAATAATAATAATAATAATAATAATAATAATAATTTAATTGATCGCGCTACAGTAATCTCTCGGTCGACGTTCTTTATGAAACCAAAGAGAAACCAAGTCAATAATAATAATAATAATAATAATAATAATATAATAATAATAATAATAATTAATAATTTAATGATCGCGCTACAGTAATCTCTCGGTCTTTCTGACGTCAGAATTTTCGTTATGACTACACAAATTATGTTAATTATTCATAAACTTATTATTATGAGGTGCAACGATTTGTCAGCACCCAGTCCACTCGCTGTGGGAATCAGAGGGTCGCGGGGCTGGAAATGTAGGTCTGTTGCCAGTGTGTTTGTAGCCGGCGACCCTGATCAAGATGGAGTCTGGCGTCGTGAATAAACCTCTGCAGTGTCAAACTGATGGAGGCCGAAGACATCCTCGCGCACTTATCTTTAAAACAACAACAACAACAAGAGGAACCGGACAATTTTTTTTTTTTTTTAACAGATACACGCCAGGTAAAACCGTCAAGCGTAGAGAGAGGACTAGCGGTCCGCCGTACAGGTGAGCCTGCAGGTGTGCTCTAGGCTTCTCGTCCAGGAAGACGATAATGGCGCCGGTAATTAGATGAGGTTTCATTAATAGGGCCGAGAACATATTTTAAAAACCTGCCTCGCGTCTCCGTCTGAGAAATGGGTTTCGGGCGATGGTTATACCTTTTGTTTCTATCTCCAGGTGGCGCTGCTGCATCTGCACCGTGAAGAAAAATAGATACACGATTCGTGCAGACATGATGTCCCCAGACGACTCCGAGGCGCGGTCACCTTGTGTTGCTCCTTCTTACCTGCCCACTTCGGTGTTGCTGTCCAGTGGCGGGGTTAGGGAGCTGTCGTCGGCCCCTGCGAAGTCAAGAACATTGCGGGAACTTCGTCGTCATTTGTCTTCGGTTCCCTGAAGCCATTTCCACCCGTTTCTTCTGCGCAAAACAAAAACCGGCAACAGTCACACGTGCGGACCTCGGAAAGAATTACAGGGTTAGAGGAGTCCCCTAGTGTGTGTGGGGGGGGGGGGGGTGGGGTGAGGGGTTGTAGAGAAGACCACAGACACGACGTTACGATTTTATTCCATCCACAAAAAGGCTATTCGGAAAAATCCTAGTTCTCTCTCTATCTCTCTATCTCTCTCCATCTCTCTCTCTCTCTCCATTCTCTTGTTTCTCTCTATCCATATCTTCTCTCTCTCTCTCCATCTCTCTCTCTCTCTCTCTCTCTCATCTCTCTGTTTCTCTCTTCTCTCTCTCTCTCTCTCTCTCTCTCTCTCTCTCTCTCTCTCTCTCTTCTCTCTCTCTCTCCCTCTCTCTCTCTCTCTCCCTCCACATCTCTCCCCCCTCTCTCTCTCCATCTCTCTCTCTGTGACGTAATGACATGGAAACCACTGGTGGTGACCTCGGGTGGGTACAAAACAGTGCCATTCCGCCCGTCGAACACGGTTTTCTCCTTCTCAGTTTGACTTCACCCGCCTTAATGCGCGGCCCCCCTCGCTCCTTCCCATCGTTACGGCTTCCAGAACGAGGCGGACCCGACCGGGACGCTTCTAATGAGGCTATTACAGGGCAGCGAGTCCCAGCGGTTGTTCGACTCACCTCCAATAAAAGTCTTGAGCCCGCCGCTTTGATCCCGGCCGCCGAACCAGCGGTGGCAAATTCTCCTCGGATCGGTTTACAGCGGCCTGCCATTTTAATGGGGTGTCAGGGCAGTTTAGAACGCGGTGAACGAATTACCGGTCGGAACACGAGGTCCATCATATCGTGTCTTTTGCAAGTACCCGCGACAGACAGAACACGACTGACCAAACCAACGCCGGGGAAATAAAATCGCTTAAGTGCTGGCTACGTACGTCACCGGCCGGATGAGTGTTTCAGGCTGTCAGCGATACGTACGCGCATCGCCTTTTCCTTTTGATCTGACATTCAGCATTTCTCTCTTTGCAATTCGCGACCCCGTGGTAGCCGCTTACTAATTGGTGGTTGGATTTGATAAAAGCTTCTAAGAATGACGCAGGCTAAAATAAAATTTAAAAAAAAAAAAGAGAGAGAGAAAGAAGAGGGTTGGGGGGGGTATAGATAGACGAAGGTAAAACGGCGAGAGATCGGGTTTGCTACCATTAACAGCAATAAAGGAATAGATGTCTGCGCACTTAAAGATTAAAAAGACGTTTCCAACACATCCACGATAGGTCTGGGGGGTCTTCCCCCCCTTCTTCTTTTCGTATACTTTCTTTCTACAGCAATAAATAAATATAATTGGAGTTATCTCCCGTAACCTATGACTAACACATTTCTAGCCTGTTGAATAATAACAAGACAGACGTATATTTAAACACCATTCGCGTTTGTGTGTTGTTATTATTATGTTGTTTTTCTCTCCCCCCTATTGGCAGTTAGAGTTTCTTCGCTGTAGTACTGGGATAGAGGTGCGGGTATTTTCTACATGGAATTTCGTTTATGTTAACCAGATGTGGAAACCCTCCGTGCAGGAATGAGAGGAGCTCTGCTTGTCTGTTACAGCAGCTGCGTTGGGTGTATATATATATATACGCACACAGAATTGAAAATAATTGTGGAAACACACAGGGCATACACAAATAATGAGTAATTACAGATGGATTTGGTATGTGAGTCTCACGTGGAGAGTAACCTCTTGTTTTCCATGCTCCCCCCATAGAAGTTATCAACGTATGACTGTGGAAGCGTTGTTCTGAATATCTTAACATTTTCCACAGTCCATTCAAGATATTTGGCTTTTGTCCCACGTTCTCAGCAGCCTTGTAGCCCTGTGTGGCTTCAGTGATGCTCTGTGCGGGGCCGTCAGCCTCTTTACGTCCCAGGTAGTTTTTTCCGGGGGTGTGCGCTTCGGGTCCTTGCCACGTTGGAAGATGAATATCCGTTCGATGCGATGCCTTTCTGAGGGAACGGCGTAATGGATGAGAACCTGACTGTTACACCGTTTCCCGGTCCGTCTTCGAATAAACTGCCGTTGATTGTCGCCAAACAGTTCAAACCGGGACTCACCCGTAAAGAGCATCTTCTTCCGGGCTTGGTCCTCCCTCTGTTTCAGTTCTGCTGCCCGCCCGCTCCAGCCCCGCTACACGTCAGCTGACACCACTTTTCGCTGATACGGATCTTACCGAGGAACGTTAACAGCCGTATTTACAGCTGCGCCGTCCGTAAGACTTTTACTAACTTGTGGTTTATCACGAAGAGAACGGACCCCGAGATGCTTAACATCTCTTCAGCAGAGTCTAGACCTTCTTCCTTAGCCCTGTCTATTGTCAACAAGGCCAGTTTTGCGTCTCCTCGGGGTCTTGATTACAACTGTCGCGCTGGCTATCTGCCGCACAGCTGGAACTTTGGTGGTATACGTTCGTCGTGTGATATTTTCTTCCAAAGCCCCATGGTATTGACCACATATTGACCACACTACAGCAATACCACTGCCTCTTCCTGTATAGTCCTTCTGCAGTTGTGGCGCTATCTGATTAACTTCATGACGGCCAATCACAGTCTACTATATCAACACGTGACTTCCTTTTTACACATGAGACGCGCTCCTATCACATGGTGTACAGTTTTCTCTTCGTTTCCGCGATTATTTCCGACACTATCCTGCTTCACTGTCGCTCTCTGGTTTCGACCCCCTAATTCACGGACGCCGAAAGAGTAGCAGAGATCTCCGAGAGACTTAAGATTTTACCGGAGAACCTCACGTACCCGAGATGCGTGTTTTCTTGTGAATATGCTGGGTAAAACGGTCCCGTCTAAAACATCGAAAGGCGGCTGCCCTAAAGGATGCGGGTGGCCGGTACAGTGGTTAGTCCACCGAACGTCTGTCAGACCGGCTCGGCTTGGCCTACCACCTGGTCTACTTTCTTCCCTTTCTTTGCCACGAGGCGACCGCTCGGCGTCCTCCCGCATCCAAACACGAAAACTTTCGACGATTGACTTCGGGACGTACCGGGCGGCTCCCGACGACCTGGCCCTTGGTAACGACGATCATCGCGGATTAACGCTTCACCTGTACTTACTTTAAAACAAGATAATTATATCGACAGGTAGAAAAACAACCGGTCCGGCCAAGTCCTGACTTGACAAGTTAGGAACAGCGTCTACTTAGTCGCACCTCGGCTGATCAGATGATTTAACAGTTAAGAAAGACACAAAGACAAAGGTAAGAGATAGTGCGGGGTGGGGATGTTTGAGCCCGGTAGAGGGGGGGGGAGAGGTAGGTGAAGGTCAACATATCCGCCCATTTAAAGCTGCGCCTGTCGCTAATGTTACCGTTATTTCATGAAAGGGTTTATTCGTTCTGCTTTCCATAAGTCGCCTCCGCGACGCAATCACCCGCTAAACAAAATACGCGGGGCTGTCCCCCAAATCGTTAGGCAGACGAGGACCCGAGGTGTAGGGGGAACGGGGCGGCCCCGTGTTGTGTTCTGTAAACGTCACTGTAACTTTTCTTTGTTAAAACCAGCGAATTTAACGACTTCTGTTACGTTTAAGAGCCCCACCCCCATCGACTGTAAACATGGGCAGGGCATTCGGCCGTCGTACCGGGAGACTGGCGAGGAGAAGTGTCCTCAGCTACGGCCGCGCCCTTTAAATCCACGTGGTCGCCCGTTGAGGATTTTTAAGTGCCACCGGCATCTTTCCGCTCTCTCTTTGTACCGCTGCGAACACCTGAGCTATAACTTTCTGATCTGCTTTGATTTATTGCTCTGTTTGATCGAGTTGTCCAGAACAAAGCGGAGGGGGCGTCGTATCTGCTGTACGCGCAATAAAATCGTTTGCCGAGCCTTCAGGGAAGAAGATCTATTGAAATAACCTGCTGTCAGCGATGCGTACTATGTTCAAAGAAAGGGGGGGCCAACAAAAAAACAACAAAAAAAAACACCCAAAAAAGCCCCGAATGCATTAAATTTTGGGGGGTGAGCTTATCGATTACGTTGTTCAAATAAACACGGGTCGTCGATATTTAATAATCTTCCACGTTGCCGCAATCACCGACCGACAGGAAGAGCTGGAGAGGTTTCCGCTCCACCGTGCATTACGCGCGCTCTTCAGTTATAACGCGTCTCTCCTCCCCACCCCACCCCGCGAAGGTGACTTTAAGGGCTGAGGTGGGCTCGCTCCTCGAGTTAGGGTCGGCCCGGCGTCTCTCTCTCTCTCTCCATCTCTCTCTCTCTCTCTCTCTCTCCCTCTCTCTCTCTCTCTCCCTCTCTCTCTCTCTCTCTCTCTCTCCACTCTCCCGGACTTTAAAAGAAAAAGTTTTTTCTAAGCTGAAGAGTTCTACTATGTTGTCCTCGCAGAGTTATCAGGGTAGATGGCGAGATGTGAGGAACCGCCAAGGACCCTCCCGCCGCCCGCCTGTTTCGAATGCTCTCTAGGCACTGACATGCATTTTAATGTTTAAATTATTCCCTTAAAACGGTTTATGCTCTGTTGTTTCTGCGCAAAAAGAAGTCAAACCGAATCCCTTGCACGCAGACCGCTGTACCTGACTTTAAATATACACATACCTACATTCGCACTTTCGTTGTCTGCCCTTTCCCCCTCTTTAAAAATCGTTCCTTTAAATATCAAGACACCTGTACAAATTCTCAGGTGTTTCTGTCCTTTCGTTGCTGATCAATTTTTCTATAAGATACGTATTTCTGTAGCTCATCACCTAGTATTTCCTTTAGGGTATCGATCGGGACCTAAGTATGAAAATAATACAAAATATTATAATTTCAAACCTTTTTCCCCTGAAAACTCAGAACAGACTCTTCGCCGTCGTTATAAGGGATTACAGCCAGGCAGAATTTGGTCGCTGTTGCCAGACAGAGTGGAGACTGAGTTTCTGTTAAAAATTAATAATCAGAAAAAAGATGCCACTTCTGTGGTTAACATTTAATTTCGCAATAATATTGAATAATTCGAAGAAAAAAAAAATAAGCACAACTCGCGTTCATTACAACAGCGCAGAAATTACAATTCGGTTTTTAAAATTTATTTTCGGTGCTGTTGTTTTCTTAAATCTGCGTCACGACGCCATACACACAGGTGACTTTAAAACCGAGGACAACAACAAAAGGGACCGTGTTGTCTTTAATGACCTTCAAGGCCGCGTCTACCTGGTATTTACACGACACTAAATAAGAACGGCAGTAAGTGTCATGGCCGTTTGAGAGCGGTAGAGAAAAGGGCACCTGTTCGCTCAGAGTCAGCAACATACGGGATATAAAACTTCCTTGTTAACAATCAGCTTAAACAAAGGGGACCATTCATTGTCTGCCATCCTTGTCACTTCAGTAGGGAGCATTTCTGCTTCTCAGACATGTAAAGGTAGAACAGATTCGCCCACCACCCTCTCTTGTCTTCTCCGAGCTGTTAGCGAAACCCCTGGCATTCTTTAAAGCCCCGTCGTCGCCGTGAAGTTTAAATCCCATTAAATGTTGGTAACAACAGCTATTTTAATTTTTATTTATGTATTTATTCTTTAAAAGGAAGATCGCCGCAGTGATGTCAGTGAGGGGAGGAACGCCCAGTAACGTTTCGGACAACGCAGGCCTATCCGAGTTTAATTGGACGAAAAACTGAAGGAAAAAACAACAAAAACTCCCCACCTCGGTCGTCAGCGAGACGCCATCACTACGTAATTAAGGAGAGTCCTTAAATGAATGAAAGTACCTGTAAAGCCCCGGAGAGGAGAACAGCCCCCGTCGGGCCATTTTGCGGTGAGCTGCGGTGCTCTTTGATGGCTGGCCGTTTGTTCGGAAGAGGAGGAGAAGCAACACGAGACACTTAACGTAAAAGCAACCGTCGGGAGAGAGAGAGAAGAAGGAAAATGCGGTTAGTGGTGGTTGGCGACAAAACGTAAAATGATGGCTAGACCGGACAGGACCGGACCGAGTCGGGTCGGGTTTCCCAGTTTATGGTTTCGGGCCGCCGTCCCGCCGGAACTCTGGTATCGTGTGGTTTCTTCTGCTGTGCGATCCGCTCAGACCGAGGAAGCTCAGGTGTCCAAACGTCTGTGCTGCGGGTAAATTCGTTGAAAGAACATTTATATAGTCCGCGGTTAATATCTCAATAAATACTCGCCTTTTCCCATCATCCCCGTGTCCGCTGACAGACGGTCTTTTCCCTCTCGATCTTTATTCCAAAGTTGTACCGTTTACCACTCCAAAACGTTTCCTGCCAGCTAATTATTGGTTTTCAGGAAGGCTTAGCATGGCGGGCTGACGAAAGAGTTACCGGGAGAAACCAGATTTTAAAGCCTCACGCGACTGCTTGGTCCGCGAAGAGCCGCCTGTGGCCAGACTTGTGCTCGCCAGGAATGGCCGTTGACGAACACCGTCTCTCCCAGGCAGCTGGCCAGTGGCCGACCGCCTTGGTCAGAATAGCCTCCCTTTCGCATCGCTAGCCACCTCACCGACGCTCCCTCCTACTCATACTACTGCTGGAAAGCTGCCCAACTCCTATCACAACTGCACTCACTGATTACCCATGGTTCCTATACTGAGGGTGACAAACCGGACATGTCAGTATGCCTCTCTATTAGCCGGCTGAACTACCAGTGTTAATCAAGCATCGTCTAACCAATCTGAGTAGTTACTGTTTTCATTTGTTACCGATGTAAATAAGTTATGCAAAAAGACCGCAGGGCACCTGCCAGTCGACTATTACATCATTTCCGTTAATGCGATCTTTCGATTTTAAGGTCCCCCTTAAACCGGCGCCATTTTTTAGGTGGGTCTTGGTAAACGATACTTCCGCGTGTATTACAGGTAGCCAACCGTGTTGCTTGAGTATTCATTTACAGGTAAAAGCGACATTAGCCCCACCCCCCCAACAAGGTTATTGGAATACAAGCTAAAGAAAGTATCTGGACTTCCAGGTTCATAAGGACCTTGCATCTTTCTGACATTTAAGAGGTTTTGGGTGGGGTGGTGGTGGAGTGTATGACGTCAGTTGTGCCACGAACACAGACCGGTGTCTCGTTTCTCCGCGCGCGTCTAATCGATGATCCCGTTCAATTAGCGCACCGACCGCGCGGGCAAAAGGGTGGCCCGCCTACAGACCCATCAGCGCACCGGTCGATGCTCGGGTGACGACGGCGGCGGCGGCTCGGAAGGTGGGAGACAAAAGTACTGCAGGGAGACGCTGCAGGAAAGCGAAGGTATCGATGGAAAGGTGAACCGCGATGTCCCGACTGAGCCAAAAAGGTTCACGCTTCGGCCCCCTTTCGTGCGGCCTTTGAAAGCGGGGGTGGGAATTCCTGAAAATGATTAAAGAGGTTTTCCGACCTTTTAAGCGAAGTTTTAGTTTTACAAAACCTCGTGTAAATAAATGCACATGCAGGCGGTGGTGTTATGGGGGAAGATCGGGGCCGGCATCGCGATGTTACCGAATCTTTGACATTTCACCAGCGGCTAAGAAGGGATTTTAGAAAAGGGATCAACAAAAACATGACCGTCACTTTGATGGAGGGGACGGAAATAAAGGAAAAGCTAAATTTAGGTCGAAATAAATGAACTACTTTATTTAATGTTATTAATATGCGGAAGCTTTGGCTCGGTGTGGACTGCAAGCTGGTCAGAGACAGACTCCTACCTCCGTCGCTGACAACTTTTAGTATGTATCGTATTATACGGAAGCAAATGGTCCACCATCAATTACCTTTCTTTAATCCAGTGTACTAAGTAATCGAGTTGCTTTGCAAAATGGGAAGCAACTCGCTTTTAAAAATCCACTTTTTAGGAAATATTAGGGCTTAAGAACAAAAGAAAAGACGGCCAGGGTCAGTTCGCACAACCGATCGAAAGATTCGATTTTCTAAAAGGGCCCCTTTCTTGAAACTGCGATTCCACCGGTTGAGACGCGAAATCTCCAACTCATTCCCCATCTCCTGGGATCCCAGGAGATCCACCTCATCGTGGTGACTGTTTTACTGTACTAGAACCCAAGACAAGATTTACATAAACCGTAATGTTGGAAAACGATACGTACAAAAAATAAACGTATATTTATTTTAAGTTTTAGCAACGGGTTCGCGAGTTAATATCGCGGAAGTCAGACAAATCCGCTCTGTACTTTTTATTTTTTTCCTTATTTTTGGTTGTCGTCGGTCGCTAAGCGAAAACAACAAATGTCATTTCGCTTGTGAAAGGAAGAGAGAAAAAAAAAACAAACGGGGCCGCCACGAGTTACTTCCCGTTCATCGTTTAACAAGCTAGCGAACTATTTTTCGGTTGCTGTGAAGTCTGAACGAGAATGGCCAACTGGATATTTTAACACCACAAACACTGGAAAAATCTGCTTTCCCGACAAACTTGGAAACGTTATGATGGCATTCTCCATTCCGTGAATTCTTCTAAAAGGAGTTAACAATCGCACGTGAAAAGCGACCAGGCCCATCCCCTCTAGATCTCAGTAGATTATCAATTTACACCGTAATCCACCCCGTTTTTAATTATAGTCGGATATCACTCGTGGCTCTTTAAAGAGCAGAAATCCCAGTTTTAGCATTAACCCTAACACGAATTTTAACGGCTCAGCGTTTTGAAATCAGGTTGCAGAGTCTGACGTCGCCATCAGCGCAGTCGTCCCTCGGTTCTGAGGTTTATTCAAGAAAGTTATTTCTAATTTCGAGCCGCCACGGGACCCGCTCACCCCGGAGTTGTTTCTGAGCCCCCACTCTCGCCAAATGAAGTTTATCCGCGCGGTGCTCGGTATTAGATTAGATGCTTCGCCATTTCATCTGCTCGTCGCGCTTTAATTTATTAATTAAGGATTTTATCCGCGCCGAAATGGGTTTCACGTCCTCGACATCCAGCCGGTCAACTTGTCCGTTGATGGTGTCAGGCTGGAGGAGACTATCTCAGCCGCTGCTGATTGCCTCGCCTCCTCTGTTTGACAGAGAGCGCTCTTCTCACCCTCCCGCCATCGTTTACTCTCCCAATTGCGTCCCCCCGTTCGCCGCTTTCATATCCTGCGTTTCCCTTATCCCATTTACGGATGGAAAACTCTCGTTCTCAGCGAAAATTGATCAAGAGATAGGAGGCCGGCGTACGCCTCCCCCCGGGCCTCTCGTCCCGACATCGCATCTCGCTTCTTCTAGTTCCGGCCGCTTTTCAAACATTATTAGGAATAAAAAGAAGAAAACGACACACACACACACACACACACAACACACACACACACACACACACACGAATAATCCAAATCCGTTTTTAGGGGGCGAGTCTTTGTAATATAAAGAATTGTCTTATCACGGGATCCAGGCTTCGGCCGGGAGGGTTAAACTGCTGATAAACCCTCGACTCCAAAGAGCTGTACGGGGAAACCAGATGTAAAAAAGTTCTTGTCCCCCTTTTTTGTCCAACAAATAATTACCATCCGGTCAAAGTGTTCGCAGCCCTTCAGTTCCTTTTAGCGAAGGGGTTTTTATAGGGGGGTCTGTATCGAGCGCGGTGCGAAGAAGGAACCTTGCGTTCCGCCGGGGCCACGTTTCTTCTTCGGATGGAAACATTCTGGCTTTAATACGCAAACCGCGCGCACCCACGACGATTCCTAGTAGGGAACTACTAAAGGGTTATTCGGAGAACCTTTAACTGGGCGATGTATCAATAACGGATTCCAATTCCAGGTCGAGACTCTAAAAGTTAAAGTCATACAGTACGTAACCTCTAATGCAGATGAAATATTTTGAAAATAAACAAGAAAATCCTTCTTTTTCCCTTAATCTCTGGTAAAGGCACCGGGGAAATGATCCCTAAAGTGTAAAGTGGTGAGAGGTGGTGTTTATTTATGCGTTTTTTGTTTTGCTTTTGGGAGCTTGGATCGGATGACTCGTCGTCCAAAAATTCGGATATGGTTCATCTTCGACAACAACGGCCGTGAGGCTCATCTATGAATCAAATACATAGGAAGGCTTGTTTGGTTAGTGCGCGCCTCAGACAGAGAGTTGTTTGTTGTTCCGGTTCGTTTTAGAGGGGTTTTCTGGGGGGGCGCCCCTTTGTTTACTTTCGATTTTGTTCTTTTCGTTTCGGTGTTTGTTATTATTTCTAATCCATTCTCTACAACTGCTGCTGCTGCTGCGAGAGGTCTAGCGCCACCCACGGTCGGTTCGCATTTACGGCTGTCACGTGAATCCGTCGGTCGCCAAAGGGGCTGGACGCGTTTGTCGCCCCTGCCCCTTCATTCTAAAACTCGAGGGCCGTAGATCGGCGGGGACGGAAAGAAACCCGGTGGAGGGGGGGGTGGGATGGGAGGAAATTAATACTCTTTTATCTTAATAAGTTGGTCGCTTAGCTGAGGCTCGTCTCAGGTAATCAATCTGTGTCCACTGCACGTGCCGGTTAATTCCTGCGAAGCTGAAACAAAGAGGCCAATCAGCTAATGGAGGAGACGAGATCGAAGCCCCGAGCGAGCGACAGCGGGACGAGGTACGTCCAGTGATGGAGGACGAATCGCTTCCGAGAGTCACCGCACTGGCCGGCTCCCTGGGTGGGTGGGTGGATGGGTGGGTGCGGGCTATTGAAACTCGCTGACGTAGCGCGGATTACATGGAATTAAAATGTCTTACGTTAATCCGATTTCACACCCCAAGACACAAAATAAGTTTTGGTTTTTGTCTGTTCTACTTTAAGCGTTGATGACAGCGTACATCCGAGCTTCTTCCGCGGTGTACTTTCGTTTTTAATCTTCTCCTCAGCCAACCTTTAGTGGTAATTACCTCTTTGCCTCTTACCCACTACTCTCCGCGCCACCTGCATTTCCCCGAACACTTTAAAAAAGGGAAGGTACAGAAGGAAGAAATCTCTCTCTCTCTCCATCTCTTTCTCTCCATCTCTCTCTCGCTCTCTCTCTTCTCTCTCTCTCTCTCTCTCTCTCTCTCTCCTCTCTCTCTCTCTCTCTCTCCTCTCTCTCTGTAATACGTCATTCTCTCTCTCTCTCTCTCTCTCTCTTCTCTCTCTCTCTCTCTCTCTCTCTCTCTCTCTCTCTCTCTCTCTTCCCACACCAGGTAATTATTATAAAGAATCCCCTAAATACAAATTTTCTAGCCGTTCCATTATTTCCTTTGTCTGCCCGTTTTTTCAAAGACACACGGAAACCCTACGGCAGCTTTTTACACAGGTGAGTTGCAGCTCCGGGAATTACCACCTGAAGACGTCATATGACGTCAGTTATAGCCCCTTCCGCACGTTCAGTTAGGAATTACTGGTGTTGTGACGTTAGCCCCGGCGGATTTCCCTACTTCACTGGTCTACGTTTTGCAATTACGGTCATAATGTCACTAATTTTACCCGGATGTGGTCTCCTCTTAGTTTACTAAACTGCTGTCGATCGTCGTTGCGAGGAAAGAATTCATCAGATATTTTTCCTGCGCCTCCCCCTGAAAATCACTTTTATTTATTCTGATATTTCGCAGCTTCATAGAATTTCTTTGCAACGTTAACGTCTCAGATTTATCATGCTTAAAGCAAAAGGGAATCGCACCAGGGTAACGAATGTTCGTTTACAGGTCCAGAACGTGGCGAACGTGTGAACTAAACCCAGGTCACGTGTCCAAGCTCGGCATACGTTATGGCACGCACCTGGTCACGCCAACTCTGCCAGTCTGGTGCTGACGTCATCACCTACCAAGACCACGAATTTATCGGGCTGTAATGTCACTAGGGGACCATCGAGAGGAATCCGTTATCATCTTTACAACCGGAGAGATGAGTAAAGGAAACCTCGACTCGACGCCAAACGTCGTAAAGAGCCAATGGGAGTCTACAAGTTGGCCAGTCGGTCTGAGAAACAGCCGGGAAGTTCACATTTCACCGCATCACCATCACACGTTTGGCAGATGGTTCTGTGATGATTTCAGTTACCACTGTTGGACACGTCTACACATGTTCACAGCAGGTGCCAGAGTCTACCCCCTACCCCTTAACTTGCTAAATCTAAAACAGGACAACACCCGTCCACACAGATGGGGGGATCTATACAGCATCTACAACAACAGAATATTCGGGCTGCGCCACGGGAACCCTTGTCAGTGGACATGGCTCCGACAGAGCATGTTTCGGACAAATCGACCACCGGTTGCTTGTACAGCACGATACAATCCCAGATTCTCCAGAGAATAGAAACAGCGCAAGTTCTACGGCGGAACAGAATCCCCCCCCCAGTTCTCCTTTTACACACCTACGGACTCTATGAGAAGACTGAGCACAGTTCGAATCACAGCCAATTTGGTTCTAAGAATGCCTCTCCACTTTCCACGTGACCGCTCTTCTTATGACGCTGCTGTCACGTGACTGTCGACGGTGGGAATAGAATGGCTGATACATCTGTTTTCCACGTGTACACCAGTGATTTTTTTGCAATAATAATTCGCTCTTCAATCAGTTCTAATGTTCTCATTTCCTTCAAATGACTGTTGAGTATATTTTATGGATCTCAATATATTATTATTATTATTATTATTATTATTATTATTATTATTATTATTATTATTATTATTATTATTATTATTAATTTATCATGAAGAAGAGAAGAGTAACAACCATACGAGCTTAAATGTATGGTAGGAGCCGTAAACTTGGCAAAAATAGTCTATTTATCGACGATTGTTTATAACAAAAGACAGAAAACAGCTTTAAGAAAACCGAAAAGATTACATGGTATTTAGCCAGTACATTTATACAAGTTGTGTAAAACAATCGAACATCCTAAATGAGAAATAGTTTAGTGACGTAAAGAAACTGAGATGTAACCCGTTTTCTCATAAGTACACTTTCCCCCTTTTTTAACTTTATTATAGTAAGATTTCATAAAAGAAATCCCTTCCTACTACCGTTCTTACATCTTACAGGGAGCATAAACGTCAAAAAAGTAATTTTTTGGTAAATTCAGATGGTTAAACTTTAAATGCGTCACCTATTTGCTCCTTCTGACGAATCTCTGCCAGTCGCCTTCGGTTCCCTCAATCAGAGCAAACATCGCCCCCAACTTCTGCATGTTAGCTGGTTGCTGCAACATTAATCAAGGGTTTTGTTCGGCCATAGACAAATGGAGAAAGGGTGCAGAGAGTTCTGAAAATAAAATGTATGAGAATATAGAACACTTCCGTACGTATTTTGGGCACCTATCCAGCAACTTTTCGAAATATTGCCTTGTAAGTAAACTCCATTCCTTCTTCTTTAAGGTAGTTCCGGTTGGACCTCTTCTCTCGATTCCTCGATCTAGTACATCTCTCTCACACAACAAGCTTATTGGGGTTTATATGCGGAAATTGAGAGGGTACCAAACCATGATCGTAAGGCGTCGTTCTGATTCGCCCTGAGCCTTATTCTGCGCCTCGGGTCCTCCCTCCTTTTGTGTAATCACGTCACCTATCGTCCGATGGAACTGCACGGCGTTGCAGGACATAGGGCATCTCTCTTTTATGATCGTGTTATCAATATTTTAAATCAAATCGGCGGCCGAACGAGCACCAAAGCAAACTTCCAAAGCCCATACTTAGTTGTAGCAGCGGCCATAGTTATTCAGAATTCTAACCCCGATACAACGTCACGATTTACTGCTGACGATATACGAAGTTCAACAGAATTTTACCGTTTTTATTGTTGTTGTTGTTTTTTTTTAATTTGATTGGACGATGTAATTCCATCGAGAATAAGGTGTTGGAAAAAAGGGCAGAAGATGACAGTTCTTGCACAACTGTGACGTACGGGGGATCGGCTACGACATGTTGAGTTTCTCATCGGGCTCATTTATCTTATTTCAGTTGTACAGATGTAGATAGCATGCAAATTAATTCCATATTACCTCTCACTGAGATTAGCAACTGTTTATTAATTCGGCCATCCGGACGCAAACGGGCAATCACAGCTGAGCTGCCAGTCCATTTGTATTGTAGGCGCTAAATTCTTTCATCGGGTATGACTACAGAAACTGGTGAGAATGGAATTGCAGCTCCTGCAACTGAACTTTACCGTCTTCGAACCTCTGAGAAGCAGTGATCGCGACTATTTTTTATCACTATAAGCCTTCGTGAAGGCCAATACTCAATTTTTGCAAAGTACTCTACTGCATCCGGCAAACAGAGTCACGGAAATACCTAATGGCAGCAACTATAATTGCTGAAAAATGTCGAAGACCACATCGAAAACTTTATAGGGGAAAAATGTTGATTCATTCAGAAGTACAAAAGTAAATATTTATAAGTCACGAAAAGTGTCGAGGGTTATTAAATGTAAACTTAGACTTTGTTACGCTGGTGCTCGAAAAGATAAGGATACCAAGTAAAGGGAAAGAAAAGCTCTCTAAGGATCTCGAGGAAACTCTAGAAGATGGTCAGGAAACGGATAATATTCTTGATAATCATTTTGATAATGTTTTTACCCGAGAAGCTTATGAATATCTTGGAAGCAGAAATCTCAAATGTTGGCATTAGTTTCATTTTTATTACTGTTACAAATGAAATTATTTAAAATTCGATTTGTTTAAAAATGTGGATTTTGATGGCAAGCAACCCAGATTGTCAAAGTTGACTATATACACTGCAAAGGCTTCATTCAGAAATAGTTATACATATAAACCGAGTAATCGCAGGCGTATATGATAGTTTGGCGTCTATTGTCAGGCAGGTTAGACGAATTATTAAAGTAGATCTTTAATTAAATGGAAAGTTTGCCCAGGTTGGTTTCGATTCTGAAAAATCATGTCGAACTAATTTGGATGTTCTTGTGGATATAACTTAGACCAAAGCAACGACATCTCGATGTCTTTCCCCTTGATTTAAAAATTAAAAAGGGTCCACATAGACGCTCGGTAGTGGAATGCAAAGGTTTGGTTAAAAATGGTAATCCTTTGCCATGGATCAGTGACCACTTACGTGAAAGAGTCTATTTAACTGTTCTAAACGAGGCTGTATCTAAAATCTTGCACATCGCCAGTTGGGTATTTCAGGGTTAAGTTGCTAGACTTATTCATTTTTCAGAATCGAAGCTGATACAGATGACACTTACAATATGGTTAGCAAATATAGAGTTTACAATTTTAGTAGACCCAAATCAGTCTAACAAATGGCAAATGAGGTCTAACGAGTTGAAGTAATGACTCGGACAGGCTAATATAAACCTTCTGTATAAATTAGATTATTTAAATAAGATAAGGAAGGAAAATAATTTATGCGTAAATGATAATACCTTTAAACACTCAGCAAAGTGCTAAATCGTATAAATCATACTATAAACAGTAAGACATTGGACTTCTTAGTTCCCGGTTGTAAATTTTTGGTTAGACATATCTTGGTGTACTCTGTCAAGGGATGGATTCTCATTCTATAAAGGATATACAAACTTGAGGAGTTCGGAGTTTTACTCAGACGAGTCTGTGGCGTTAATTCTGGAGGAATACCAAAAATTGCTTTAATAATCGTGATGGGGATAAGAAAGCTCGTTAATTTTTAAAGAATTGTAATTTCGTTCTTTCCTTTCTTTATATGTCCGTACTATTTTCGGAAATATTTCTCTTCTGTTCGTCTTATCCATCAGCTACCCCTGATTTCAGTTAAAGTGAAAGCAAATAGTTAGTGACTCGTCGTGATCTCGTGACCTCACATCAGAGAGAAGAAGACAGAAACAAGAAACCGATTTCAATAAACTCTTTGCTAATTATAAATATTATAAATGTAGAAATTCATCAGGATGCAGGAATTTTAAAAAATTCCATTCTATGAGGTATTGGAACACGTAACCCTGGTAACATTAAAACTATTTCTTGTTTACAGCCTTGAGTGTGTATGTATGAGTGTGTGTGAGTCTGTCTATAAGGGTGTTTGAGTATGTGTGAGTGTGTGAGATGTGAGTATACGAATTGTGAGTGTTGAATGTGTGTGATGTGAGTATAAGAATGTGTGAGTGTTGAGTGTGTGTGATGTGAGCATAAGAATGTGTGAGTGTGTGTATAAGAGAGTGAGTGTTTGTGATGTGAGTGTAAGAATGTGTGATTTGTGAGATGTGAGTATAAGAATTGTGAGTGCTGAATGTGTGATGTGAGTATAAGAATGTGTGAGTGTGTGTATAAGAGAGTGAGTGTTTGTGATGTGGGTCTAAGAACGTGTGAGTGTGTGAGTGTGTGTGATGTGAGTATAAGAATTGTGAGTGTTGAATGTGTGTGATGTGAGTATAAGAATGTGTGAGTGTGTGTATAAGAGAGTGAGTGTTTGTGATGTGAGTGTAAGAATGTGTGAGTGTGTGTGATGTGAGTATAAGAATGTGTGAGTGTTGAATGTGTGTGATGTGAGTATAAGAATGTGTGAGTGTGTGTATAAGAGAGTGAGTGTTTGTGATGTGAGTGTAAGAATGTGTGAGTGTGTGAGTGTGTGTGTATAAGAGAGTGAGTGTTTGTGATGTGAGTGTAAGAATGTGTGAGTGTGTGAGTGTGTGTGTATAAGAGAGTGAGTGTGTGTGATGTGAGTATAATAATTGTGAGCGTTGAATGTGTGTGATGTGAGTATGGAGTATGTGAGTGAGTGAGTGTGAAATTGAGTGTGTGATGTGTGATTATAGATGCATGGTGTGTGAGTAAAATAGTGTGAGTTTATTTTTTATAGCTGAAAAAAATCTTATTTCGCCCAAAGTTCTCGATGCCTTTAGAAGTCGTCCACTGTGGGCGTCAAACGCTCTGTAATATAATTATAGCTTTTAGCTGCTGCAGTCGAAAAATCAAACCGTCGCTGTGCAGTGAGCGTGACGTGGAAGAAAAGCCAGCCAACTAACTAAGTAAACGAATAAACAAATAAACCAGCCACTGGTTAATTACCGTAAACACTAATTTCTTCTAACCTCACTGGCAGGATATCTTGCCCCCCCCGGCCTGAACACATCCCACTCACTCTTCACGCAAACTACCAGAAATATGTCTTTTGTGCTTTGTTAAAGCAGAGTCAATACATTTACTTCCGACAAATGTCGAGGAACTCCGCCGCTTGTTTGGAAGGAGTTGAAATCTGTTTGCACAAAGAATTACCACCGATTCCGCAGAACGGAAAGAAAGTCATCCGGAAGAACTTATGTCCTTCGTGAACCGCCTCCTACAATGTGCGTGGACGAAAACAGGGATGCGGCGGCCATCGATTGAACGAGACGTCTTTGTGCTCGTTCCCCGCGCCAGGCGGGGACAATATGTGGAGGGAGCAGGTAGAGACGAACCGGAATCGATCTCGCTAATGCAAGCCTTTTAAGGGGGGCCCAGGCTCTCTCGTCTTTCCAATACCTCTGGCCATTAAAGACACGCGATTTAAACGGAAGGCGAGGAGGAAGGTAGCGAAAGACGTACATTGAGCCGATCCTGATTGTTAATACGCACCCGACTGTCGCTAATGACGACATAAGAGGCGAAATCTGCAGCAGGCGAATTCCTTTCTTCCGCAGCATTTTCTGAGATAATGGCTTCTTTTGACTTTTCTCTGACTCAGGTAATGGAAATCGCTGGGTTTTGTTTGTCTCTCTCTCTCTCTCTCTCTGGCGCGAAAAAAAAAATTTTTTTTTTAATATGAAAGTCTCTTAAAGAGTTGAGAAAATTGTGGAAAAATATGCATTTTCCTCCCGAGCCGCTGGAATAATTGGAATAGAGCGGGAGGGGAGGGGGGGTTCCCCCCTCGGACCCACCGGGTGATGGACGATCACTGGACCGGGTGGGGCCCCGATCAGGTTCAAAACGCTTTGTTCTGTTTACCTTTTCCCCGTCCATTCTGGATATTTTGATTTTTCCTCGGCAGTGAGACTCGGCTTAGCAAACGGATTTCGGAAAACGCGAGGTTCTCTATCCGAGGAAACTTTTCTCCGGGTTTGGGGTTTCCTCCCACACGATCCCTTCACTTAGCGAGTTAAGTGAGAACCCGGCCATTTTAGGCGAGTGACGTCACCGGCGGCTCGCTCCTTCCGGATCTGCGCTGATGAGCACAGCCACCGGGAGATTCTGTTAACGGACTAACCCTAACCCCGCGGGGAAGCGACGAGACCGGGGATCAGATTCAGACGGTGCTGGCGGCATTTTACGGCCCAGTGTGGTGTTGTCGTCGTAGGTGGGACGCGAAAGGTTGGTTTTATTAAAAAAATAAATAAATAAATGCAAAAAAAAAACAACCTCATCTTGATTTTAGGGTACATGCCTTATAATAATACGGAGCCTATACATCGTCCCCGGGTCAACGAAATCCCCTTAACAGACTTCGTCAGAGATGCTTGGTTCTCAAAAATAAATAAATAAAGAAGAAAGGCGAAACTCACGCGCAAACTGACTACTCAGGACAAACCAACCTAAGTTAGAAGCCGGCGCCTGGGTTGATTTACCAAATAGAATGACATGACGGCTGGGTGTGATTACATTGATTAAAAAAACTGCGTCGGACTCGCGATGTCTGGGTATTAAAGCCAAGCATCGGAACGACGCCAATTCGCTCTCAGAAGTCTTTTATTTATTTCTTACCATAGCGGTGAATCGTTTATTTTGACTGCTTCGATTAGATCGCTCCTCCAACTGCCACGTGACAGATTTCACGGATTGTTCAGGCCGAGTCCACCCAAGCGTGAAAAAAATCAGCCGTTTCTTCATTTGCTCGCATCTTCGGGCTTCCTCGCGGTGGTCGATTCCCAGTAACCCACCGCGGGCTTCGGGTACGATTCGTATCGGCCTCGCACGGAGGCCGTCTAAATCGTTCACAGCGGTCTTTTGCCGCGTCTGAGTGGACGTGTAGACCGAAATCGAGAGTTGCTAGTTCATCGGCAAAACCACTCATTCGTGTGAGAAAACGCATCGATCGCTGTGATGCCGTCCGGAGTTGACGAGACTTTTCTTTATTGTGCCGACCGCGACCAAAACATCGACTACGACACCTCGGCAGTAATAACCCCGAACCGGCGCAGTTCTAATGTCTCCCACGAGAGAAGCCGGCCAGATAGAGCGCAGACACGCGCTGACACAAAGCCGATCGGAAATCCTGTATTGATCAGTAGAATTTTGTTTGTTAATGCAAAGAGAAGGGAAACCGTTCGATTTCCCAGAATTCTGTTAATATAATATATTCCCTAGTTTCTAAGTCGTCACAGTTCGAAAAACACTAGAACAGGTGATCAAGAGCGGGAGGGAGGGAGGGGGATCGATGGGAGCTGTGAAGACGAAGTCAAAGCTGTTGTGACCATAAGTTTACTTCAGCGGGAGGGGCTGAGCTCCGTAAAGCCAGCCACTCGTATCCTAGGTGCTTTCCAACGCTTCAAGCGGCGTCACCACGGCTACAGAAAGTGAAATTAGTTTTCCACTTAACGCTTGAGGAAATAGCCGTCTCTACTCTCAGTGACGCCGCGGTCGGTCAAAGGTCAAAATTCGTCTTAAGGTAACCGGGTTTTTGTTTGTTTGTTTCTCTCTCCTACTCATTACAGCTTGTTTCGCAGTTTTCTATACGGACTTCAAACAGACGCACGTCGGCCGCCGCGGGCCAATGGCGTTCAGATGCCAGATAAGAGCTGACGAACGCCACATCAAAACACTGTTTGGGATGCGTCTACTGTAAGCAACAGAAGGGGCCTACGAGGTGTCCGAAATCCATTAATTGCATAAGCGGCCTGACATCGTTGTCCCTGCCCCCCCCACCAAAGCAGGTGTTTAGATATCTAATCAGAGGCCATTTAACTTTGTATTACTATTATTTGCTGCGATTTCTTTGTCGTCCGGTCGGAAATCTGTGGCTGAGCCCTGAAACTCCTCTCACCATCGGTCTTTTAGATGTGGGGAAAACTTTCGTCCCAGTAGTAGCTCAAATACACGAGCAGCGGTGGGATTCTCGCCGCATCTACCGCCAGTTGTCATACGTGTCCTCAGAACCCGCCGAGACCTCATTCTAATTCTACACCGAAACCGGGCGGCGCTTTCTGTGGTTAGGACAGATCCGATTACCACCCTAACTGGACCAAGGGATTCTGCTCGGCGTGTCAGCAGAAGTGTGCAGAGTTGTTCCAACCTTGCAAAACTGATCTTACATTTTAGGAGTGCGAGACGTACGATAAACCCAGAATTTACGGACGTTTTATGCCAGTTAGTTTCTGTCTTACACTCACGTGGATCTCTTTACTTGCGGAAAGATATTTATGGTCGGGCGGAGGCGGGAGTAAACGCAAGGGGGGAAGCCATTCCAGAACATTAGCTTTAGGCCAAGGCTGTTCGGGCTCGGGCGGAAACAAGAGCCGCGCCTCGCTATGCGCCTGCAATGAATAATTAATAGGGCAAAGAAAAAGTAGCCCTCTGCCGCCAGAAATTACATAAACATCGCGGTTTTGAGAGTTTTATAATAATTGACAGCGACGAGGATAGACCATAATGCCTTTCGTTTTGGATACGTAGATGTCTTACTCGATCCATTCTACATCCGGGTCCAATCCCTTCCCCAGCAGTCTGCAGACTGTTTCTATGTATCAGACGGTTTTTACATAGGAGAATCTAAGCAGAGCAGCAACTTTCTTTGTCTTTCCGCCCATCAAAGTCTTCTGTGACTCACGGGCGCTGCCTTCGCCATCGGGTGTTTTACAGACGTGGAAACTGCCCGCTCGACAGGTGCTTTTCATTATCCAGCAGAAGGAGGAGGAGGAGGGTCAGGTGAAAGATCGAAAGAAAACCACAAGTAGCATAAGATCGAACGCTGTTCGGAAATAATCGATGCCAAGGACAGACGTCAGACTGATGATTTGTACTCCCTCCCGCAGCGGTTACAACAAAAAGTTTCTCTACTTTTTTAACCCGAAAATAAAACGGTCGTCGTGGGTTCGAAGCTGATGGCAGGTTGTTTCGGTGTGTTGGACGACTCTGCGGGTAGGGAAAGCCTAACGTACAGCTGCCGGTGGCCACGTCCTTGCTACTGAGTGTTTCATATGGGGATGGTATCTAGAGCACAGACTGTCGGGTGGATAGCGACAGCTACCGTACTCTGTTACGTTATTTGATGATGGACAGAGCCGGGTCATATATGAGGGACTGTACTTATGTGTGTGTGGGGGGGGGGAGGCTGTAGATCTTCCAGCTCACCGTGCGTCGATAGAAGACATCTAAATATCCGTTTCTCCGATACAGTTTCTTTTCGATCTGAGCCCGACACTTCCCCATCGCCAGCTCACTGAGCGCTCCCTGCAGGGGACTCTTTGTTATTCGCTATTTGTTTTTGTTTTCGAATGTATTACTTTAGTTGTCGTACGGGTTCGTGCGTTGGGCGCTGAGGGAGAGGAATTGATAAAGATCGATACCTATAAATTGCCATCGATCAAGCCTCGCGAGAAGCCTAATACGGTTTCATTGTCTCCCGTTTCGCCGCTACAGTCCCTTTGTCGCGATGAGTAATCCTTCCCCCACTTTTCCGAGGAAATCCGAACAGGACGGCGTGTTTATGAGCTTCCCCGCTGCCGAGTGGCTCGCGACACGCAAGCACATGGTCCCCCAGCCGCAATCTTACCTCCCGGACCTCATGGAGAACAACCCGCCCGACACTAATTTGCTAATACTCTGTTAATACCTTCAGACGTGAACTGCTTACTTTACCGAATTATTCCAGGAATCGTTCGCTCCTTTTACGTATCCCTCCTTCTTTGGAGACAAAAGCCCGTAAGATTGAATTCTCTCGGCCTTATCTCCCTAAATACCTAACATGAGGATGCCGTTGACGGTCCCAGACAGCCCCTACCCGCGCCTTGGTAAGGTAAAACATGGCCAAACCCGTACGGTAATGAATCACCTCTCTAAAGGCCAGCTTAATTACAACAGCAGAGGAAGAACGCCAGAAGACTACAGCTAACCAATTTGAGAGACAAGTGAAGAAAAATTACGTAACTAGCAAAGTAAAAGGAACTGCCAAGAATCGAGACCTGGTCAACCGCAGAAAATGCGAAGAAATAGCTTCGGACCCCTTGTAAATATTCGACGGTCTGATTTGATACTAACTGAATATAAAGTCAGTTTACGACCCCCCCCCCCTCCACAGGTAAAGATTAGCTACATTTCGTCCGTTACCTTCTGTAAAATTTGGGGTCCGTAAACCAAGAATTAAAATCCAAGTTCGAAGAGGAGGGACGAGCGCCCTCTTCCGTCGTCTAACTGTTTCTAAAATCTCATCAAGAAGTATTTCAAGTAGATTTAAAATTCTGTGAAAATAAAAGCGCCATTCAGCTATCTTTATCCGTATAAAACACTCGCAACTTGTCAGGTTAATAAAACCGCGAGAAGCTAATGGGACTCATTTGGTTATAAAAAATAACTGAAACTTAAAGATCGTGTATCATATATAAGCCATGATGACTTCACGCAGCTTCATAGTGTGTGCAGTAATCACTGCATACCTAGAGGACAAAACAAGATCGAATAGTTAGAAATATTTATTCTATTTTATTTCTTACTTTAGGTATTCAGATTTAGATTTTTATAATTTATTGTTCCGGAATTTTTTAAGTCTTAAGTCAAATTGTGAATCTATGACAAACAGTGTTCATTCTCCACCTACCTTTCTCATTTTCACTAACAATAGAGTGTGAGGTGACAAACATTGTTATCGTATAGGGCTCATAATTCTGAACGGAAGTGTTATAGATACAGGGAGTCCCAAAAGGGTTTATACCCTTTTTTCCATAGCCTAGTAAACGAAAATATACCGTTAGATAGGATGTCTGCTCTAAACCCTAGACACGATCGAACACGATTAGGGGACCGCTGTCCACCGCCGACACTCGCGCCGCAGCCGTCACAGCGACACACCCGGCTGCTGAAGCGTTAACGATTCTCTGTCGGGGATGGTGACTGGTTTTGTGATGTACACTTCGTCCTTCCACACACCCACCCCGCAGGAAGAATATCGGGTGGTGTTAGATCTGGTCAGCGTCGTGCCATAGACTATCAATCCAAAAATTCCCGTACATTTTCGTCGTGACGTCATAGATGTGGCTTCCGTTCGTGTTGCGTAGTGTCCTCGCCAGGGGGCGTCGAGAGACGGAATACATTGCTTTAAGGGAAGACCTGAATCTGTAACCACAACTGATTATTGTCTAATTTTGTTTACAATACGGAAAACTGTTTTGTAGAAAGATGTACATAGTTCGGATGCGTCTGCTTCCATTAACTGATGGGTGGAGACCATCTGCAGCCTGTACTGCCTCCGGTGGTGGGGCTGATTCTCTCGCACGACGCCTTCCGGTCTTGGCACCGGTGGCCGGATGGCAGACCCCGCGCCATGGCCGGGGGACGTCTTCCTGACTCGTCGCGACCTTCGTACGAGTTTAGAATTAAGCGGATAAGTAAACGGAGGCCGATGCTGAGCGGAGATATGTTTGTTTTTTAATATCTCGATTCACTCACGGGGTCGGTGTTCGTTCACCGCCCGTCGCCATAGCTGGCCGACGAGGACTCCGTCGGTCGATATAAACTCGGGATCGTCGGCCCGAAGGCCATTGACGGAAGGTAGTCGAACCCACGAAGTTTCCTTGCACACACACGGACACACAGAGGCCCAGAAAGTCGGTCACTTGTTGTTTTTTATATTTTCTCCCTCGACGTCTCGCTTTGTCTACTTAGAAAAAAGAAGGACGATCCACGTTCATTTAATCGCAGGATAATGGAGCGGGTGGGTGTAAAAACAGACCGGGAATGACGGAATCCGGGCGAAGGCTCTGTAGTCCGAATCACAGAGCTGGCGGGAAATAGGGAATCAACTTCTAGCTTCGTTGTTTCCCCTCCCCACACCCCTTTTTTTTTTTTTTTACCTGTTAACCAGGGTCAAGTTCTCCCACCGCTGATTGGAGAAAAAGAAAACAAAATCCTTTCACTGGTTGATCGCCGCGTGGCACGGCCGAGAAAATGGGCGCCGATCAATCCACCATGCAATAGCCAGTATAAGGGAGGTTACTCTGTTGATCTCAACGAAACTGCTTTGCGTGTGTGTGTGTGTGTGTGTGGAATTAATTAAACGGCTTTTCTTAGTTCCAAAGTTTCCAAACTTCATATTATTGATAATCGTCTGTATGTTAACAGAAATACAAAAAAAAAAAAACAACAAATAAACAGGAAACATTTTATTCAAATACGAAACTCGATCTAATCTCTCTGTCTCTCCACCTCTCCCTCCATCTCCCATCTCTCTCTCTCTCTGTCTCTCCATCTCTGTCTCTCGCTCTCTGTCTCTCCATCTCTCTCTCTCTCCCTCTCCATCTCTCTGTCTCTCTCCATCTCTCCCTCCATCTCCCCATCTCTCTCTCTCTCTCTCTGTCTCTCCATCTCTGTCTCTCCATCTCTCCTCCATCTCCATCTCTCTCTCTCTCCCTCTCCATCTCCCCATCTCTCTCTCTGTCTCTCTCCATCTCTCCCTCCATCTCCCTCTCTGTCTCTCCATCTCTCCCTCTGTCCCTCCATCTCCCCATCTCTCTCTCACTCTCTGTCTCTCCATCTCTCCCTCTGTCTCTCCATCTCCCCATCTCTCTCTCTGTCTCTCCATCTCTCCCTCTCCATCTCTCTGTCTCTCCATCTCCCCATCTCTCTCTCTCTCTCCCTCTCCATCTCCCTTTTTTTCCGTGCGTTTTTTTTTTAAAAAAGAAGGGAAACAAGAAAAACAATCACAAAAATCTGGAGCTTTTTCTAAATTTTCTACCAGTAGAAATACCGAGGTCTTTCAAAAACCTCATGCAAATAACAGTAATTTAAAAATACCCCTATTTATTGATCTCTTCTTGGCTGGTGAGAGGAAATGTTTACAGCGAGGGGCCAGGGGGTTGCTGTAAACTTGGATTGGATTGGTTTATGGATATTTCCATTACTCTAATTATTCAACCGAAAGTCGAATTTATCAATACGATGACAAAGGCAACTTAAATCAACAACTACTTCGATGCCGAGCCGACTGGCTGCTCTGCAGGTGTGGAAGGCAACATCTGTTCACCTACAGTCAAGCAGGTCGGACGAGGAGAAAGACCTTTGTTGTTTGTGTGTAGCAGTGCGTCGCGGGCTCGATCCGTTAGACGGGAGATATACTTGTCGATGATGGCTGCCACTCGCCCCGGTACGTAGAGATGTGTCTGAACAGTGCTCGGACCGCTCTATCTCAGCGACGGAGAAAGTGCGAACCATCGAAACAAGTAATCGACTGTCCTTTACACTACCAGGCCAAAATGATGCACACATTTTGATAATTTGTAAACCAAGTCATCGATGCTATCTTTTCGATCGGAGTAGGCCCGGCTCTCCTCTGTCTGCCTGACGAGAGCAGAGTGGCTGACCCCAGCAAAGGGCCAAAGTTTATTCTGATACGAAGTCAGAATCAGGAACTTTTGTGAGGAAAATAACAGGTACGGTGTACTACTTCAAGCCCAGGTCCAACAGCGAGGCAAGAGACTGTTTCTAATTTGATTTTCTTTTATTGTAAAACAGATGACAGTTCGTTGGCTGGTTTTGTGCTACCGACCGCCTTTGTTGGGTTAAAGAGAGAGAATGGACAAACCTAGGATTCACACTAATTACCCTGTACAATGACTTCTTGAAGGAAGCAATAAAACGACAGCTAATGTACGTGTCCAAACCGGGAACGGAAACTTTCCCACGCTATCCAATTAATATGCTTCACCTGCAATCAAGCATACAGCAGGTGGGCGTGGCGTTTCGCCTCGCCACGGCACGGAGGGGGGGGGTGAGTTCAGTTCAAGGCGTGCGCGCCATCCTAACCCCATTCTGAAGTGGGTTTGTTTGTTCTGAGGGGTCGCTGCTGTAGAAAAGTGGTAAAATGCCAGACATCGTATCGGACGATAGCGAGCGGCGAGCCCAGGTAATGTAGGTGCGGTGGCAAAAACAAGAACGGAGTCGCCAGAGATCGCTATTAAAGATGAACCATCTCCAATATATATATATAATGTCATTAATTATTACAGCTTCAATCAGCCACTGAAAGTAACGAGGAGAGATGGGTGGGTTAATGCTAACTGCGCCGCCAGCAGACAGAAAGCTGTCGTGCACCCCGCTGAGAGTAGAAGCGGCGGCAGAAATGATGAAGTAGAGAAAAAGAGGGGACTAATGAGAAGACGGATGGAATGAGATGCAAATGATGCAAAAGAAATAAAGGCTGGCGGACACTCACAAACCACGTGTCGTCGCAGCTTTAATAGGTCGGCAAATGGAAACTCCGCTCCGCTGCCGCCGTCTTCTAACATCGAAGATTCTGAGGAATTCCCTGTAGTCGACGTCCCATTTCCACGGCGGCTCCTTCTATTCGTAAAATAAACAGGTGCGAGACACGAACTGTTCTTCGTGTTTTTAATTAGACCGGGGGGGGGCGTTGACTCGCTATCCAGTGACAACGGGTTCAAGGACAAAGCACCTTAACACGATAACCTGGCGAGAACGGCCGACACTAATGGCTTGGATACTACGGCATAAATATATGCGCACTATAATGCAGCGATTGGTAACTACTAATACAGTACTACGACCACAGCCCATCATGCCCCGCCCGGCTTACCGTGACCCGACAAGGCGTTAGGGTCTCTCGGGGAATATTATTCAGTCCGCCTCCGCCGAACAATGCCCTGCCACCTTAAGGAGGGCCCCTGGGAAAGTAAATACTCGTTATATTTAATAGGCAGCGAGCGGAGAGGGGAGACGGCCGGCATGCCCACCGCCAGTTCGGCGGGATTGCACAGCGTGCCCCGGCCGCCGACTCTTACTTAACGCTCGGGGACACTGGCGCGAGACGTGCCTCGGGGCCGCGTTCGTAGATAGAGGCTCCGTGACAAAACGCGGCGCCCCGCCCTCTTGGCTGAGCGGCCCCGCCGTGGGGCCGCGTTCGGCGGATCGCACGGAAGGTGAACGCCCACGGTGCATAGGTGGGCGAAACCCAAAACCGTGTGTACCGAGCCGGCCTTCTTAAAACCCCATTATGGTTTGTACGCGGGGTCAGGTGGTGGAGGGGCCGACAAACACAGACATACGATCTCGTGCGTTTGAGGAGGAAAAACAACAACAACAACAAAGCAAGTTCTAAAGTGGGTGCTCAGTCTTGACTTTCACGTTCAACAGGTAAGCAGCCTTTCCACTGGGGCCCCCAACAAACCAGACCAAAGGACGAGGGAGGGGTTCGTTCCCCTTCATCAGTACAGATTCTTGATAAACCACGTGATCGAGTTGGTTACTTTCAATTTATAAGAAAAGAACTTAGTTAAAATAAACAAACAAATTCAAAATATTTAATTTAAAATTAAATACGACCGAGGATAAGGGGTTTTAGCTACGGTCCCCCCTCTTTTCCCGATATTTTTGGAGATGCTTAAATATCACGTGGATAGCAATATGACAATTAAGCATAATAATTCCACTTGTGTCGTCTCTCCAAACCCCAAATAAAAACAGACCGAGGTCCCTTAATTTACTCCTCCCTTTATCATATAATTCAATTTTCTCTTTAACTAGCGAACAACGACAACAACAACCGCTCATTTTAGTGATGTAACTGCACACAAGGAAATAATCTTTCTTAATCAAGCCGCCAGGTTCTCTGGTGTTTCTTCCCCCACTGAGTATAAAGGACGCGCCCAGTAACCATATCAGCGGTGTTCTGCGTCACGGAACAACAATGGTCTTAGATGGCAGCAGAAGTGAAGGAAATGCTAAGCCAACAGAAGCACACTGGACCATCACTCAGAAACGGATACCAGATGTGACACCTATGAGATAGGCAACAACAATAATACAACTGATATCTACCGGTAACAACGAAGGCAGCAAAATTTGTATTAGAAAACTGACAGATGTTCCCTTTAAATTAGTAAGTTAGGTAGGTGAATTCCGGTAGTTATGTCAATCACGTGTTCTTGTTGAGTTACTGTCGGACTCAACCAGTTTCAGCAGCGGGTCTTGTCTGTAAGGTGAGATTCTCTGCTTCAATTCTATTCGAGATATTTGAGATGACGATGGCATGCCGCTGGTTTTCCTACTCTCGTCGTCATGCCGAACAAAGTTACGTCTTGTAAGGCGGCAATTATCCCTGGAACTGAGAGCCAAAGACCTAGCGGTAGTCATGGAGCGGATGGATCTGCGCTGTACCAAGCAGACTGAACGCCGGGAAATAAAAGTTAGTGAAATGTCGAAAACCGAGATCTGTGACCGACAGTCAGTTGTCCTTGACGCAGAAGACGAACCAGTTTAAGATGCACGCGAGTTCGCTGGCGACCTCATGGCATCTTCTACCTGCAATTGTCGGAATATAATATATGTAGACATGTACCATACACTGTTGTCGTCGATACACAGAAAGTGTGCCAAGCAATCTAAAAAACCGCACTCAAAACTAGTTCCTTAATCCTGGAAGACCGACGTTCCCGTGTTCCAACAGCTGGACGTGTCCTCTAAGGCAGCGTACTTCATAAGAATCGACAGCACCTCTGACTATAACTTAGTATAGGAGAGCAGGCTAGTTACCAAGGTATTTGTTTCGTTATTTTTTAACGAACTACAGCAACAAAAGAAAACACAACAATAAAATTAATCTAGAGGCGACGTCGACAGAGACTCTTTTTTTGGACAAATTGACCAAATCCCCAGTTTCAAAAGGTATTTAAAAAGAGAAAGAAAGAAGATATAGCCAGGCTGCGATTGGTGTTCTGTGAGCAACAACAACGCCAGCAAGAGTTACTGCACATGAGACGGTACTCTTTGGCGTTGAAGTCCGGAAATGACGACCTTGTGGAATGTATACTACGCGTTTACTTTCCTCGAGTTCCCTTCCCGGATTTTGCGGGTGAGAAAATTTGGAGAATTTCCCTGAGCTATCAATTAATTATTAGTCTTCGTGGTTCTGTTTGTTAATGCGCTCGTTAAACACGGGCCGAGATGTGTCAGCGGGGCAAGCGGACGCCGAGTTGCGCGCCCCTAATTAAGTTTACACAAACCCCTGTATATTCACAGCTACACGGCCGGATGTCTGAGCGTCTCGTCTCTCCCTCACCGTTCAGGCCGACACGCGCCCCGCCACCAAAAACTCCCGTCTGTTTGGGTCCGGCGATGACGGGTCTTCCCAAAGACGGCAAGGGCGGAGTTCCGCTGTGAGCGGAAGTACATGCAGCTGAGAACTGAAGTGAGCAACGACCGCGTGCAGACAGGAGCTGTCACGCACAGTACCAAAATGTCTGCACTTGGGTGCCAGTTAGTTACAAGCTGTCAGATGAACGACGGTGGACGCAGCATCCTGGTGCGGAATTCAACACCCGTCTTGGTCTTCTCGGTTTAAGGTTTCATTGTTGCGAATCCACATGCAAATTTTGCTGATCGAAATAGTACAGATACTTTTCGTTGCTAGCCAAGAAGCCGGTCCGCGTGTACTTCGCTCCGATTAAACTAGATCACTATATGTATCCCGAGGCTTGTACGGAAGTAACAGACTTGTCGAATGTCCACATTTCCCATCATTTTGAGGGCAAAGCCTTGAAATCCACACAAACCGTCGTTGGTGAAGCGCGAAGCTAATCCAATCAGTTACTGTTAATTCATCGGCGTGAAAATGGTGCAAGATTACTCGGTCCTTCGAAAGGGTTATGTAGGCCGACCACTCATCACCTCCAGCCTCGATGACATTTCTCTTTCATCGTAATTGATGGCGGTAAACACATCTGTGTCAGGTGAGAAAACTACCTGTAGAGATGCTGACGACTGGGTGTCGCCTGGGAGAAGAGACCTGTCACTTGTGGAAGCGACAGGATTTGTGTGCAGCTTTATAATCAATGCTGTCCGCCACGACGTTGACGTGGACTCGTGCTGGGCACTTTGTCCACCCCTTCCGACCATCGAGGTCACACGCCAGACTGAAGTCGAAACGAGATATTTTACAGAAGGGGGAAGAAGAAAAAAAAAAAAGAAATTCTATATTCATCAATAAATACTACCTGGTAATGTGCGCAGACCGCCTTCATTTCCTGCTATTTTTTATTCAGATAATTCTCTCTCTGTTTTAAGACGGCTAACTACACTGGCAGCTTCGAATCAATAAATAAAACCGGGTTTCAGTTCGGATACAGTCATCAGAAATTTATTCTGCTTCATTTCCTTAATGTTTTCGCCTAGGGCCCCTTCGTCTAGTCTACCTTTACCTACACCGCACGTTCCGGAAGGGGTCTAACAGGGCCATGTAACCATACCTTTCCGGCGTTGGTATTTAAAACATCAGGATGAATTTTGCTTTGCCAAAACCGCTAGTCCCATTTTAAGTCTGCAGATACGGTCAAGTCTAGATCATCTTTCCCTCTGTCTGTAACAGTGCCCCTGGACATAATGATCAATGCAGTCGATTACACAGCATCCAGCAACGGGTGCCCGTTAAAGTCTCGGAGATACTTCCCAAGAAGCTTGATCTGGCGATTCACGAGGCCACCTCCCCGCCCCACTTACACTACAGTCAGCAATGACCCAGGAAAACTTTCCTGGTAATTTTCCTCGTTTGATTTCAGCAGGTGCTCCATCCCAGATGATGAGTCGCCGCCGCACACCTGGGATCTCTAAGACGGACCGTGAAGACTTCGGCGGAGGGACGACACCCGCCCAAGAACGCGAAGAATTCGCAGAGATCTAAACTATAAAACCAATGCGGCGATTAAGTATCCGCTCACCGAACCTTATTCACAACTATCCAAAAAAAGAGCAACAAGAGTAAGAGTTCGAGCAGTCATAGTCATAAAAGACCGAGACCTTTCCGGGTTCTCGAGTGCCCGTTAACTTTTGACAACTACGTCAAGCATTAATCAGGGTCGACGCCGGGAACTTACAAAACTGAAAACTTCCCTACCAAACAGTTTAGCTCGCCCACTGTATGTATGTATGTATAGTTCGCAAGCTACATTAATTTCGCAATCTGATCGCAAGAGGAATAACAATTAAATCAACAGTTCTTTCCAAAAATTAACAACAAAAAAGCAAGAATCATTTAAAAGATTGTAACAGTTCATATTCCATAATTAATATCCGTTTGTTGGAAAGCGAATAAAGAGGCGGGCGGATGTGGATGAGCTCTGCTTTATTACGATCGCGTTCCACTTAAGCTCCCCGAAGTCACTGTTATTCGCATCAAAGGCGCCGACATGAAAGGTGGTTTCTCGTAAAGGTAAAAAAAAAAAAAAAGAAGAAGGGGAGGTAAACACGTAGGAGTTTGATCAACGATGGCCGTTTGTGACGGTGCCTGTCTCCACACGTTCGTCCCGTCGGCCGCGCACGGTAACAGCCACCCTGAGAGGTTCCGCCTTTTATCTGATCTCGCCATTAGTCCGCCTTTGTGGCGGTGATGGAGATCGTGTAGGGTATCCAGAGAATGTCCCGCCACGACTTATCGGGTCCTTATTTTCTGTAGGGGTGATACTTGGCACTGGAACAGGTCCCCCTCCCATCTGATATGGTTGAGCGCATCTCGTGACTTGTCTGCTCTCCGCCTCAAAAACACCAACAACAAAAGAGGGTTAATTATAAAAGAAAAAGCAGCGGTATTACTACTACTATATTTTAATATGTCCAATACCTGCATCACCTAGACCCATTTTCGAAAGAATAAAGTAGATGAACTTTTATAAGAACTTTGGTTTTATTCAAAATCTCGTTTTTAGACAGATCCGCTGTAACCCGGTTTTTCTAGCCTCACGATTTCTTGGATGAACTCGACCCTTCATCGCTGCGGTCAATAGTAAGGACTTCAATGATCGACCACTGGTTTGATATTAGCCGAAGTTGCTATGACATTTATCCGTCACGTTTACAACTTCAAACCTGGCCAAATCAAACATTTCTAGGTCACTAGCTTCTAATGTAGATGATCAAGGGAGCTGTCACCAGGTAAGTAACCTTTTCAAATCGAAAATAACTCCGTTTTCCAAAGTCTTTATTTCACAGAAACCTAAGAACATGGGGAAAAAAATATTTTCTTTTAAAGAAAATAAATATTTAGCCTTTTGTGAAGACTCCAGACAGAAATCTCAACTGAAAGTCTTCAGCAGAAAATTTCAGAAAGATGAGGATGTCAGCCTAGTAATGGTAGTGTAATAACTGTTCACACAGCTTAGTGTTCTGTGAAACATAAGGGATACAATAGAGAAAGCGGGTGATATCTAATTTTCAGGGCAAAGCTTGATCTTACAACAACGACATGATGTGGAGGATACTCAGAATGCATAAGGTGATGTTCTGCCTTTCACTGAAAAACCAAAATACTATGATCAATGCCAGAGGAGTTCAGCCAGCATCTCATGATGATAAGAGAACCAGAATGATGTACATTTATCCAGGTTTGACAGATGCATAGTAATTTATACTAGAAAGGCTGAGTTTACAAGAAGTTTCTTTTGAAAAGGGCCAATGAGTCACCTAGGCTTCGAGACTAAACCAGGGCACAGAAGAGATATTCAAAAGTTCAAATATTTTAATCTATTTTATTTATTGGTGTTCCAATTTCTTTAGTCAGTCTTCTTCTTTTCACTGTAGTTCCAGTAGTACACCATCTGCACCGCTATGACGCCATTGACCACCGTGGACACAATGTAGGTGAAAACAATTAGTGTATCACCAGTTTCCTGCAGGGAGGTAAAAACCCGTGCCAAGGCTCCCAAAAACAGCAGGAACACTGTCAGTGCAGACAGCTGTCCAGTGCTCTTCTTTCTGTAGTTGTGATGAGCTTGAAGAAACTGAAAAAGGAAAGAAAAGAACTATATATGTATACTGTCTGTCTGTCTGTCTGAGAGAATCTTTTAATATAAGGTACTCTGCATTACCTTAAACCAAAATGAATAAATAATCTGGAACAGACATGAACATAGGATAAAAAATTGAAAACATCCACATGTTGTTTTCCATGTGAATAAACTCATTTATATGAAGCTGTTTCATTTATTATGAGTCCAGAAACAAAGAAATGACAGCACTGGTAATACAGAGTTTGCATATTAAAACTCCTGGCGAGAAAAGACTATGGGAGCCCCATACACGAGTATTCTTTCTTCCTAGTCTGTCTCTGATCATTGATGATGATCTAGGATCCACTCTCGAAGATGAAGATACTAAAATCAGGTGAGTTATGTCCCCTTGACAAGCTAACCACATACTGCGCATCATTTATCCTTTAGCAGCAGGAAGAAAAAAATTATTACAGTCTATTTTATTAGTGGCTATTTCAAAATTTCAAAAGTGAAATTTTTCTCCATAATTGAGTGAAATGATGATTCTGAAAACCATAGTACTAAGGTGAGTACTGTTGGTAAATCTGTGATGGTTAGTAGGTACGTAATTCCCTGAATGCAAACAGCATTTTTGAAAATCTACTTGAGCTGAGTCTAACCTCAACCGAGAAAGATCTCGTTAGTGTCAATATTGATGATAATAGTAACTTTTAAAATTAGATTAAAAGTCTTTTGTAGTTAAAAAAAACAAACAAACATTCCTCCACCAGTTAAATAGCAGTAATCTGACTTCTGCAAGGACATGGCTGAGTAATTTTCCCTAGACCTTCTATAGCTACATTCTAATATCCTCTTCAACTTAAGACTGGTTATCTGGTCTCATACAGGGCAACAAACACCAAAATTATTAATACGATCTTTCAACAAATTTCAATACAAATGAACTACCAATAAAACCAGCTCATTAAATTGTTCTATTAGTGTGACAACTAAAATCCACTGACTGTAAAGGTGAACCATGTTACATTTTTCAAAATAAAACAGCAGCAGCTTTCCAGGTTAATGACACTACTTTCTTTCAAGTAACACCCCTGATTCAAACCCCCCTTCCTGATGGTAAATCATGTCTGAACAGAACATTATTTTCAAACTTTGAGGTCAGAATTTAAATAAAGCAGAAATCAACACTTGCACTGTTAGCTTTTAACCCTACATCAGTTTGATCCTCAAAATCTAGATGGGCTTCCACCGCACTATTCTCTCGGCATTCAATGAAAATTAAATTTCCATGGAGACTGAAACATTAAATTATCAAGTTATATTAGGAAAAAAATTCAAATCCATTTTCACATGTGCCATGATACTGTTTACAGCCATTTGTTCACCTGCCACCCATCCCTGAGCTTGGTCCCCTATAGATTAGTTACCATAAGTCAAGTTATCCGATGGCTTCTGTATCCCCAACAACCGGGCACACCAAACTTAAACCCATTCCAGCCGACCACTGGTCACACCAACAGCATAAACAAAATAATTTATACCCTAATTTACAACAGCCATATGCCCTACTCACTTCCTTTTCCAACTTTATAGGCCCACACCAATACAACTTTCCCTTATCTGCATGCTTGAGCCTTCTCATTTGGAATTCAAATAGGAATAGGAAAAAGGGCCCAGCTGGCCTGATTTATGCTAATGATTTCAGAAAGTCCAACCATGCATGAAATCTGGCAGTGCAATTACACCTTTTAATGCAATTCCTCTCTATAAACAATCTGCGGTGAGTAAAGTAGATGGGGCAAACTATGGAAGAAATATTAGTAGTTCCTTCCTCCTAGAACAAACGCAGCCCTTGTGTGTGCTCACTAGAGAGACACAAGCATCAAAGACTGATAGCATTAGGAATGGGGTTTTAATTCCATATTACTACTACAAGGCATGGAAATTAATCACTGATTCTCACCTGAAATGGCTTTTGAAGGTGAAATAATGATATTTCTAAGCATTACCCTTAAAACTACAACAACAAAGAAAATGACATAACAGGGTCTGACAAAACAATTAAGCTACTTTCTTAAAGCTACTAATGTAGTTTTAAGACATCTGGATAAATAGAGATGCTAATGAGTAAGAGCCATTGTAATAACAACTTCTGACCTCAGAGAGATGGGCGAGTGCTTAACTAATGCTAACCAACAGAAGAAATTTCAGAATCAATTACTGGAATGGTACCATTACTTATTAACTCGTTAACTGCAACACATCCTTTATTTTAGTTGATGGACCTATTGTATTCCATCATTAAAAGTTTGCTCTTAGTAGTAAAATGGCAAATGATGTTTGTATCTTGGAGAATAGTAACTAACCTAACACTGGAAACAAGATGGCAGGGAGGGAAGGCAGATTCTGAGCAGTGATAGTGACCAGAGTTGTTCGAATCTCAAGGACTACTGGATGGTAGGGTTTCTTGTCATTCCTGTGAGGCACTGAATGCTTGCCTCCAGCTCATTTCTGATCAGTTCTGCACTGGCTACGTATGGAAGTAATTACGTACATGCCATAAAACCCAAGGTATGGTCCAGAAGACTACCAAAAGCCTGTCAATAACTACACCAGAAAGTATGGATATGCTAACCATTGGTGGAGAATCGATCTAATCAGCTAATTTACTAATTAGTCAAATGGCCCTAATTATCAGGCTTCATAACAGCAAATGGGAAACTTTTTAATTTTTAGTCAGGAAATGAAAGTGGAATGTTTGATCCATATTACACCGAGTTTTAATAACAAATCAATTTATTCAAATTAACCCATAACCAGGAGCATTGATCTGGCATAAAGATGGACAGGAGAGGCAAAGATGGTAAACACCAGACATTACCACCCAACACACACACACACACAGCCTATATATATGGCATTTTAGCATAAATGGGGGGTTGGGAAATTTCCCACTCAAAGCCACCCCTCCCCAACCAAGGATCAATGCCCCTGCAAATAACTAGATTTAAAAAAAAAATGCTGGTTTAAAACAAAATTCAACACATTTACAAAACTTCTAATAGTAGTAAATATATGAAAATTTACAGCCTGAGATTTAAAGCTTAAAGATTTCTAAGTATTGAAGGTCTGTCTAAATTATAATGTAGTATTTAAAGTCGTAAGCTTTAAATTATAATTCAGAAGTATCAACTTTAGGTTGGTTTCTTATCGACTCGTGTACATGTCCAACCCACCATCAACAGAAAGCCTTTCAGTGTCTGTGAAAGACAAACCCATGAACTGAGCAGTATTTCCTTTTTGCTACATAACGAAGGATCCTGGGTAGTAAGGGGAAATTAGGATATTCCATTATCTCTTTAATAGCAATGTATTCCAATAATAATGAAGTGTAACATAGGTGACCCATGCATTGATCATCTCTGATTTCAATCTACGTATCTGTAGTGGCCTCTATTCATTTCCTTCTTCCATCAAAACAATATCTCAATGTGTACAAAATCTGAGCAATTATTCAGGGTGTTTTTACTGTTTAATTTTCATTTAAGTTTTTCTGTTAATATTTTTGAGGCAACAGAATGTAATTTTGGTACAAAGTTTCATGTACACATCTGTCCCATTTGGAAAGAGGAGCCAGGCCCTTAGGACCTATTTATTTGCCCGTTTGTGATAATACTCTGAGAACAGTAATAAATTTCTGGATTCCAAGTAGGAGCAGGCAAAGAATTCTGTTATTAATTGGCCATTTTGATAATTGGCACACCCCTATCAAAAAGATTGTGAAGTTTCTGGACTTTCAGCAAGGCCATTATTCAACACTGCTCCACAACTGGCCCCTTCAAAACAGGAAGTGCTCTTACAAAAACGTTGTGTTTCAGGATCAATTTAAGGGAAACCAAAGTAATATCCACCACCTCGAGATAAGAACTGAACTAAATAATAGTAGTACAGAGTTCTAAAAGTTGTAACTTCGTTAATTGTAATCCAATATGAACCACGCAACAAAATAAGTACTTTCATGTCGTTCCACGGTGGCTTCCACACCCCAAATAAACCAGACATTTAACGTCATTCAATTCAGTGCCATGAAAACTGTTTATAACATCACCTTCATCGCTGCTACTCCTTGAAGTCTCTACATTTATAAATCTTTCAGTTTTGGGAAGTTCAGATATCCACATATTTATTTGTGGATAAACAAAGTTTTTCTGCTCTCTACAGAAAAAGCTAATCACTGAGCATATCCAATAATAATAATAATGTAACAACAAATGGAAGAGATACAGAAATACAAGACTAGTTTAATAAAAGTCATAGCGGGCTTCCTTTCCGAGTAAATCCTAAGCTGGCCAGTTGGTTATCTTGCCTTAGAAAATGTATATATACAGGAAGGATAAAAACGTTTTTTGCCAATTGTAGTGAAAGAAAATTTAACAAAGACTTTCAAGGTTGAGAGTCTATAACTCGGGGACTTTCTGGTGTTTTAAAATGTCAATCTCTTTCTAACTGCAAGCAAACAACTCTAGAGCCAAATGGAATTTTCACAGGTTCAGGGAGGAAATAATTATCATATCCTAACCCTGGCTCACAAAGGACATGGGCTGAGACCTACCGACCAAGCAGAAAAGTCTTTTGCCAAGGAAATGAAGCTAGATAAATAATTACTTTAAAAGCATATAAGCTGTTTTTAATTCTAAATAAGGTTTGCGATGTTTAAAGAACACTGCTTGTAACGGTGCCAGCTTAATCTGTTCGGACACTGCTAATTTCTGTCCTCAGGGATAATCATTCAGTAACAGAAAACAAACAAATTTTAAGAAAATATAAAATTTAGATGTCAAACATTTTGATTTAGTATAATTACTACAGACAAGTTAACAGTCATACACAAAAAAAAAAGAAGAGGAGATTTTAATAATAGTTAAATATTGCCAGTCCAAGTTACATTACAAAGCCAAAAGTAAAATGTATGGTAAATCTGATTGAGAAGGTTCATCCAAGAAAGAAGCTAAAGTTTTGGAACTAGCAAAAATTCTAATTCTAAATTGCTGTGTTTTTTTTTTTAAATTTTGAGAGTATACAAATACAAATAGTCCAGATACATTATAGGTAATTGGTAGATCAGTCTTAAATCAGTATTCCTTAGGATATAAATACTGTTCATGACGCAAAGATAATCAGTGAGTTAGAACTAACTGCTTTGTCCATCTCATCAAGTAAAAGCCAGGATTTCACAATGGGGGGGTGAACAGAATTCATTACAATTAAGATACATTATATTTTCATACGGACATGAATTACAAAAAAAAAAAAAAACAACAACAACAAAATGGCGATGCTAAACTAATTTGAAAGCAGTTTCTTTATTAACACTCCTATTTATATTTTAAAAAAGATTTCTTTTATGAAAAACTGGCCTTGCAGAAGTAAAGGGTTGGGCTCCTAATAGATTAAATACTGGCAGAGACTTCTTTAAGGAATGTTTACCTTAACATGCGATTTATTTGACAGCATTTTCGGTTCAGTTTCACCCTGGTCCAGCTACACAGCACTGTCTTTGCACTCAAGGATCCCTTATTGTGTAACTGATGCCAAAGAAACTTTAGCTGTCTGTGACAATGCAAATGTGGATGAATGTAAATCACCATGACGTATGAGGTTAAACATAAATGAGACTTCTACACTTCCGGCAACAGGTGGACTTTTACAATATATATATATTTTTTTCTTTCTTTCTGGCTAGTTCAAATCATGTAAAAGGGTGCACCTGAGATCCTATGACTGTCTAAATACCTCAGAGAGATCAGTTAATCTGTGGTGGTGTGAAAACAGCAATTTCCCATGTCAGCTCTTGAGCTATGACCAAGTGATGGAACTGTCATTAGTATCAGCCTGAATTCACAGATTGAGAGAAAGGCAAGACATCACTTCAAGACGACGAGAGAAAAGAAGAATCCACCAGTCAGATTGGTAACGCTCGAGAGGCTTTAGCTGGCATGTAATTACTTAAATCTATATATCAACGAACAAAGTGAATCTGGATTTTTCATAATTCAAATCAGAAATCCGGTCACGCAGTTTGTACAAATAGCCCATTTAGTTTGTGATGTCAGTTTATTTAATTTGAAGCTACAAGGTTGGATGATTGCAGTGCAGATGATGTTCTCTGCTATCATTTTATCCATGTCCATTAATATATCTCCCCTCCACCTCCATGACACTACACCTATCTGACAACTTATTTATTGAACAGGAAAAAAGGAAAAGGCTAGTTGTAGGAAAAAATACTGTGATGCATCTATTAGCGGATAACCTCCACGCACCCCCTCTTCTCTTGATTTCTTTTAAGGTCTGATTAGCCAGCCACTGCCATCCAGTCCACCTTCTCCTTTCCATCTCTCCCTAAACCCACCTGCGATCAAGACCATGATATAATCAAGAATTAACGCCACCATGACTGATAACAGCCAAAGGTGACGAGACAACTCAGTTTGATGAGACCAATGTGCTGTGCTAATCAGAAGGCATTTGCATGAGAATTCTAATATCCAACAAGAAATTGAAAGCAGCATGTTTATGGATGCCCTTCAGATGATTATCACCTGTCAGGTAGGGCATCAGGTGCGAGTGTCTTTGAAGCCAGAATAAAGATATCAAACACTGGTAATGGACTGTTTCAATTTACAACAAATCGCGCCTTTTCAGGCTATAATAAAATCCCATTCAGCACCATTCGCTGCAAGTATCAGAAGCCTTTGTATAGCTGCAGAATAAAGGTAAGGCCCCTCTAATATGCTGTGTTTTTAATCAATTGACACGGTAATAAATGACTTCTAAATGAGTTCAGAAACATGACAAAGACAAAACACATTTGGCTATTGATCACTGCCGGGGATGTAGAGGCGGGGACTTTAATCTCTTGGTTTGCAGACCTCTGCGAGCAAGCACCAAAAAAACACTGTTGTTGTAGTTTTTCCTGAACGTCAATTAAATCTTTACTATCAGAGCACCTGCAATTTTTCTTCTTCATTAAAGCTTCACAAATTGACAAACTAGGGACAAAATTTACAGGTATTACTTTGTGCAGAACAGCAGCCGCCTTATAATTCTTCGAGAGATGGAGGATTCCTTAATAAACCTAAGAAAATCTATTAATCCTAAAAAAAAAAAACACCAAAAACTAAAAACCCGCACATTAAAAAGTATGAATCACTTTCTTTCTGTACAGAAGGAGAGATCGCCCTTGTTTTTCGTAACAAAAGGATCTAACTAGCTTATCTCTGTAATATCATGGAATTGGTTAGGGGTCATTTGTTCAATCATACTAGCAAAGCAGTTTGAGCACATGCTGCAAAATGTTAATGGATACAGCAGACCAAAAGTTTGAGAGAAGCGTTATTAATTTACATTTTCCCAAAATTCCTGAAAAGATTCGTCCTTAAGTCTCCTTTCTAGAATTATTATTAAGCAAACAGATGGAACCAGACTGTGGGATGAGTGAAAGGACTCCTTGTTTGCCTGAAGAAATGGCCGGTATAGAAAAGGATCAGCAAAGACTAACCAGGGGTAACTAGGCAAGGTTGATTTCACAATTAGGAGTCTGGTTTAAGGGAATCCAAACCGGAGAGTTTAAAGGAGTCAAGAGTAGACCAGTGTGCAGCAGGAATGTTAGAGTGCCTCTCATATAACACTAAGCCAAAAAACCTAGCTTCCTCTTTCAGGCTGCTTTTTTGATGGCTTAGATGAAGAAGGCAGGTGTATAACTTGATAATGATGGACAAACTGGATTGATATATGCTAACTCAAAACTATAACATTTTAGAGGACAAAACTGATCTAATTACTGCTACCACTTGATATTGCTACAAGCACAAAATACAGTACCAAAGAGACTGAGCCTTAGATGTAGGAAGCCACCTATTTCTCAGGTAGAAACATCAGTAATTTGGGGAGGAAAATAAATTGTAAGCAACAAAGACAGCAATCTGAAGCAAGGTAAAACCAAGAAAGTTCATCAATGGAAGAATCATTTATAGTTTATGTTCTGTAGTGTCTGTTAATTTTCACAAACAGATTTCTGCCAGTTTCTTAGAGTACAACTTTGCAGAGATGATTTCGCAGATGGGCGGTGTATTACATGCATGTTGACCCTCAAATAGCTGGTTACAACAGAGAAAGATGACTGACAGCTTCAGGAAGAGATTTTCATACGTTTGCAGCCAATGACTGATGGGAGGTGCCCAAAGTGCTTCGAATTGAGCTGTTCACCATGACAATAACAAGAAAATAATATGAATGGCTAAACAAAAGCATAATTCTTTAAAGGAGAAAAATGGCAATTGAGCAAACAGTCTCCTTCATAAGATTTCTGTCTGTTAAGAGGCCAGGGATTGTGTTAGTTAGCTGTTCCAGGATAGACACATGAGATTAACACTGTAGGACCGTGACGTGAATGCAAGAAACTGTATTAGCCAAGTGACATGATGCGTATACAGTTCACAGTCATGGAAAAACCATGAAAGTATGTGCATAATAGGAAGAGAAAGTAAATAAAACTCTTAATACCAAATATTTGTTTAGTTTAGCAGTATCCTGAAGGAAAGATAAAAAAATATAAAAACTTACTCTGACTTACACGTAAACACACAAGGGTATTAAAATTCACGCAACTAAAATAAATGTACTAGATAAAAATGGTTTGTAAAATAATCAGTGGAGGAGTAACAGTAATAAATTATACATTATCTCTCTCTCTCATTTACAGTAGCAAACGGGTAATCAAATACTGTTTATAATGCAGACCAAAATTAATGTATTAAAAAAATAAATGTAAAGTAACTAGCAGTCATTTCAAGAAACTTGCTTTAATTGTTAATATTTTGTTATACTAAAGGTTTTAGCAATTTTCTTTTCTTTTTTTTTTTAAAAAAATCGTTTTAAGATACAAAGAAATTGATGCCTTGGTCAGTTAAACTGAGAGAGAGAGAGAGAGAGAGAGAGAGAGAGAGAGAGAGAGAGAGAGAGAGAGAGAGATGGAGAGAGCCTTTTATAAGAACAAAGCGGATACCGATATTCGAATAAACACACCAAAACTGTAAACAAATCTAGAGTGGAAGTATCATTAGGGGGTTGCTTTGAGCCCCAATTTCAGCTTTACTTATGAATGCTAAACTCGATAAATAAACTGGAGTTTACCAACTCTTAAAACATCCCAGGAAGTCCTGGGCTAAGAGAGACACGCATAAACGTGAAGCTCTTCTGCATCTGTTTCGATGGTAACTGCTGCTAACAGATGATCTTTGGGGAAAAAATAAAGCACTGGGCGTGATAATGTGAAATACTACAGTTTTAAAGCAAATCGAAAAATAAAGCAAACTATTAAACTCTGACCTATTAAAAAAAAAAACCAAGAATGCCGAAAATTCATGAGGACTTCAGGTGGAAACTGCAGATAATTTCCCCCTTTTCTAGCAATTAAACTATAAATGGCAAACTTCACTTCACCAGTTTTAGACTGAACCTGTAAACAACAGATTGAAACAAACTACCAACATTAGAAATAGGATCAACGTACAAGTGAAACTGACTCATTAAAGCTGCGGAGCCTGATAAGATTTCTACAAGAAAATTAGAGGAGACTCCATCATACAGGGAGTAGGTATTAATGCTGACAGCATAGTCCTGTAAATATACATTTCCCAGGATGTAGAGAGTTAAACCCTGGAAAAAAATTCATGAAATTACAGCATCAGGATCAATACCCATTTCCTGTACATATACAGGCATACTTCTCAAAGGGTTAAAACATCAAAAGGTACTTTTCCAAGTAGATTGGAAAAAATGGCAGTCATTACACACCTGCTGTTAAAAGGGTAATCACGGTAACTGTAGGGGCCAGCAGTAAGTTTAACTTGGCTTATTAAAATAGTTCTCTCAATTTTTTAAAATTAAAACAGCTTACAAGAGTTTTTCAAGCTTTAAAAAAAAAAAAAAAAATATCCTGTCAGACACATTTCCCAGAATGTTCGAAAGACTCATGGCAAGTTAGCTGATGGTTAAAATGAAGTGGATGTTGCTTAAGTTTCACATAATACAGCAGTTCCCAAATTAGAGGTTTAAAAGTCAGCCAGCACCGCGATTACTTTCATGTGGCATTTAAACCTTTAACTGCTGTTGACACTCGCTCCCTATTTTCCATGGAATAATCCACACCAGATCACCAGCACAACACCAACCTCCGGAGCAAGATGCAGTTATTATATAGCATAGAATACAAAAAAAAGGACCAAGAAATGGGATAGGTGCAACTTGTACATTTTTACTGTGGAAAACAGAGAACAGAGTTTTAAATAAAGAAATGTCAACAATTTTCTAGTAGAGGGCGAACAGGGTTCAGTTCTGAGTCCCCACTTATTTTTAATTTACATAAAATGTTACTGATAGTGTAGTAAATGCTAACAATGCTTGGTACTACGATTTACCCAGAGTTAAAAGTAAAAACGATGCTCATCGGTGCAATGGTTCAAACAAGAAATGCAAAAAAATCATACTGAAGGTGCTAAACTAGAAAATTTAGCTTCAGGATAAAACAACAACAACAACAACAAACTGGGTGTTCTAACAAAAACCTAAGATGTAAAGAACAAAGCTTTGTTAGAAACTCAGAATGTTAGGTATAATTAACCACATCATCATTCATAAAACTAAAATTTTAGTTCCATTCTAAGAGTCATTAGTGTGTGTACATCTTGAATATACTAATGGTGTCTATTTAAGAAAGGATACTGGATTATTAGAAAAAGTTCAGAACATTTATTCACCAGAATTTTTCCAGATTTTAAATACTTATAACACACCAAACAATAAAACAATGCTGGAGTCAGCTGCTTGGATAGAAACAGAGATATCCAAAATAATTAATGGCTCAAAGCTCGTTGATAGCAACAACTTCATCTTGGCTTGATTTGAGAAAACATTTTTTAGTAAAGAGAATTGTAAACCAACAGAATAAATTACTAGTAAATATAGTAAACAGTGATGTAATAAGTTAGTAAAAACTGTGTTGATAAATACTTCTCTTCCTGGAGACATCACCTAAGTCATATGGCTTCTTACTTCCTCAAGCTAAATGTTGTAAGAGTTGGTCAAAGCAGCAAGAGTGATCTGCTATGGTATACAGATAGCAATGTGCTGAAAGTCAATAGACATAGGCTGTTTTGAATGTTCTGGTCATGTTGCACTAGAAGATAAATACATAAACTTTTGTGAAAAATAATTTTTCAATTCAGATTGGTGAATGCTTTTTGTTACAGTTGTTGTTCACTTAGATTTCTTTATTAGTGATGGAAAATGGAACAGGGTTTAGCTATAAGACGCAATCTGCAACTACAGAAGTAGCAAAAACTCTACAATAACAATAAGTAAACTAATCACCCTCTTACGCAGATTCCAGAAATCTGAGACACCAGGTATTCAGAAGTTCACGGTTATTGCAGCTGGCAAAATCAGAGAAAGCAAAAAACCACATGGCTACTAAGATAGCCAATGAGATGCCCCAGCTATTTAAATGTGTTAAAATACCAAATGACTGACTCACATGTCACACCAATAAAATGTATTTAAAGGCCTACCTAGTTTAATATGTAGATACTTGAGAATGGCTTACAACAATGAGATAACAGACTGATTAATATATCAGCATATTGTAGAAGAAAAAACTAATTCAAACATCTGCGAGCCTTGCAGAGGAAAGTGGGCCTATCTACCCTGCTGTGTCACATCTGCAAAAGTGAGAACAATTCCCAGCTACCTTTTCACCTTCGCATCCCAAGAAGAACCTACTACATCTGCTCCACTCAAATAACAGGGAAACGGAGCACTGTGAACTTCAAAAAAAGATTTGCTGGGAAAACCCCAGAACCACACACGGGGTTAGTAAAGCTGGAAAACTTGATCCAGTTTTGGTTTTTAGTTTAAGTCTTAATAAAACTAGAACAAAAACATATAGTGGATGCATTACCCTGCAGTTAAAAGTTCTCTCTTACCCAATCAGTTCATCAGTTGTATTTTAATTAACAAAGGTTCTGTCTGAACAACGATGAAACAATTAACTAAAAATAAAATAAAGAAAATGATGACACTGTGTGTAAAAACACAACACAACTAATGTGTTTAAACCAAAGACCGTTGGATGCCAATTTTTTTCTTACATTGGTAAGAATTGTAAGGGTGACTGACGTTCAATTCCTGCAAGAAAGGAAACTTTATTACATTCATGCTACATCAACCTTTTGCCGTAACTGGCTACCCTAAGTGATGGTGTTGCACAAAGACAAGTTTCTTTTAAAAAAAAACAAAAACAAGAAAAAAAAAAGCACTACCACCCACAAAAGTCAAAGTTAAAAAGTTTTCAACTCAGTCAGTGTTACACACAGCCCATAAACAGAACGTTACAGAGAACAAACAGATAGTCTTGCTGCTCTGCCTAATAACACTCAGATTTGGTTAACTGTATGAAAAATTAATTTCTAATCCCATTGTATTCTGATGTCATCCGACAAGCTGGACACTAACGTCTCCAATGAACGATAATCTCAATTTGCTAATTCTTCATTTCAGAAATTGTTGTAAACAACGAGGGAATCCATGCAATACATTACATTTAACTTGCTGTCTCAGAAGACCACCAATTTCACATCTGTGGCTATGAGTGGAGTTAGCACACCAGCAGTAAACCGTAACCTAGAGGTCTGGCGGGGTTTACAAGTTCATTAATATCATCCACATGCTCTCTCTCAGTGGGAGCATGGGTAAACACAGCACATGTAGCAGACTAATAATTATTTATTTACCTTCCACCCTCACCCTGAAGGGCTAATGGATAATTTTCTTTCCTTTGTGCTGTCCACGAGAACCAGAAATGCAGTATACTGGAAGCACAATGTCAACATATTACTACAGAGAAAGAAAGTGAAATTAAGTTAATGCATTTGGAAGCAGGTGCTATAGAGACAAAACTGCTAACCTTGAGCTTAGTATACTCAGATTCAAATCTCAGTAAATACATCAAAGGATTACTGACAATACATGAGCATACATAGCAAAAATATCTTCATAGGTTATGGGATTGGAAATAATATTTACTTCATATTCAAGTCCATAAAATTAGATAATTTCTCTATTGACAAGGATCCCTCGTATATCTAATGTAAATATGATTTAGGAAAATTAAATAGAATGATAAAATACATTATTAGAAACATGTCTGCTTTGTTCATAGATGGAGCTATCCAAATGCGTGAAAGAAATTGATTATCTTTCGTCTTTCTTTTCGTTCAGTTCCTTTAGAAGTATACCAATAACTTGAAGTTTAATTAAATTAATAGCTTTTTTTAAGTTCTCAAAATTTCTAACATAGAAAATACTACATGTGGAGCTACTAAGTACTACCAAAATCATGTGGCAGTATCACAAATGAAAATAATAAAAATGATCTTTTGAAATCTATCTTCAGCACCATATTATATTATGGCTGTAATGAACAAGAGATATTTATATTTTCATAATTTCTTGTTTTTCTTTTCTAAAGAAATTCTTGCATAAACTTCCAAGAACACTCTTTGAATGGAGGTCAGGTCAAATGTAACAAATATGTGGCTGGTTTTGAGACTATCCAAGCATCATTTCAAGACTGCTCCTGCACCACATAGCAAGCAACATAGACTACCTAACAAGCCAAGCAGCTGCACAGTGATATTCTTTGGCCTGGTCAACAACTCAGATACTGGGGATTCCACTATAAACATACCTTAACGATGGGAATTAATTTAATCTCTTCACAGAGAGACCCATATTCTCCAGAATCTCAATTAACAAGTTTCCTAACTTTGGTTTTGTGGATTAGCTGAGAGATTATGGTCTCAGCTTTGTCATTTGAGAGGTAATCAATGCCCTATTTGCAAATTCAGACCATAAAGAACCTGTACGATCCACACAGGAATTGATATTTAAAAAATTAATACATATCTGTCCGATTGTGGGAGTAAATTAATTCCTTAAGGAATATCTTCTTTAAATCTGTTAGAAGCAACTGAATACATTTTTTTTAAAAAAATGAATGTTATTAGTAACTGAATTGCATGAGAAGCAAAACCATGGATTTGGCAACAGTGGTAGCATTGAGCCAGTCTGCAATTACTACTGAGTAGTTCTTAGTTAACCAATAACTGTTTGTATGCGTGCAGTTTGTCAAAACAACAGACACATTACTCAAACAAATACATTAGCAAAGGTTAAGTTCTATAGTATATTGAAACCATCAGATGACAAGTGGACAGAAACTGTCAGGGGGGCAATGAGTGGTACATAATGTGCCGGTCTAAACATCAGACAACTGCTGAACTCTTCCCGAGCTTCCAGTAAAACAGGACAAGCAGTCATCCAGACATATTCCAAGGATCAAAGACAAAAACACCTAGAACCAGTTAAGAAAGGCAATAAAATCCAAGACAGAACTGGAACCAAATGTAATCAGAGAAAAGGTATGCAATCATGAAGTAAACTCATTTCTATAACAGTATAGATAAGGTCAAAATTGACAAAACAAACCTGACATGCATGCAAAGCCATCAAGGAAACATTCTGAGTGTGTATTTCTGTTTACTTGCTCATGCGAGTTATTTCTAGTTTTCATGGCAGTACACTGTATTTTACAGAAACCAAAAACATACATTTAGCATTCTATCAGACAGAAGACATTCTAATAAACAAGCCTCCTCAGACAACTGTATTTCATAAGACAAGAATCTACAGATTTGAGTTTCAATGCTAAATAGAATTCGTTACATTGGTTTGATAGCATTACTAATACATTATCCAGTCATAACAGACTGTAGGCATCCTGATATTTGCTTTTCAAGTACCAGATACAAACCGTATCAAAACAAGTTTATGATGCATATGAATAGAAACTTTTATTATATTTGCCACATCAGTTTTTTAAAACACTTAACATCATGGTAAAGTAGGATAAAAGCTTTGAAGCCAATTCTGTTCAACTATGACAAAATTTCTCCTTCCTTACTTGCCACTTGCTTTAATACTTTAAAACAGCAGGTTGTCTGCCTTAGTTTTAGATTATAAATGAAAACTGTATGAAACCCTCTAATTTTTCTGTATGAGTTTTACTACGCTGAACTCTCTCTTCATCACCGGTCCGGACAAGAAAAGCTTGTTTCATACATGGTGGTGGTGCGAACTGTGGGAGAATCTGCAACACAAAAAAGCTGCTGCCTTCCATGGTTGGTACACTGTAGATTTTCACAGACTAAAAGTTGCCTGACATTTTTTTTTTGGCACAGTAGCAATGAGCTGTTTTACTTGACTCTGGAAAAGTGCATAGAAAAGCAACAGCACAACGCCATATGAAGTAATGGTGTAGAGAAAAAATATCAGCATCGCTGGGTGAATAACAGCAAAGTGACAAGCTTGCTAATCAAATTAAGTAATCTGGGCAGCTGGTGGCCAGTAGTTAGGCTACTGGACTGCCAAATTTGAGAGCGAGTTGGTCTGGTGCACCTCCACGGCATGATTTCTGCTCACTCCTCTTCACCAATCAGTCAAGTGGGTTTCTTCCCACATCTAAAAAATAAAGAATTCTTCCCGGCTGAAGTCAGCAGTGCTGGGCCCCACACAGGCACAAGATAATGCTCTCTAGTGCATAACTGTGGCAGTATCTCCTACCAGGGTAGAAATTTGAGAACACGAACACAAATGCACGCAACTGGCCCAGAATGGAGTGGGAAATTTCATTTGTACTTTCTCTCGGTATGTCTGTCTGTCTTTCGCCATCCCATCTCCAACTCTTTACACAAAAGTCAAATTCAGCTCATTAGACCTTGCACTGAATTCCAGCAAAACAAATTTCTTCACAAAAACACTAACACAATAAATAATGAGCGCTCCCTCTAACCAGCCAAGATATTTTTTTTGAAAAAAAAAAAAACAACAAAAAAAACAACTGAATTACATTTTAATTCCACTACACTATCAGAGGAGAATGGTCATACCCTGGAACAAAATAGTATCAGGTACATGTGTGGTTCATTGTGTGTAATCAATCAGTGAGAGTAAAACTATTGCATTGCTAGTTATCTAGAAATTAATTACAGTAAATATATATGTATGCGCGCATGTGTTTTAAATCTATCTATAAAATTCCTACATACTGTACTTTTTTTTAAATATTAAGTCTTAAATAATTATTATCAGTATTCCAGTTATCATTAATCAACATTTTATTATCTGTCCATTTATATATTTTGATTAATTTTGAATAACCACAATAAAAAATACAAAACAAAAAAAAAAAAAAAAATCACCTATTTGGGGGGAGGGTTAGGGTTAAAACAGAAGAACAGAGTGGAAATGAACAATCCAAGTTATCATAACCAGCAAGTTACCACGGTAGCCATCAGACCATGTGCACTCAAGCAGTTCTCATAATATCCAAGCATCCTCCATTCATGCTGAAAACATGAATAAATCAGCTTTAAATCCTTTGAGTAAAAATTATTGCTCCATCTTGAGAATGAATAAATTAAAGGGCGCACACGAAAAATCAGCACCACCCGGTTCCACAGAGCACAGCTGCACAATAAAACTGCCGGCCATAATTATATTAACACGACAACAAAACGATCTAATTACACAAAAACATTGCCACAAGAGCAATACATCATTTGCTGGTTGAAAAATAATATGACAAATTCGTGGGCTGATGGCAAAATGAACCAGAAGATTCGAATCAGAATGTAATTAGGGGATATTAAAACATCTCCTTTTGTTGCCAGCTAAATTCAGCAGAAAGAACTGATTCTTGTGACTATACCTCAGGCAAGAGCGAGCTCCAAGTTTACCGATCCCAAGATCAGTGAAAAGTGAGAAAACAAGGAAGAGAGGAAGATGTGAGTAGAGGTGGTGGCTGAAGTTGTATTGCAAGGTGATTTATTTTGTTCTACAGGCAGAGCTGACTATCATATACAGCCAGTCCATGTGGCAAAGGAGGCTATTGATCAAACTCAAAGATAAACATCAGACTTTAAGTAACTAACTTTTTATAAAGAAAAAATGTTTCCTCTCCAATGTCTCAAGACAGAAACTGAAGCTACAGTGAAGAAAAATCCCTGAAAAATGGGATTTTGGCAAAATTTATTTAGTTCTCCCATTTTTCTCATACATATCCTGGCTCTGAGCACTGAAGCATTGGAAAAAGTGTAAAAGCAAAAAAAGAACAAATTCCTACATCAGAACAAAATAAAAACAAGTCAGTGATTCTCACATAAACCTCTTTAGAGCCGTATGAGAAAGTTAGAAAAGTTTCGTAGTACCACCATCAGCATCAGTTTCTGCAAAGGTGAGAGAAAGGAAAACAAGAGAGCTTTTTGTTCTGTTACTGACTCGAATGTAAAAATCTAGTTGTATCTCAAAGAACTGGAAACTTTCAAGTCTTGCTGCATGCTTTTTCGTGCCAGGTCTTCCTTGTTTAGAAAGAATGCAACCAACCTGCTGCACACGACAACCAACCCTTCATTTTCTCATGACAGGAAGGCTGTGAGAGCACCTCCAACTCTGGCACTGTACACACGTTCTTCTTATCCAGGCTGGTTTAACCACCATCACTTTCAATAACTGCATTTACTAGCTACTTTATCTTACTACTGTTTGCAGTATTTAGACCGAAAGAAAAAAGAATTTATGCATAATGCTTATACACATAGACTTAGTTAACTTCAGTCGCTATGAGGAAGTTGGAAACCATCATGGCTTCTACAAGACTCAAGGCATCCCATTACCCTTCAAATCTGCATTACTCAGCACAGGTTAAGTCCTAGGGGGCTGTGTGAGACACACAGCACCTTCCTCATTAACATAACTAATTTAAAGAGAAACCAGTATTGCTCCAACACCACATGCTTTTGATTGCAAGTGTGCACTGACCAAATATACAGCCAGCCAAACAAGAATACTAAACAGAGCTTCCAGGCTGGGCCAGGCGAGTTAAGGAAGGTAAAAACTGACATGGTACATGGAAGGTTAAGTTCTTGAAAGTGCTAAAACATCATAAAGGAGAAATTAATGCAAGTGCTCTAGGTATATGTAAAAAAAAAAAGATTTTTTTTTTTCACAAAGGCAGAATTTAAAGAAAGAAAACTTAATATCTATTTATTTGTTACCTTAGTTGTAATAAGCAGTTTCACTAGATTTTGACATTTTGGGGCCAGTTGTAGTAGTTAATTTCTAAAGCGACACTAATGGGTTGGGGTGGATTTGCTTAAACTTGGACCCCTGCGCTTATTGTGAAAATAATGGCAATCAAGAACTGAGTTTTTTGTTTTTTTTTTTCGATGAGGGGGGTTAGGTGGGTCCCCCGTTTTCAAACCTTGAAGTCAGGGACGGTACATGCTGAGAGAGCTGTCTGCTTGCCAAAAGCTTTCTCGTGGCTTAAAGATGCTCGATCAAGAGAGTTAGAGTTTCTTTGGTTGTCCCGAACAGAACATTTTCGTGGGTGTGGCAAGCAAAAACACAGAGGCTTGCGTACCAAAGCTGTTGCAAGATCGTTGTCATCAAGTCATGTGAACACAACAAGACTACGATCCACACACGGGTGATCTCACAAGAATTTGCCCCAGTGTTTGCTCCGCACATTAAAATTAATTGCAGCCTGAGAGATAAAAAAAAAAAAAAAAAACATTTCTTTAACGGCAGGAAAACAGTTAACCCAGTCACCGAGAGAGTGGAGACAAAGAAATCCAGCTAAAATCAATAAATAATTATCATCGATTTTGATAAAATGAAATAGATGGATGGATGTCAGTTAAATGGCAACACGAGTAGCAAGTTTCACATACACACACACACACAGATTCATTCAGATGAATAAACAGGCACCCTGTCTGCAAACATTCAAGATAAATACATTTTTTTATATTACACTTCTTCAACTAAATGATTCCATGAAATGTTAAAGAAATGCTTCTGCTGGAAAGTTTCAAAGTGTAGTCAAGTTCTGCTTGGTTTTAGTGAAAATCAAGCTCCACAAATCAGCCAGACATTCAACGGCTGCTCTTTATCCATGGAAAGCTAATCTTCCTTCATGAATTATTTTCCTTCAGACAGCTTTGGAACTTTTTATTGCTCAGGTGCAGCTAAAAAAACACACAGTTGAACGTATTGGATCACCAGATTACGGAATTTTATAATAATAATAATAATAATAATAATAATAATAATAATAATAATATTAATAGTGATAATAGAAGTAGAAACAACAATAAATTTACCTTACTAAAAATCACAACGGGAATGACGCAGCTTTGCAAAAAGGTCAACAGTGTTATGGGGATGAAAGGGGACAGGAAATATCCCAAGAGAGCTCCATAAATAGTCAGGTACAAGACGGCTATCAAGGCCTTCCTTTGGTACCACAGCACTAGGAATCCTATGATGCTTGTTTGTATAATTAAGAATAGTGATTCACCATATGTACTGAAAAAGAAAGAAAAAATAAGTGAAAAAACCTTCCATTGTCCCCAAATGCCAGAAGATTGCACCATCCAGTAGCATGTGCAATGTTTGTTTACCTGAAAGCAATTTCATGTTTTCACATTTGTATATCAGATACCCAGAGTAAATACCGACCCAACTCATACAACACTCCACCCAACCAGCCTGTAATGATTGACATGAGAAAATGTCACCAAAATTTTTTTTAGCAAGACTGTAGACAAATGCAATTTCCTGAGCAGGCAGTTAAACTGCACTTGGTTTTTGCTTTCACCTGCTGCGGTAAACTGCATGGTGCATGTCGCAAAAAACGAGAGCGCTAAGCGCTAACATGGGTTTTTATTTTCCGATGATGCTCACCGGAAATCAGAACCCTACTGGAGTAGTTTTAAAACTTTAATACTAGAGACATTCAGATAAAACCTGGAGGCTGAATACCATTACGGAAACACTATTTCAGCCAAGTTTCATTTGAATGTCCATAGTATAAGCATTTCATTCCAACAGTTCAAATGTTTAGCTGACAACCATCCAGGATGACATATGCTCCATTCCTCAATCTACTGCATTTCAGTGAATGCATTAGGAAATGGGCTAATACTGAAGTTTGTTGACACTTGCAATGAAATTCCACAACTGGTGTTCATTTACAGTTGTTTAATTTCTTGTGCCTATATACTTCTGCCCATCGGCTGTACAAGTGCCCTTTGATTTTTGTAAAGATTATAAATAAATTTGGAATGTTTGTTGCCTCCCTGAGATATCAGTGTAACTCAGCCACACCCGACTCTAACAGTATTCCATAATTTCAAAGATCAATTTGGGTAGCACTAGCAGAATCGAGACCGTCTTCAGCAAATTTAAATTCAGTCTTTCACCATGTCAGATTACAGCCCACACTATGATGCTGCTGCTGCCACTGCGCTTCACTATGAGTTGAAGCTACTGAGGTTAAAGTTCTTCATTGTGTCATCTCCAAATGTGGTGTATACGCCAGGCACAAATTGCTGAAAACTGAATTCAAGGTTCTTGCCAGTCATGAATCTGACCAAACTTTTCAAAGTATTTTATTTCAATTGCACAGCGCTACATGCTACACACCCTATGAAACCAAGCCAGTGGAGATGATGTTGGACTCTTCTTTGGCTAATTTCTATTGCATGGGTGATGTAAACAAGGGAATCCATCTTAACAACAAGGGCAGACATGGCAAGTTCTTGTGGTGGTGTCACCGTTGATTTCCAGGTCACTTTTCCATAGCAGTATCAATTGCCTCAGTGATCTTTGTGATAATATTAGCCATAGATCAATGAAAAATATCCAGATCTTTGGCAATCTTTCAATGCCTCCAGCTTCACTCCAAATGGCCTATAACACAATCTTTGGTAAATAAAGAAACACTGCAGAACTGTTTTTGGCATGATAATAATAATGCACACTGGTTATCTGCCCATGAAATAGGTTTAATTCAGTAGATACATTTAGCTATGGAGGTGGATGTGTTCTGCAAAGAAATGAACAAAAAGGAGAAAGAATTAGATAATTTCAATTAACCTAGAATGTCAGGTATTTTTACTGCTGTATCTGGTTTATAGCTAATTAAAATTGCCTTCATTTTTGTTATTTTTTATAGCTCAGATTGGTACTACATCAAAACTGGCCTATTGCCTTTAATAATGCCCCATAATAACAAGGTAATATGTTTTTGCTGATTTGAAAGAGAAATGAAAGAGAAACTAACACCCAGTAGGATAAAAGGAACTATGAAATAAAACAAAATCCAAAATGCAGCTTTATGAAGGCCAACAACTGAAAAATACTTGTTTATTTAACCCAACAGCATTGGCGTTACCACATCAACTGATGCAGGGATTTTCCATAATTAGTAATTTCAGAGAATTTGTGATTAGCGGCTAATATAAAGGATAAAGTCACAGGAGTGAGAACAATTCTGGACGTCTGCAAATAAACCATCGCTCTTAGAAAAACTGATATCCGGCTGAGTAGTAAAGCTAAATATCATCTGCTGCATCTGATGAGCAAGGTGCTCACAGGTAGAAGATGTCACCAAGGTGATGGAGCTCTTGATGATGTGCGATGCATGACAGTGTATTAAGTTGGCCAGGCATAAACATTAGAACACATTTGGTTCAGCCATTCACAAACCAGAATAGAAATTAATGATGCAGAAGATTAGACAGTATTAGTGAAGACTGAGTGATATCCTAGATGAGCAAGGTGTTATGTTAAGAAACATTAGTGCCAGCAAGAAAACCTTCGATCGGCTGATCAGTTTCCTTCCTCAGCTGCCAAAAACATGCTTCATTAATGTTTGCAGCACAGATAGATGGTATAAGTAGATAAACTACTCTTGAAAAAACAAGCTAATCTTTATGAACATGTTTACATTTCCTTTGCTTTGTTGCTAACACAAAATTCTAAAAAGTTTACCACCCCGAATCCCATGATCCCTCATATCTCATTTCTTTCAAGCTAAAACCCCAATTTTCTTATGCGTACTGTAATACCTCTCTTATAACGCCATGCCATCATAAGCAAGGTAACATTCGAAATGCAAAAAAAAAATAAGTTATTCTTCAGCAATAGCACAAAAAATCAGGTTGGTGCAGCTCAGTATAATCTACAAAACAGACAAAAACTCTTTTCAATGAAGCATTTCAAGATTTATTCCTCATTTTTCTCTTCATTGTCTGATCCATCACAGAAAGCTTCGCCACCTTCAACAGGAACGATCTTGTCATCAAGAGCCGCTCTCACACTCAGAGATTGACTCGATCATCCCAACATCATCAACAGAGGCCGCATTTGAAAAGTTGAATTTTACGCAAATGCCACATATTGGGCGACAGAGCCCAGAGTCTGAGGCATTGGTTGCTCCACTGCAAAAAATTGTTCTCGCTGTCATTATAAGTGAGGTAACACGGTAGGGTTTTCCTCTAGCTTAAAGATATAGAAAGATTAAAGATATTAGATTTCCCCAGTTTGAATTTTATCAGGTCATTATAAAAGTTGTTGGTTTTTTTTACTGCAACAATGAGACTTCACATCGCTGCTGAACGTGAAGTTTATTAATCAAATTAAGTTCCATTACAATCAATAAACTTCTGCCAATGAGTTACAAGCGCATTTATACCATTTTGAAAAAAATCTGGATTTCTGGAGTCGATAAAACTGTTGGAAGGCAGTTTCCATTGCTGCTTGGTTGGAGAAGGAATTCATATGGAGGAAGCTGTCGAGGTGTTTGAAAAGGCGGTAGTCTGTGGGAGAAAGGTCCGGGGAATAGGCTGGGTGAGGGAGAACTTTGTACCCCAAAATGTTCAGTTTCTGAAGAGTCACTTTTGCAACATAGGGATGAGCATTGACGTGGAGCAGGATTAGGTCTCTTCGATTCACCAATGCCAGCTGTCACTGAGAGTTTCTGATGAACAACGTTTAATTCATGAAAGTACCTTTCAGCTGTGATGGTTTCACCAGGTTGCAAGAAGTTATAGTGGATGACACCAGGTGCAGTCCACTAGACACTGATCATGATCTTCTTTGGGTGGAGGCTGAGTTTTGGAATGTGGTTAGGCTCCTTGTCTCTGTCAAGCCACTCTGTGCTGATCGTTTGCGATTGTCGTAATGATTCAGTCAAGAAATGGGTCATTTTTGTTTCTTATGACAAGTGAAGAGCTGATTTCGAATTGACGATTTTGTTGTTGTTCATTCAACTGGTGAGGCACCCACTTGTCAAGCTTTTACACCTGTCAGATTGCATCAAGATGCCTGGAAGCAGTTGCAGTGCTTACATCAAGCTGTCCACCAATTTCTCGTACTGTTTTTCTTGGATCGGCTTCAACTGAGACTTTCAGATGGTCGTCATCACGGCTGGAAGGACATCTGCTACGTACCGTATCCTCGAGGCTCACATCTCTTGATTGAAACTTTGCAAACCATCACTGTACTGTGCGCTCATTCGCTGTGTCTTCACCCCCCGCCTGCTTAATGTTACGAGTCGCCTCGCTCACTTTGTGGCCTGGTTTGAACTTCCGAAGCAAAATGGCACGAAAAACTTTTCTATCCATGCTTCACTCAGAACCCTGAAACAAATATCCATTTTATGATTTTTAAAAGGGTAGGTTTTGCATAACGTATGCCAAAGCACACGCTATAAAACGATATATAACTTATCTACACACACCTTCACAAGCAGGCAAAAAAATGAACCCAAAATTAACATGATATAAAAATCGACAAAACGTTTGTAACGACCTAATAAATGCCTGCAGAAAGATCAATCAAAGTTTTCAAAATAAAGTGAACAGTCTGGAATTCTGCCAGATATCAACATCACAGATGTATCACCATGATCTGGCTAAATTTTTATCTTATTTGTAAGCAGTTGAGTATTTTATGGCTTTGCATTGTGGGAATGTTTTATAAATTAATGGCAAAGGAAAACCAGATTAAGATCACATAAACTCATATTAATTAGTCTGGGAGAACTCAGTACAAGCCAGAATATCATCTTTCCATCCTAGAATTAAAGTGAAGCAGAATTAAAGCTGCAAACACACCTTTTCTTATATCAGTGTCAACAAAAGCCTATACTTGGACTGAAAATATCACCCATTTCCCTTCTGAGGCCAGCAATTTTTATGAATATTAAGGTGTATTCAGCAACATTTTCTGCAATTATACTACAAACAAACAAACGGAACGCAGAAGACTCCGGCAATAATTTTCTTTTACAAGCCAACAGACACAGCTAGGTTCATTAGTCATCCTTAGCCAGGTATTTTTTCCATAATCACCCTTTTCCTCCATCCAGACATGTTTTTAACAGTTCTTTACTAGTGTAATTTAGGTAGATGCTTGAAATTTTGAAACACAAGAAAACAAGTAACGATATACAAACATAGCACCTGCAGGGGCCTCACATAGAACCTCTCCCTATTTGTGGCAGTGACAGGCACTGATATAACGCTGGATTTTGTCAACTTTATTTAGGTTGGTGGGGGGATAGGAAAATCTGCGAAGATGGAGGTTCACCTGTTAACCCTTTTACCTAACCATAACCTCATGGTGCTGGCTGTTGTTGCTTCCTTCAAAGCTCCCACAGACCACACAAGAAAATAAGCGACCTAAAGCCACAATCTGATGAAACTGGCACCTGCTGTTCCACAAAAAACCGGGAGTTAGAAAAATAACAAGCAAGCTTTTCAGGAGAAATGAAACAACAAGAATCCAGACGAAACTTTCTCCCAGTTCTTTCAGCGGTATGACTGGAGCACTGGAGCAACAGTCCTAGTCATCACCAGTTGTTGGCTACTGCACGTGATGTAGAACAAAAGCCTGCGAGAAATTCTACTCAGAACTGAATTTGGGATACAGAATCAAAAGGGAAACATCAAAAGATCAGAAAATCAATATTGCCAAAATGGTTGTGGGGTGAACCATCAGAACTTGCCATTAAATCAACCAGAATTCAAAGAACAGTACAGTAAGATTGACTGAAGTAGAAAGAAATCGGTCTAAACTACCCAGAGCCACAGTGTTTCTTCGTTTCCTCTCAGTCAGCGAGTCCAACAAAGCCATTGAACAACAGTGACCATAAAACCAGAAAATCACACCACACACAATTCACAGCTGTAAGTCACCACCACCAGACAGTGCTCTTAAGGAGCACATTATGAACATACAAATTAAAAATTCCTTTCAGACTTTTTTTTAAAAAATCTGTATCTGGTATAGATAAAGTCAAACAAAATTTGTGGGGTGGGCATATTTGAGGCATTTGGTCAAAAACAAGCTCTTTACTGATTAAAGAACTAGTTAAAAGAAAAATTTAATTAAATCCAATCCAACCACATGGCAAGAAAAGGGAGATAACTCAGATGTTTTTATGAAAAATTATAAGTATGAAACAAAAGAACTTTACATCCAGGTGGTCCAACCAAAAGGCAAATGTGTTACACACTACACTAGTTAAACTGCTTTGTTGGAGTGGCAATGGGTTAATGACATTGATGTCATTTAATACTTCAGAATGGCTGTGCCTTGTACCTGTCTGTTAATATTCAGACCAAGATGACTAACCCAATCAGAGTTCGATTTGATCACCTGGAAAGTCACGAATACACAGATACAAAAATATGATGATGGATCTAGGAAAGCATAATTTTTGCCTATTTTATATGTGAAATGGATACAAAACAAAAACAATCGATTTTTAACCATTTACTAATATAGTTCTATGTAAATTCTACACAGATGATAGTCCAGCAAGCATTTAGATTTTCAAGTGTGCTGAAAAACAGATCATAGTACAGCACGATTTATTATGCTGTACTCCCTGTTATCATTACTAATATAGCAGTTTAACATCTCCTAGCTAAAGTGTCGGTGGTTTGCCATATATCCCAAATCACCACATCATTGTTTTCTTGATTTCTTTTCTTTTTTTGCCACTTAGGCTCCTTTTGGTGGTTAATCTGTTTTTCAAGCAAAGGGGACACTCACAATGCTTTGTAAAACTTTAGTCTTTAAAAACTTTTAGAACCTGTATGAACAGCGAGACTCCTCCTAGTGTTACGGGGTAACTTGCTTCCTTAAATCAGATCAGATCATCTTTAAAAAAGATTTAGCTGTGTCCCAATGACTGATTTAAAGAAAAGTATTGTCTAAGCACAGTATGTAAAGTGTTAATGGTTCTTATGCCTTCAGAAAACTTTGCCAGCAAATCTAGAATCGCCAAGGAATGCCTTACACAGTCCATTTTGCCTGCTGCCCATTCAAATTTTTTCCAGCATCCGTAACATGAAAAAATTTTCATTCATTGCAAATGCTGTAGATCAACAAATGTAATTTCAGGAAATTAAGAGATAATTAATAGAGACTGAAGGTTGATTATAGTCATGCACGTTGGATGAGCTATGGGAAAGACAACCCCCGTGAAGTCTGCAGCAATGACTAAAGAAGATTAGCTCGTGCCAACGATGGATTAGCAGACATTTGATGGATTAGTTCACAATTTCCTGCGATAACATAAAGCAACAGATAGAAAAAATAGAGACGCAGAACGAAGCTAATTCACTGCCAAATCACCATATATAACAAAGTTCCAGCACTGTTGACTTAGTGGCTCAAAAAAAGATTCAGTTGGGCAAACATTGTTGGACATGATTCATCGGATCTTTTGTACAGGTCTCCAAGACAAACAGAGAAATGTTTCAGTTGTTAATTGAGTTTACAAATACCACTATTGGCAGCAGGCTTCAACAGACATGGGAAATAGAGAGAGAGAGAGAGAGAGAGAAGGGGGGGTGGAAATGAACAAGTAGAACAAAGCAACCATGCTGTGATGCTAGAAGAGCACAAGTGAGAGAAAAAGAATCCATCAATGACAAGATCTACACAGCAAATAAACAAAACAAATACCTGTGTGTGCACTCCATCATTTCTACAGTGTCTTAGCAGAGTTTAACCCCTCCTCACCCAATACAATAAAGCCTTTCAAGACTAACTGGGCATTGTGAGATTTCTATTACGGATGCCAGTTTTCAAAACATTTCTCAATAAACCATAGACATGTCTGCTTTAGAATTAAATCATAAATTAAAATTTCAATGTAAGGGAAAAGAATTAAAAAGGATTTTATTTACATGAAGAGGCAATCATCACCTTTCTTCAAACACATGTAGGGGAGATAATCATGAAGCAAACCATTTCAAAACAAAAGGCATAAAGTGCCATAATATCACACAGAACCACTTTGATTTACCATAAAATAACTTTAGTATTTATTATAAATAATATATACTTGAAGAATTAAGTACCACATGGAGCCATTTTAGCACACTGAAGAAAATAATGGGATTATCTTTAGATAAATTTGAATAATTGAGACTCTGGTTGGTTAAATAAAAAGGGAGTTTAACAATAAAATATGCAAATTTATTCAAGTTTGAGACTCAGTGTATCATTATAAGATATTTGAAACTACAAAATATAGGTTACTGAAGGGGTTTAGCAAGATCATTAAACAACAACAAAATAAGAGGATACAAAGGTGAGAAAGAGTGCACCGAAGCTACAAAAAAACTGTTAGGCCTAATAATCGGTCTGGAAAACTAGATCCAATTTATGCAGGCCTGGAGTCTTGTTTTAAATGAGTCAAACAGTTCACTAGGAGTGGGGTGTCCCTCAAACATAGGTAAGGAACCAGCTGTGAACCATCGTCTCAAGCTATTTTGTTGCTAGGCTTCTTCTAGGTAATTTTGTTCACCATAATCTTGCAGCAGTTTTTGACCGAATTAAGATATGGGCTGCTCCGTACAAGGCCAGGGTGTAAATCACTGTCTGTCCCTCACATGCAGTCCTTTAACTTAATAGGAAAATTCTTATAATTAAGCTCATTTTCTTCTTTCTGATGGAAAATGCAGTTTTCACTATCCTCCAAAATGATCATGGATGGTTGGTTCCAGTTACTTTTCTCCATGATCTAAATGTAGTCACAGGCCTTCACAGACATGCAGACAACGCATCATTGAGGCTGGAAATGATGCTTCCCCAACCATCTGACCTCGATGAAGCAGTCAGCTGGCTCTTGTAATATTCATCAACTGTAAGAGTACCAAGTAGAAAAACTGCAGAGTTTAATAAAAAAAAGAAGCTTAAAACAGCTTGGAGGTAAACATAAGTGTGTTGTGTTGTCACTTGGTTTGAAGATCATTACAACACAATCTCACGATCAACATCAGCACGCCATTCATGCTTGCCTGACAGCTCCCAGTTTATCCAAATTGCCCACCTTTGAAATGGATTCCAGGCAGCACCAAAAGGAAGAAAACAATCTGAATGTCAGCACACAGGGATAAACAAGAGTGAAGAAAAAAAAAACCTGTGTAACGTCTGCTGGTACATCATTCTCTTTAATGAAATGATTAACGTTGTTGACTAATCTGTTGGACATAGATCATGGTAGGACCCAGAGCTGGCTGAGAAAAGGGGTTGTGTGCCAAAGACCAGCTCAAAAATGGAAAATGCACAAAGAAATCGATGCCAAAACAGAAGAATTGTACAAAAAACTGAAACAAACAATGCCACTGGTGACATTAAAAAAAAGAGAGACAGACAGACAATGTTTGTTCACCATGCATGTGGTGACAATATTCTCTGGAGAGCTTGCAAGCAAGGGTCTTAACTATTTTACATCTTTTGAATAAAAGGAAACAAAAACAAAAGAAAAGATTACCTCAACAGGAACTCAAAATGTCCACAAACCAGGAGTTCACCAGCCAAAAAAGCTGATTCGCATGCATATGTAAAGGACAAAATTATAAATCAGCTTTATAGTAGAAAATATTTCCTCAATAAAACACATTACCAGTAATTATCTTTAAATAGTGATAATGTGAACCAATGGAATTCTAATAGTCCAAATAGTTTGCTGCATGAATTAACTCTTTGGAGACTAACACTTTTGAAAGTTTCTAGCTAGAAAGACAGCAAAACTGACTGCTACCATTGATTTACAAGGACGTTGCTTTATTGAAAAGTCATTAATGATTAGTCCACACTATTTATAGGGAACCATTCAGCAAGGCTCTTTTATTGGACTGATGGATCAGCTGCCCTACTGTCTCCAGATGGTTAACTAAAGTAAAACCAACTACAAAGTTCAAATTGTTACATGGAAAGATATATCCAAATGTTCATCACTAATATTAAATCAGTCCTAAATACACAAAAAAATCATTAGTTTAATTGGTTACTATAATAACTGAATCCAGATAATGGCAACAATCTGTCGTCTAGTAAAAATGCAACAAATGAACAGCTAGCTGTACTTTGCCACACTAAAAATGGTATAAATTGTGTATGTAGTTAATTATCATTAACTTATAGTTCCACAAGCATAATGGGCCAATCATGTGCATAAATTGACAGGAGGTCATGATGTGACCTCCAAAAGAGGCAGCTTGGGAAATGAGAGTATAATATGTAAATTGTGAATATATAGATAGTCAGTTGGTTACACACATTTTCTCACATGTAGATGAGAAATATAAAAAAGTGGTGAGATAGATACACTAATGAATTTCACCATGTCAGGGTTGATAAATGTCCAGTAAAAACAAGACTATGATAGAACACCTTGTACTAGTGAACCAATTTCTGCCATTGTTCTTTGGCTCAATGTTAGACTTGAAGCTGTTCACATCCTTAAAGAAATGAGCCTATAGTACTACTTTAGATGAGTCTCATACACAATAGCTCAGTTACCAATTTTACACAAGACTGCTACATAAAGACACTGCTACAAGATGGCTTTCATCCAAGAAAATGTACCTATAAAGGTGAAATATAAATATCACCACCTGCAGATTGGCCTTTATTATAAGGTAGAGCAGGCTAATCAATATCAAGCACAGACCAAACATCCATAGCATTATTTGGTGTTTTCTTTGATGAGTCCAGATTATTGCTGTAATTATGAAAAGATAGCTACTCCACAGGAGAGAGGAAGGTTCACGAATATTTACATCAGGAAACACTTGCAGGTTGGGAAATATGCCATGATGTGGGCTTGAATTAGCAAGAATCATATAACAACTCATTTTCGTGTATAGGGTAATTTAAAGACAGCACAGTAGTACTCCAACAACACCCTGAGGCCCCATGAACTTTCACTGATACAGCAATTTGGACCTGGGGTAATATGCCATCAGAATAACACATGCCAAAGACAGTGTCCCTCTGGCTCTTTTCAAAAATCAAAACATTAACATCATAATTGTACCTATTAACTGGACCTGAACCCCAACAGCATCTTTGGTATAAATTGGATTGCCAAGTTAATCAATTTGTGGCATTCACCATTTGGCTTGAGAACTTGTCCAGATATAGAACAAATTCCCCCAAGGTCATATCCAAGGGTTTCCCTAATTTTTGCCTAGCTGTGATAAATACCAGTAAATACACCTGATTCCAACAGCCCAAATTTTTAAAATATCCCCTTTTTTCTTTTCATCTAAATATTTTTTAAAGGCTGTCCTTAATTTATAGTAAATACCTTTGTCCTCCTTGTTAATTTAAGAATCATAAAAATTTAACTAACTTTGTCAAATTCTGAATTTTCGTGCACTGTTTTTTATCACAGCATCTGACGGCAGTTCTCCCTAGCATAAAAATGTAAACAAATCTAACCATTGCCAAGATAACTTGCCTGATTTAAGAAAAATAAAAGATAAACTTACATTAAATATTAATCTTATTTAAACTGTTAGAATCAAAATTGTCACATGATTAAAAAAATATATTCAGTTCTTAGACATTGAATTTAGTTGTATACAAACAAAGCAACAGTTCAATAGATAATTCTGATATATTCTACTTATAACCCTATTATGGGTTTTACTTAAATCTGCATATTTTCTGTTTTTTCTTTCTAAATCTAATATAAAAGGAACTGTTTACACTTTGTGGCTTTAGTTTCTATGTGCCAGAGTTAGTTTTCATTTGCTGACAATGAATAAAGATAGAGTTTGAAATACTTATTTAACTGTTTTTACTTTTGCATACATTACTGGAGTGTTTTTTTTTTGCTAAACTAACAGAATTAGAAATCTTCCTGAACTATATTCCACCTGCAAGGAATGGACTGTTTGATGGTTTTGGTTCATTATTTCCTAATTTTGGACAGCTGATTCCAAAACCATTTATTTTTCCTGTTAGAATCTTATCTTTTTCTGTAAATGTCATGAGCCTTTTTAACAAAACTAGACAATCAGCTAGTGCAGGAACTTGAAAAACGATTATCATATTTAAAGATACAGGCAACGTTTTTTTTTCAAGTACTGGAAATTTTTTGACAATAAATTGAATAAATGCATTTACGTTTATTGTTTGAAATTATTTTCGATCTATAATTCAGTGAATAGAAAAGCATCAGTCCAAGGGAGATGACTTCCCTAAAATTATCTCCCTTTGATAAATACATACAACAAGGCTAGTAGGCTAACTAACTGAAGGGACTTTAAAAAAAAAAAATTTCATAATTGCTAATTGCAAATATTATACTTTTATTCAAGTCCACCAGTAACACAAAAATTAAATGAAAGACATTAATATAAATTAAATATTTTATTAAACTAATATTTTTTTTCGAAATAAAAATTCATTTCCAACTACACAAGAGCTCCATACCTTTAAAAACTGGGCTTCCACATTAAGAAATAGGTCTGTCTGGATAAACCTGTATAACCTTTTAAAATAGCTGATGTCTGCTAAGTAGTGCGTGAAAAAAAGGGAATGTATGTTTTGATGCACTGCTAATAGGATTGGCTAAACCAATGGCAGAAGCATTCAAATACAGTAGTAACCGAAGAAAGAGCAATCAAAGGGGTTACCTCTACCACATTAATATTGGCTCAGAAGGGCAGCAAACATACCAAGATTATCAATGGTTTTGCTTTTCTAAAAACAAAATGTTTTAGTGAAAGAAATGATTCAACCCATAACAGAGACAATGAAGATAGTTGAAAATATGGCAATGTCAGTAAGACTACAAAACAGAATGTTAAATAGTACAGGATTTAAATTAGCTTCAAATAATTTTTACAAACACAAAAAACATTATTCATGCAAGGTCAGATGGATCCAGACCCAGAGAACAACTTGTATTAGGTAAGCTGGCTTCCAGTCTTCTTGTAATCACTATAACATACAACAGTAAAATCGAATTTACCAGCATATTAAAAAGATGTAAAGTAGACACTGCATCTCTTTTTGAGTACTACCACTACTGTATCGTTACATATATACATACCTGAATGGAAAACTCTTGGCATAGCTGTAGCACATGGTAGCAGTAATTGCTCCCAGCTCCATGGTCACACTGGACACTTTAATGCCTTCCCCTGAATGAGCCTGAATAATTTTTACTATCTGTGGAATCTTTACTGAAATAAAGATGATTCAGTAGGTTAAACCAAGCTGAGAGTCATTCTTAAATGTTGATGTTTCAGTCTAACCTAGAACCATAAACTAATAATTCGAAATTTATATTAAAAAATAAATAAATAAAAATGCATCTATCATCCGAGGAAATGGTCATTGCAAAGCCATAGATTAGTAGTTTTTAAAAAAGAAACTTTTTAGAGAGCCCAGAAAGATCGCACAAATTATTCTTGAGGCACAACTGATTAAAGATGGTTTATATGCCAAGCTACTTTCAACTGAAACTCTTTTTTTTTTGTTAGTGTTATGAGAATTGTTTATTTTATCCATTGAATCATGCTTAAGAGTATAAAGTTATAAATCTCATTTCTAAATATTTTTCTTTTAAACTTTAATTTACAAATTCATGTAAATTACAACCATTCAATGATCTCATTGTAGGGACATCATTCATATTAAAGTTATTTCCCTTTGTTTATTTTATTACAGTATTTTTAGACTATTTAATGTTTGTTGACAAGTTTAAAAAAGGAAACATAATTTTTGGACAGTGAGTGTTCCACTGGTGATACAGACAAGCTAATGAAATCTAGAATGTTGCTGTTTCCAAACAATTAATATCGACATTAATAAAAAAAAAACTATATAAAAATATCTTTTTTGTTTCTGGCTGGGTAGAAGAAAGACTATACGCCTAAAGCAAAGTATATCCAAGCATATTTGGCACCAGTGACTGTTGACTGCAGATATACAAAATTTCCTTTTAAAAATGCCTGACCAGTGCCATCATGTCATCTGAGCTGCATAAATTGTTTTGTGAATGCTATTTTGGAATTCTGTCTACCATAGTACTGTTTCCAAAAAAAAAAAAAAAAAGCAGCTTCAGAATTGTCACCTATGCTGTATTGGTTACGGATCCTTATCTTAGTTGAAAGATATGGGTTTGTGTACTTACAAATTGAGTGTGTTGCACAACCACTTTTCAGTGTGGGAGGCCATGAATAGAAGTCTCTAGTCAGTCTCAACTAGGATTTCAAGTCGAGACTGAGTTAAATCATCACTATCAAGTAGTGAGTTTGAACTGCAATTGTATCAGCACCTTCTGCATCTAACCACTCATTCAAACTTGCGAATTTTTTTTCCTTTGATTCAACAATAGTATTAAATTGTAAACAATGCAAATAGAGTCCAGTTTTGACATATATTTATATATATATATATATGACAAGCAGAAGTCCAGAACAAAATGGAACCCTGACTTGGCACTTGTATAAACCAACAAAAGACAGTGCATTGTTGGCAGTTAGTCTGAAGACTTGGCTTTTTCAGAGAACTCTCCATTTTCTTAATTGTTGGAGTCCAGCATCTTGGTCCTCTCGCTCATTATCGTTGCTGGTGCTGCCGACTTCTATTCTACCTTAAGCATTCCAGCATGTCAACGGAGAGAAAACGCGCACCTGCGTGTGAGGGACGTGTGCCCCGCCTTAATGCGAACGGAATACGCTGTTTTAGGGGGCGGGGGGGGGCCCCCCGGAATTATATCTTAAAAATACGCAGAACAGATCGTTCCGACTGAGTGGGGCCGACGATATCACGTGGGCGGCGCACCTGGATATCGCGCATGCAGTATATTAAAGCAAACAAGCGAACAGGAAGCAGGTATCGTACACCTGAACCGGAGGAGGAGTTTTGCTCGGCAGGGAGCACCTGGGGGGGGGGGGTTAATGGGGGTCGAGGTGAAGTGTTTCCTATGTTAACAGGTTCTAGATTTCTTACACCTGTGTGTGTGTGTGAGATTAGGAAAAGCCGAAAAACTTACCCAGGAGCGAACCTGCGATGATCGCATAGCCCAGACACTTACTCAGCACGATCCTTGAGCAGGCAACTGTAAGAGAGGAGGGAGAGGACATCAGTGATGGGTCGGTGTCGGGGATCACCTGTTACGTACACTCAAGTAACCCCACCCCCACCCCCACCCCCACAAACACGTACGGGAGGCCTGACAGTCCTACCATTGAAGAAGTCAAACTCGTAAAAATACTTTTCAAAGCAGGGAGGAGGAAACAGGAGATGCAAGAATCGCATCACTGATATCTGGGCTTCCATCTTCGTACTGTCGCTCTCCATCCAAGGGAAGGTAACTCGCCGTTCGGGCTGCTGCCGGTCCGCCCACCCAGCCAAGGGAAGGTAACTCGATGAGCGACTTTGAACTCCGCGCACCTGACGGTCGGGGTCGGGTGCAGATACTGACCGAAAGGTAAGTAACGAAAGGGGTGGGTGTGACGGTTGAGGGGCCGCTCCCTAGATTTGGAGGGACTCGTCGCTGGGTTCGACTCTGGGTAGCGGGACTGACTTTAACCCTCTCAGTCCGCTGACTCCACAGACGGAGTTCGATTAACGTTTTTTTTTTTCCACGAGTCACCGCCGCTTTCCGGCGACAGCTGGCAGGGGGAGGGGTTCGTTCGTCTACGAAAGGGATCCATCCAGCAGCTGAGATTTACCTTACATTCACCTGGGCTTTTGTTAGCTGCCCGCCACTTGCTGGAGAGGCGGTCCCTGGTCCGTGTATCGCCAAAACTAACCAGGAGAACATCTGTCACTGGGTTTTTTTCTTCTTTTACCTGCAGCCATGGAAGGCCAAGTCGCCATAGTGACAGGTTCCACCAGTGGGATTGGTCTGGGCATTGCTCACAGGCTAGCCACACGGGGATGTTCTGTTGTTCTGACTGGACTCGGTGAACACAGCCACATTGACTCCATCCTACAAGATTTCAGCAGGTTGGCATAAGTCCATCTTTTCTTCTTTTTATCAGTTGATTGCCACCAGCTATGTTCTTAAATATTTCTAATAATAATAATAATAATAATAATAATGTGGATTTGCTCCCACATTTTTTCCTTTCAGAATCTTCTTATTTTCTTTCTCTGTTAACTAATTACACCTAAATACTTTGTCAGAGTTACTGTCTTTAGTACTGAGAACCATGAACCCTGGCTACTGTGCACCAGCAGTATCCCAACATGGACAAGTCTAGAAAGAAAGTGACCATTCATCATTCTTAATGTGCATGGAATTTGTTAAGAAATAAAACAAAAGAAGCTGAACTTCAAGGAAATATAAATAAAGATGCTCTCTCTTCGTCTCTCTTTCCATCTCTTCATCTCTCTCTTGCTCCATACTGACGTCATCTCTCTCTCTCTCTCTCTGTCTCTTGCTCTCTCTCCCTCCCTCTCTCTCTCTCTCACTCCATACTGACGTCATCTCTCTCTCTCTCTCTGTCTCTTGCTCTCTCTCCCTCCCTCTTCTCTCTCTCTCACTCCATACTGACGTCATCTCTCTCTCTGTCTCTTGCTCTCTCTCTCCGTCCCTCTCTCTCTCTCTCACTCCATACTGACGTCATCTCTCTCTCTCTCTGTCTCTTGCTCTCCCTCCGTCCCTCTCTCTCTCTCTCACTCCATACTGACGTCATCTCTCTCTCTCTCTGGCTCTTGCTCTCTTTCTCTCGCTCCATACTGACGTCATCTCTCTCCCTCTCTCTTTCTCTCACTCCATACTGACATCATCTCTCTCTCTCGCTCCATACTGACGTCATCTCTCTCTTGCTCTCTCTCCCTCCCTCCCTCTTTCTCTCGCTCCATACTGACGTCATCTCTCTCTTGCTCTCTCTCTCTCTCGCTCCATACTGACGTCATCTCTCTCTTGCTCTCTCTCCCTCCCTCTCTCACTCTCTCTCGCTCCATACTGACGTCATCTCTCTCTTGCTCCCCCTCCCTCCCTCCCTCTCGCTCCATACTGACGTCATCTCTCTCTCGCTCTCTCATTCACTGGAATGTATTGGGGATACTCAAGCAAAACCCAGCCAGATACTATTATGGCAATGCTATTTATTTCAGCTGGGTTTCGTTAACATGCTACTCCAGATAAACGACTATAATCTGTGTCATAGTGAACCTTATTCTCATTTGAGTAAAGAGAACCAAGATTGTCATATAAAAGCAAAGTGAATTTTCTTATTTTTCATCTTTTACAGAGGATGATGGCTCTCTAAATTATCAATGGTGTACAATAGTATTTTTCTCTGTTCAGCTGGGTATGGAAACCATACATTTCCTTTTTATATTCAACTGAACTAGTTTTTAAAACAACTTTTGTTCTATTTCTTGGCCAGGAAATACTCAGGCCAGATAGATTTTGTTCCGGTTAACCTGTCAGATATTACTTCAATTCAGACTTTCTGCTCAGAAGTGGACGAAATGCATCCACATGGAGTGAACATCCTGGTCAACAATGCAGGTCTGCCTAAATTTTTTGCTAACTAAAGAGTTTTTAATAAAGCAGAAAGGAATACTGAGAAAAGTGATTAAAGAAAGAAAAACATTCATCCATTTGTATTCCTCAGTGCTGTTGATGGATTAAGGGTGAATATTGATGTCTTTGTTCATTTTCAGGCATCCAGCATGTTTGCAATGTAGATGAATATCCTGTAGAAAAATGGAATGAAATGATTGCTGTCAATCTGTCTGCACCGTTCCATCTTATCAGGCATTTCCTACCCGCCCTGAAAAGAAAAGGTGAGTGATTGTGTTGTGAATTGTTCAATTTTCTGTTATCTCCCTTTTCTACAAGAATACTCACTTTGATATACCAGAGGTGTAGTTACAAAAACAATCACATTTTTAAAATGTACAGCTCTAGTTTTTTTTTTTAAAAAAATGATAAGCAGGATTTAAAACAGCAGATGAGACAAAAAGAACACCACCTTTGAACTCTACACCCATAAATATAAATTAAGTTACTTATTAAAGCCAGAAAGATGGTTTCAAATAAAACATTTGACCCCACCATCTATGGCATGCAATATTGTGCATACTTCTTTGCATTTTGGTTAGTTTGAGACTTCCAGACTGATTAACTTGGAAAATACACCAAAACAACCGTGGCAAACAAAAAGAAACAAGAAGATGCAAATACGAAGACAAATATTGTTCCTGTGAAGTCATTCTCTAGATGGATACACTTTATAAATGTTGCCTGTTCTCTTTGTGTTGCACTCTGGGAACACTTGCTTAACTTTTAGTAGACAAATCTCAAATGAAATGAAGGTGTAAAACTTGAAATGTCATCTTTTGATGATCAAAATTTGCACCACTCTTCTAGTTGTCATCTCTCTCTCTCTTTTTTTTTTTTACTCTGTCTTACTCCTGTTATTTATCATGATTACTTTTTCTCTATCTCTGCAGGTAATGTTAACTTTGCCCCAACTTTGTATTTCTTCTAATGGAGATTACATTTGAAGCACCCTATATTTGTCACATTTTTAATGGTCAACTTTACCCCATCTATTCTTGTTATGATCAGCTTTGCCCCACCAGTTGCTGGACATCGGTAATGTCTTAACATTGCAACAAAGAATGTTTAAGAAGAGTCTGCAGGAAAGACCTGCTTTAGTTATTTGAAATTCTGTGTACGTTGTGAGTTTTCCGATGGCAGAAATATAGCTAATTTTGACCTGGTCTTCTGTTTCCCTATTAGTTTCTGTCTGCATAACTGCTCTTCCAGTGCCTCAAATCTGCCTGTGGGGTATAAGAAAGTGTATGCTGGACAGGGTTGGATGGGAAATTAAAACTGCCCTTTAATGTAAAACAGTCATCAGAGAATTAAGGAACAAATCAACTTTTGTTTTCAGGGTTTGGCCGCATCATCAACATTTCCTCGCAGATGGGAATCGTGAGCGCCCCTGGAAAGGCCCCTTACAGTGCTACTAAAGCTGGACTGATAGGGCTCACAAAGGTGCAGTATGAGGTTTTCTTTTAAACTACTGAAGAAATAAGCTGGCAGTAGGAAAAGAAATAATGTCTGGCCAACCCTCTGTAGGTCACAGGTCATTTTATTTTGGTCTTTCATAGAAGCTTCACCCTTCAAAATTAAGTGTTAAGATAAAGGCATACCTCCTAGTCTGTCTTGGTACACTCAAGTGGAGTAGGAGAAATCCATTTTTGAGATGATTAATAAAGGATATCATCCATCATAAACCTCACAGGAACTGAAAAGTTAAACATTTTTGCATATCATCAGCAATAATGGCAGCAGTATAAAGACAGAGAGATGGAAATAGCCAAGACATTGGGTTTTCTCCACACACCTTTTCACACGATAATGGGAGATGTTATAATCAAATTTCAATCTCACTACTGTTAAATTATCTTCTATGTAAGTGATATTTGGTTAAATAATCCTTTAATTTCTTTCTTTTTGTCGTGTTACCATTAAATGCTTTCTCTTTCTTTTTTAGGGAGTTGCATTGGAAGCAGCTGACTCTGGTGTGACGTGTAATGCTATATGCCCGGGTTTCGTCCTCACTCCACGTATGTTTTACTACTAACCAGACCAATCAGATTTCAACACGTTCAGTTTTTCTTCAGGTTAAAGGTCACACACCCCGCCCCCTGCCAAAAAAATAGCTTGCTAGAAAGAACACCCAGCTAATTATCGTACTTCGCTTTAAGCCAGTGGTGCCTACATCTGCAATAAAGAAAATATTTGGAGCTGGGCTACTTGTCCTACTTAGCATCACTCATCCTAGCTACAATAATTGAATGCAAAAACGATCTGGTAATGCTTTTGGACACTTGATTTGTTATAAAAGCTGGTGTTAAAATAGGCATTTGTTTGCATAGCCAAGATACCATTTCAGTGGGAGAAATAAAAATAAAAAAATGGGCGATATTTCTCTAGTACCGACCAGTGACAATTAGCATTAACTTTCTTTACCCCAAGTCTATGTTAATGGCATGCGTACAACATATCCCTAGCTTCCCTATCTGTTTGGTTATTTATTTACACTTTTATTTTTCAGTTATTCAAGCACAGATAGAAACTTTTGGGAAAACAGAAGGATTATCTTATAAAGATGCAGAAGTAAATCCCCCTCCCCCCTTTTTTTTTCTAATTTTTTGTTTTGTTTTTAAATGGACAGCCACTGGTTAGACTACTGGACTGCTAAGGTTGCAGATCCAAGTTAAACCCCTGATTAGGATGGATTTGATTTTGCAAATTTACCTGGCGTGGTTTGTTCCCACATCCAAAAATGGTGAACTCTAGTAGTAAGGATTTCATTGTTGCAGTCAGCAGTACCAGACTCTGAGACAGGATAACTGCGGCACTACACTTCTTCACCAAGATAGCCTCCCGACAGCTCACTGGATAATTTCTTTTTCTTTCCTCAAAAAAAGCGATATATTGGCAGCTCCGTGCACCCCTCAAAGACAAACAAGAAGAAATATGAAAGCACTTAAATCTTGTGAATGTAAACCAATCCGATGCTGAAGAGAACAGTCCATTCCATGCTACAGCTCTTCCAGATTTTCTTTTGCATTTCATATGATATTCATGATGACGACATGGGAGCTCAAATCAGTTAAAACTAGGAAGGGTGAGACAGAAGAGATTTGATTTTAAATAATAATTCATATATTAATGATTAATGACTGAATCTTTATATTACCTACATTTGAGTGAGGAAAAATGTTCGCTTGAATTTATTGGTTTTTTTTTTTTGATTGTTTCCACTTTCATCTTTTATTAAATGGCAAACTAAACATACTGCATCATACAGACACTTTTATTATCTAAATTTACATCTTCACAACATTTTTCCTTAGCGAAATGTAAGAACTAAACCACAGCAGCATGGAATTTAAATGAAACTAGAATTCCATTTTAGTGTTGTGTATCTAGTGATCACAGTAATCCAATTGGGAAAATCTTAAGATCCAGTAGAGGCAGGGTAGAGTACATACTTATCTTTTCTGCTACTCTCTAGGCATGAAGTGTCTTTTAGTCTTTCAAACACCAACTTTTAGTTATAAGGTTTCTCATACCTATTTTTAGTGGAGCTAGAGATTCAAAGAAAAGAACAAAGTACAGGGTTAGTTCAGGCATTCCCCCACCATCTCCTTAACTGAACTGATGGATCCTGTGCTTTTGAAACCTATCCTGCCACCATCATCAGGTGTAGACCTCGAGTCAACTGTTTTGGTGTGGAATGATGTTTTGTAGTTGAGTTGTACACTAGAGAGCCGCAAAGGGCCCAGCGCTTCAACAGGGAAACTCCCTTCTAGAACTCTTCATGTTCTAGATAGAGAACCCTGCCAGGGAGGTGTACCAAAGAGAGAATCAAAATCAGACCATCGGCAGAGTCCTTTAGGCTAACCACTAGTTCCCCCTGGTGTCATGTAGTAGGTGTTTATGTATATATTTGAATAGTATACAACAACTGTCTGTGAGCTAAAGTGTTGGTACTTCAAATGCAGCTCCACCCACACGTACCACCCATAAAAATCCTACTGTATACTGACATCATCGCATATCAGAAGTCCTCAGGAGTGAACTCTGATCAATTCACACGGCTTAGTTCTATTGTTACACTAACTCAATGGTGTGATTTCCTGAAGTACTCCCCTACTTTCTGTAGACACTTGGAGTTAATATAACTTTGTTTTCCTTATCATTACTTACACAAATTCACACTGCTATTACTGTAAAGATCTTGAGTTTCCAATGACTTTTATATTAATCTGATATTTTTAACACACGTCAAGAAACTGAAATAATCACTTAATCATCAGTGTTTTAAAACAACTGAACAGACTCCGGTAACTAGACTGATAATGAACTAAGCTCAGTTCTGTTTCCTTGTCTCTTCTGCCTCAAAAGCCATTTTAATATTTTTTTACCGTTTTAAATCATCTGCTCGCAGGTGACAGACTCTCAAGCTAACGCATTAAAGACAACAGATTTAAATTGGAATTTTTTGCTTTCATTGTCAGGAGAAATTTTTCAAAGCATTACATCCAACCAAAAAACCAGTGCAGATTGAGCAGGTAAGTTCTGTATCTTTCTTTTGGTTTCTATGCAAGCCGTTATATTACAGCCAAAGTATCTTAATCTTAAGACTTGTGATTTATACTTTGACACTACCAGTAGTTATTCAGTTTTGTGTAAGTCTTCAAATAATCAGTTTGACTTTGAGATATCACTTGGTTCTGTGGAGTAAACCAAAAATGTTAGCTCGTAAGCAGGTGGGAGAAAACATTGTAGCTACATCAGTGTGTGATGTCTTTCAGGTTGCTGAGTTGGTGATGTATCTGTGCTCACCTGGAGCTAGTAGCATCACAGGCTCTGCTATGTTGATGGATGGCGGGTTTACAAGTCAATAGAAAACACCTGGTGAATTTTTTTTTAAGAGGTCCCAGCAGGTGAATCATGATAGCATAATAACATCAGCATGTATCTGAGCTGAACAGGATGAGATTTAACCCTAATTTACAAACAAATGAATTGAGAGAAGGTACCAACTAACCAAGTTTTCCATGAGGAAATAGCTACACAGTACAAAAGAGAGAGATTAATAATAAGTATTCTATTTTTCATTGCTCAATTATAACCAAGATGATGAACAAAAAATCCAGCAACATAAGGTGCCTAAAATATTTACTGGCTGTTTACTTGAAAGAGAATTTCATTACTTTTAGTGATTTTAAAGAATGTGCTTCATGAACAGCTTCTTGAAGCCTCTGTTTGTTGAAATGTCTGTGAAAACCATATTCTTGTAATTTTTTTCCAATAAAATTATCAGAATCATTTCATTAAAACCCTTTACTTACTCTTCCCAGAAAAGATTCCAAAGCATTTAATGTTGAGTAGAAAAGTTTTGGGGGGGATCATTCTGAGCAGAAATCAAATAATGGAAATTTAATTTTGTTTTAAATCTTCACCCATTTTGTAAACAGCATCTTGTTTTTGGATCAGAACGAGGAGAACCCGATCCATCGGAGTTTCCCCCATCCAGGATCCACCTGCCTGACCCAGAGGCTACGAGCCATGTCGTCTTCATCATCATATCTCAAAGCAACTGTTCTTTCAGTGTATGTTACACAGAATATTTACTTCATCTGTATCATTTTTCATTCAGCCTCATGAGTAATTTTGGGCCACCAGGTTTTGGTGCAGACATTTATATTTCTATATTTATATAAAAAAAGGATCCTTAGATTAATGCTATTGGGGCAGTTGGTACCTGCCTGCTTTTTTTGTTTCTTTAGCTTCTCATCTCCTATTAGTCAGCTAAAAACAAACAAGAAATCTGTTGATGCTAAAGTTCAATTCACAGAGATGATCATTTCCCTGATCTGCCAGAAAGTCAGCAGCAGTTCCCTTTGAAAGAGTATAAAGTAACAGAAAAGACTTGGGGAAATGGAGATGTATTTATATATATATGTGTATCCTCAGTTTTGGGTGAGGCCACGTTTGGACTGGATGTGCTTGAAATGGCATGTCTGATCACCCTCACCTACTACTCTTTGCCACTCTCATTTAAACTGCTCAGTAGGCTACCTGTAGTGATGTTGTAAGCCCTAAGGAACTGAATGACAACTTTATCCCTTTGTGGCATGGCGTTGTCATTCTGCAGACTGACTCAAAAGTCCCATCCAAATACCTCTGACCAGCGGAAATCATCCTGCCAGCCAAACAAATCACCTGAAACTTTTCTTCATGCAGAATTATGATCCAGATATCCACATGTTGCTTTTCCTCTCAGATGTTGTCATCACAATACTCAGCTTGGGCAAGGCTCAAGCTGTTGGACATTCATCAGAGATTTCTCTGACAGCAAGTTACAGGTATGGCAAAGCAAGTTCTGTCGGATCTGGGCAGCAGTGAGACCACTTTGTCCCATATGGTCATCGCTAATCATTTCTACAATAAGGGAAATCTCTGCTGGGCCTATCGTTGATGCTACTAATCTGGCAGTAGCATACATACAGTCAGCTGATGCCTGCACAGTCTGCAAACTACCACATAGTGGATTTTACTGCATCAGTGACGCCATCCGTACACCAAAGAACGAGTTTTCTAGACCAGGGAGTCACGTGCTGCTGGTAAAGATGGGGTTTACCCCCCCCAGGTGTTTCTTTAAGTTGATAACACCTGCCTCTAGCCTACAGTCACTCATATTAAGTTTGATAAAATATACCCTAAACTCCAGTATCCCTATAGTTCCTAGCTCATCTGGTTTGAGAGATAGAGGGGAAAAAAGTACAAAGCAGACAACTGTGTGTTACGTTTCTCACGACACATCGCTGTTGTTGTAGATTTAGTCTCTTAGGTTATAGGAAGAAGCTAATACTTGTCTCTGAAATGTTTGGTTTAGTCGCTGTGATAGTTCTCTTTATTGCAATTTACTGAGTAAAGTATTTTGATTTTAAATACTGACACCCATTTCCTTAAACTGGCTGGAGTTGCAAAAGTGGCTTAATATTATAATTTCTTATTAACAGAAATGAAAACGAATGGAATAAATCAGTGCATTGTTGTTGATAGTGGTAGTGTAAACAAGTTTAGTTTCTTCCCAGATGGCTACTGTACATACTCAAGTTTTTAATTGGACGCTGCCAGGCGATGTGGCTCTGTGGTGAGTGTGCTGGCTTCAGGACCTAAAGGTCCTGGGTTCAATTGCTGCTGCTGGCGCATTGTTGTGACCCTTGAGCAAGGTACTTTACTGGCATTGCTTTAGTTGCTGCTGGGGAGTGGCCTGTGTAGGCGCTCAGACAGGAACCAAGGGCAGGGGATGCTCTATAGCCATGGTAGAGGCAAGTCTCCTATGACAAGGAAAAAGTTAGAAGAATAAACCACTGCTGAAGACAGATGGACTTTGCATAACAACGGTGCAATGCATCCCACTCTTATGGAATGAGTGATCGCGAAAGAAAGAATTGGACACTGCACCAAGGTTGAAAACCACATACCTTTCAATGCATCATATATTGATCTAGATGTTCAATCAGAAGCACATTAATTAAGGTGAGCAGTGAAAGTCAAAGGTATCAGAAATGAAAAATCTTTAAACATTATTGGACACTGCATTCCTATTACATCCTCAGCACAGGTTCCATGCCTTAAAAAGTTTTTCACAGACAACTGAGTTAAGTTAGCCAATTGATGATAAAAAAGAATAAGGGGGAATGTTGCTTATTTTCCACATAGTGAAGACTGCCTATGGTACACTTTTTCTGTGGATAAGGAACTGCATATAAAATAGACAGCAATATTTGCATATCAACAAGTATCCAACAGGATCTTATTTAAATAATATCTAAAGTATGGCAGATGTTAAAGGAAATTTATGCTAGAGTTAACATCAAAAAGGAGGAACTTAATTTTCAGCTAAGCATGAATAAAAAGTATCAGACTGGTCAATAAAGTAGAAAATGGAATTCAACACTGTAAAATTATATTCATTTTATGGGGGAGACAAACTAAGAGAATGCAGTTTCAGAAAAGAATCTTTGGTGGGGGGGCTATTATTAACAAAAATCCACCATGCCCAATAGACGCAGTCCAGGTATAGTGTTCTGGGAAGCAATGACCCCAGGAGTTTAAAGAAACTCCAAGGATCCCTTAAAACTGTAAAGTGCTGACATCGATACCATCAAGCCTGTGAATTCTGAAAAACTATTTGGAAAACGCCAAGATATTTGGAACTAGATTCCTCAGCATTTCGCCAAAAGACCTGGTCAAGAGTGATGAGGCAGAGTAGAGAACTCTTCCAGTGTCATTGTGCTTTGACATTTAATACATTTCCTTGTTTGTGGTGATGAGCCTTCTAACTTGTTTTCATAAGCAGCAATGGCACAGTATAAACCACCAAACTCTAATAATCTTAGCTGCTTATATGGTTGATTAGAAGTTAAATGCAAGAGAGAGAACTGTTTCTCCTCAGGAGGTCTCCTTTTAACCATGAATCTAATATATGTTCTTGCGCAATACAGTTATTTAAACGAGTATATGATACGGAAATTTGAGCTTGTTGCCACTCATAAGCTTCACAATGACAGTTTACATTACGATGTTAATTTCTCAACATGCAGTCATTCACCAATGCACATCGAAAATCCTTTACCTTATTCCAGAATGTGGTGAAATACGGCATCGTACAGTAGCCCCAATCAGAGCCCTTGTTAAAATAATCTCTCCCCTATTTACACTGTAGTTTACTCGATAAAAGCAGTTACTAAAATATTATAAGTACAGTTTTTGTATTCCAGAATATTATATTTCTGATGAATCTACTAATCAGTGAATGCACACTACGGTATCAAGTTTTATCTAGGTAATCTAAGAGAGACCATAGTTGCAGCATCTTGGCCTAGCATCAATGAACTTTCCTATTTTCACCAGATGTCCACCAAGTGACCAAGTCAACAATGAAGACAGATTTGGACCATTTTATTCAAATGCTGTCTGCACTGCAGATATTCCTTCGAGTTCAATGTCTATGATTACTAGAGTGGCCAATCATTAGAAAAGAATCGTAAAAGAAGAAAACTTTAGCAGTACCCACTCAGACCAATGTCACCCACTGCACAAATAAAACTGACGTGAAATTCCAAGTCTTCCGGAAAGATACAGCAAAAGTAGTCAGAGCTGTGGAGGTGCAGTGTCTTGAGATTCAGGTGGGACTGGTAAGGATGCCATTGGTGAGTTCTGTTACCACGCAAACTGATGGTAGAGACTGGTAATGACACTGGGCAGTTGGTATCAAGCAGGTCAGAGAGAATTACCTAGCTACCAAGCCATCCATCAGCACCACCCTGTTGTAGCCTGCTTGTTTGCTCATCTCACACTTCTTACTGCACCGACTGTTGCTGGGATTGCTGTTGGGACGGCTGGGAAGACTGGCTATTTTCTTGACCGTTTGGACCTTGGGACGGTGGCCTGAAAAGAAACAAAATGGCAATGTCAACTGGGAAGGGAGGGTTAAAAAAAAAGGATATATTTTTCTGAATCGTTGGCACCTCTACAGTCTGGTCCTTTTACTAACTCTGATAAATCTAGCTCCTCCTTTCCCGTAAATCTCTGCAGTACAACATGGATAAGGGTATCTTTTTATTCTCTACATTTCATTGGCTGTTATCAAAGTTGACAATAAACAAATGGAGAAGTTTGAAACCAATGAGGAGGAAGAGGTGACACACAGCAAACAAGATAGATATGGAAATGCTTACTAATGACAAACTATGGACATAAATCTACTGCCTTCAATAGTAACGGACTATTGGTAATTAAGGTACAAGTTGCACAATTCTTGGTTACTTCCTCTGGTTGTCTCCTAACAAAAACCCCAAAGGCTTTTTTTTCTTTTCAGACACAAACTTCACAGAACAGTTTCACTATAGCAGAACACACCCAGCTACTGCATGGAGGGTACAGGGGCTGGTTGTAAGAGTTTTCAAGCAAAACTATTTTATTCTGGAGCTATGTACAGGGAGATTATGATCCATCAAATGTTATAAACTACTAGAGCAAGGAACCAACCACACAGTTATTATGCTGGAATAACTGATACAACTCCAGCAAAATTCAAAACATCTCCTGTCAGTGTGTTACAGTTTACCCCAGGTTGGCGGTTAGTATTAACATCAAAATTATACACAAAAAAGACAGTGATTTTTGTTGTGCAGCAAACTGGACAAAAACCTTTAAGCAAGTAAAACTCCAACATATTCCCCATTAAAGCCGGCTGCTCATGACAAATTGGCGGCTTCAGGCTCTCTGATCAATGAAGCTGAATGAGAAACTGCCCAACCGATCTGGTCCAGCACATTCGTTAACACCATGAATTTGTTATATCTCTCACCTCTCTCCAAAGTAAATATCTGGAGATCTTTAGAAAATAATCCAAAAGAAAATCTTTGGCACACTTGCATAGCTTTCTATTTATTATTTTATTTCTGTAAACAGTGTCTAGGATCTACAGAAATAACGTAGCTGAATTATTACAAATCCAATATTGCGGACAGAAAAGAATTAGAATAAATGGCAAGACTAAAGACACGAAATTCTTACCGAAAGTAATTCTATGGATAATCAAGATCAGCAAATGGATGCCCTTGTTGTTTTGGCCAGACTATGAGAGCGCTGTTAGTAATACATTTGAATCCATCAAAACAAATACCATATCTACTAATTTACTGACCAGATACTTATCTACTGTTGTTACAACTGACCCCCACTGGAAAATTTCTGGGTCCTGAGACAATTCAGTATCACGCACGGCCTAAATTCTGAAACAATCCACCACCAAAACCACACAAAAAAAAAATCAAGACATTTAAGTTGCGCAGGTAAAAAAAAAAAAAAAAAAAATTCTCTCAACAGGTAAATAATTACTTTGACTGTGTGAAAACAGAACGCCCCATTGTTTGGGGATCTTTCTTCTGATTAATTCTCACACTGCCAAAACCTTACTATTATTTAAGAGATATTGCCAGTATTATAGCCTACTCTATTCCTGTTACCTTCAGCCCCAGTCTCCTCTATATTATACATTGTTTTGCATGGAGCTGGCTGCTCTCCTTTCATCATCATCAGAAATATTGGACACAGCCTCATGAGAATGAAACATTTGTTTGTCTTTCTGACTGTCATCATGCGGATCAACTGACTTACCTGGATGGACTGGTCTTTGGTTTAGGCATTTTTCCAAGTATCAAGAGAATTTCTTTTTTCTCTTCATAATTTTTCCATAGTTCATACAAAGCTAATATCTGCTTGGTAATCTCCAGAATCTGCAAGACAGAAGTAAAAAAAAAATCTTAAGCCTGTCTTTCCAACAATGTAGAAAGAACAACATTCATAAAATAAGGGCATTTTGCAGTTTTTTTCTCTAAAAAAAAAAACTTAAGATATCAATCACAAGTAGGAAACAATAGGGCTGTAATAAAATCAAACAAACAAAAATTTTACAGATCTACTAATTCTTTTTGTGTCAGTACTTTATGGTTAATAAAATTCTGGGTGGTGATTTAGTTAATTATGATAGTATGTTACCAAACTGTTTCTGACAGACTTGAGCTTCCTCTGGTTAAGAATTCCAACCTACCTTGTCCATATCTACAGAGAGTTCAGCAAACCATTGTTTAACATCTTTCTCTTGTATAACACAAGCAATATGCAAGCAGGCTGAAAAGTAAAAAGTCAAAGGGAGATAAATTCTAGAAGTGATATAATCCACTCGAACATTTTATGCATATTTTAAGGAATGTTTGGTTTGTTTCAAAATTTATAAAATTTTAATGTACAAAGTAATCAGTCCTAATTAATTTCAGGAAAACCACTACTCGACACACCTGTGATTTTATACAATGTGATGTTGTCTCTACTTATTAACACCAGTAGTATCATCATTATTACAAAGATGGCAGCACAGCAGCCACTGCAAGCAAATTAAATTAGTAGAAGTTATTACAGTGGAATATCAGAAATCCACACCTAATGAGGGAAAATCCCTTACAGATTTCTGATGATATAATCCTCATCTTTTTCAATTTTTAAATTACTTCACAACATTTAAATTTTATTGACTTAATAATACCAGTACGCATTTCTTGCCTGCACAGATTAGTTATTTACTCTTTTCTTCCCAAATGTCAATAAAGTCTATTTGCATTTCAGTGCTCTATCCCTGCTCACAGGGTGGGTAGACTTTTAGCCAATTAAATGGAAGTTCTCACTTCCATTGTCTTTGGGGAGTACAGACTGTCATGGAATGGTTTTTCTGGCAAAGACAGCATCAGATAAAACTCAAGTACAAGCTCCATATCTCTGGAGATTTGGTTCAAATGAACACCTAGAGCCAGGCATGCAAAAACATGGGTATCCACCCATAATAAAAAAATAAAGGGAAATAAATACCGAGAGCGATTAAATATGGCGGGTACATCAAACAAACATCAGTTCTTAGGCTGTCATTAACAATTCTCCTGTAAAGCAAAGCAAAAACAGCAGGTTAGATTCCAGCAATTATGGAGGAATACCAAAACTTATTGAAACAACAATGAGGCAGCCACCAAAATTAATCTATTAGTTCCAAATGCTTAACAGGTGTTGATAACAAACACAGAAGGCCATAGTGTTTTATAATCCTGTAACTACGGAAACAGTGTGAAGTAACACATCTGTAAGCAATGAGACTATTTCTGGTGATATAGCGTTCTATAAACCTTAAGAATAAAATTTACCAAGTTGTGACTTACATTTATTATTATCTTTTCACATTTATTGTGTAATTCACAAGTGCTAGGTACAGGTGTTATTGCACAGCAATAGTAGGAAAACTAGATTATTAAACAACAGTTTTCCTTTACCATAGTATTTCCTTTGTTTAGCTTCATCAAGGAACTTGTTGATGTTTAATAAATACAATATCAGAGAATGGAGCAATATGAGAATGCTCAGCCTTTTGTGGCTTAGTGTCACACTTAAAATTCTAAACTTCAAAATCAATGACATCCAAAAAGCAGCAAAGAGAGATACCTACAAACCTGTCTGTCTGCATCATTTCTCATTTTTAATTGTAAAAATACTATACCAACTTCAGGAAACAAACCAGTAGCCATCAAATTTTTTAATAAAGCCACCACTGACAGACACTACTACTGCTCCAGAACATCAGATGCTAATTGATTTTCCCTGCTCACTAAATCTTCTGCCTCCAATGTCATTCTAAAAAAAAATTTTCTTTCTCAACTAAAATTTTTTAGCAAGGGAAGTAATCACATGCACTAGTTACAGAATTGTTGCCTTTTTACCAAAAATTTGAGATTGGTAAAGAAAAACCTTTGAAAAGCTTGCATTCATCTTCTCTCTTAATATATAAATTAGGAAAAAAAACAAAAAAAAAAAACTACTGATGGGATGCACTTTTGGATTGACTTCATCTTACCATGCTATTGGGAACAGGGTGTCGTCCTGGCCTAGATCAGCGCAGTATTGTATGAGAGGTCGGTATGGGTGGTACAACACCAAGCAGCAGTCCTGGCAAAACAAGCAGAGACTTAAAATTACACTATGAAAGGTAATAAAGTTAAGCAACCACCGCTTGATCCCTTTTCTCCGTATAATGGCATGCATCAGTATCTTAGGCATTTAATAATTTTTTAAAAAAATGTGCACAGCCATATGAGAGAGTTACTTAGCTGCTCTGTGATAACATGAGTTCTTACCTTATATGGACTATCTGGCTCAGCCTAGAAGCATGTGTGTGTTGGACTGGCTGTATGTTTAGTCAACACAATGGTAATGCAGAACAAGATGAGTTAGAGCAATATGGGTTTGTCACTACAGAAGGTTTTCACAAGAGAAGTACTGTGTATCAAAGCCCCTACTGTTCAACTTTTGGTGAGTAATATAGATTTGAAGAATTGTCTGTCTGTGTCACGTAGCTCACTATGAGCCATAATGGACAACAGACTCACCCAATTGGCCTCAGCATTGGGCCTTAGGCTGAGAATAGTAGATACCTGGTGAGTGGCCGGGTGCTTCCAAGACAGTGATTTGGAATTTGAAAGGTAGTGGGATAGCTGCTGATATACAGCGGGTTACTTTTACAAATCAAAAAAAGTTTTTGTTTTCCCTATCAAAATGAAAGTAATCTGCTGTCTGCAATGTACATCATAAGACAGCTGATTAAATAATACGGGTATTCGCGGGGGTTACGTTCCTTGAGCACCCACGAAGAGTGAAAAACCACGAATATTGGACGTGGTCCATAAAAATGCCTATAAACGTCAAAATATAACTCAAAATATAATTAAAAAAGTATAAGTAAATATATAATAATAATTTAATAAAAAATACACTTGAGATAGCTATGCTGGGCTGCATCTGCCTGAGACAGCACCTCGTGGGCAGCAGCCAATCAGCAGCGAGGAGAAATGAATAACGCTCTCGGATTGGCTACTTTCAAACCTCCAGCCAATAGCGTTTATTTTATATTGATATTTTGCTGAATTTACGTTAGTATTTATATTACAAAATTAGTAAATTATATTGTGATTAATAATTTAGCATTAAAAAGCGTGAAAAAATATATATCGCCATGAAAAAGAAAAAAAACTCGCGGAAGATATTTGCGATTCCGCGAATATGCGGGGGTTTCCACGAACAATTATTAGTTAGGTTCTAAGGAAAATCCCGCGAATAACCGGGGCCGCGAATGCCGAACCGCGATTATGCAGAGGGTCGACTGTATTAATAATAATTTAAAGAGGATTTTAAAAAACGAGTAATTCACTGTGTTATTCTCTGCTCGTTTTTCTCAAACTGAGTCAGTAAAAGGGTATTTTAAGAAACAAAAGATGCTTTCTTTTATCCAAGAATGATCATTTCATTGCATAAAACCCCTACTTACTGGCAAATTCTTTTCATAAAGTAATGGGGAAATTCAAAAGATGGACAGTGTGCATATTAAAATTTGGATATGTGGTCTATGAAATGACAGCATTTATTTTTTTACTTTGATTCATTCAATCATGAAAAATTCTGCCGCAATACCTAACTGCCATTTTCATAATGCCTACAGACAAATGTCGCTACCTATGGCAGAAGTTTTATTTAATTCCAGACCAAAGCTCACATCAAAATAATAATAATAATAATTATTATTATTATGGTTTCTCTTCTTAACTAAAGATGGTTTATTCACATATTACAGACAAACACCTAGGTTTGTTTACAGTGTAGTATGCACTACTCACACAGCAACCACACTGCTGGGTTAGGGTTGTAACACGGCGTCAGGAAATATCTGAGAAGACCAGACAACTTACCACCTGCACTGGCAGAACCATTACCCTGGAAACTAAGTTCCCATTCAGCTAACAACCAAGTAACCTACTTTCCACTAAGTAAACAAGCATTTGGAGCAAGGAAACTTGCCTATGGTTTCAAACTTGGGTCTCTTTTTCTTGTGAGGTGAGCATGTTATTGCTACACTACTAGAATTGAAATCCTGATAGAGTCCATCACTGACGGAATGGGCAAATGACTGGCAAGGAAGACAGTACCAACATCACTTACCATCATCTCTAGCAGGTAAAACTCACATTCCAAAACACTGTTTATTCTGTAAGGATACTCCTGGTTAAAAGCATGAGAAAATTTTGTTTTAACTGAAAAGAAAAAGGTTTTTTTTTTTTTTGTTTCTTTTAATTACAAACTACTAGGGAAAACAGCTATTAATCAACAGAAAGGGAGACAGCATAAAACTAGAAAAACAACAGCAAAAAAACTTTCATAACCAATTGATTAGATATTAACTTTTTTTTTTTTAAAGATGTAACTTTGTTTTTCATTACTAATGCTTTCTCTTTGCAAACAGATAAAGATACATTTTGAATTTCTAAGCCTTTTTTTCCTTTTGGTTGAAACAAACTTGGAAATAATTTTTTGGAGATAGTTTTGTCTTGGTAAGAGAAGATCACATTTAACTGTCAGCAAAATTTCCCCTTCAGTTACAGACTCAAGCTAGGAGAGAGTCAAAATAAAGAAAAACAGCAACAAATATCAGGATACACAGAACAGATCCCCTTATATAGCTGTGCTGCTATTTCATTTTCCAAGTTTCTTCCCACTTCAAACTTTCAGCTTTTGTTAAAATGATAACAGTTTAGGAAGATACTAATGTTTCCACCTTACTTAATCATGCAGTAGCCTAAAACAGGAACTTTTATCCTCAAAATATCAAATAAAACAAATAAGAACCATAACAAAGCAATCTTGTTTTCAACATTTGTAAGCTAGTAAAGGGCATAACAGTAGAATAAATTGCACTTTAATTCAAAAGGTAAAAGTCAATGCTTTGTTGCACAACTAAGCTCCAATCCATTTCTTCTCGGTTTTCTTTAAGCCAAAGTATTGTCATATTGAACACAGCCACCAGAGAAAATACATTCAAGAGCCTTTAACTTCTCACTGCAAGCATGGAGGCAATACACCTGCATGTGCACATTAGTAGGAAAGCGAGAGAAAGACAAGGGATTTTCTTTTGTTTTTTTAGCTTCCTTGGATTTGTTCAAACTGAAAGACAAGGTGCTGTAGAACATTTTTAAAAAATGTGTGTACTTACCAACTGTCTGACATGTTGTTATTAATCTGCTGTTTGAAATTACACCAAACTCCTGAAAGAGACAGAGAGATTACATGCGCATACAATTTAACACACAAGCACACATATACATACATGTGCATCTGCTATCATTACACTGGAGAAACAAACATTTACCATCATTACATGTAAATCTGAATGACACTAGACTGTCCAAGACCAGTGCTATTCCTGATTTTCTTGTTGAGTTCTTTTCCCTTGCCTCTTACTAATGCTGAGAAGCTATCATTTTGTGTCCATTAAGTGTTGGTGAGTTATCTTTCCTTGCCCTGTATTATTCCTACTAATGTTGGTGAGTTATCTTTCCTTGTTCAATATTCACTTGTTTACTCACCTCTACTTTGGATGCCAAAAATATACACGTCGGAGCCATCAGCCATGGATCAATGCACTTTAGGGAATTTCTGTTTAAATGAGAAAAGTAAAAAGCAAGTGTGAGTTACATAGTTTAATTCTTAAAAGAGAGTATTCAGTGTCTGCCTTATGTCACAAACTGCTGTAATGAAAGTCGGGTTGTTATAAATTTTCTAAAAAGTATAAGAAATAAAAGCGACGACTCGTCATACAGAAACTTGCTATTGGTAAAATAATTAATTATTATTGTATAAGTATTAAAAGAAAAGTTTTTAAGTGGTATTCCCTTTTGAATGGGTTTACCTGTTTATTTGCAATAGCATGTAGAAGTGTAAAAAGTAGTAGTTTTTTTGATTTTTTGCATAAATGACTATAAGACAATGTGACTGACAATAAAACTATAGCTTGAACCTGTTTAGATCAGAATAAATTAAAACTTTTACTCAATGTATCTTAAATTCAACAAACAAGCTCCTGAATTCAACAGATTGCTTCTTTTAATTATGGGGTATCTCACTGTTAAATGATTGTCAACAAATGAATTATGTCCAGCAGGTGAGATGCAACAATGTGACATGAAATCAAAGCATCTGAAGTAAGACTAAAGATACTTTACTTGTTTGTTTTTCTAAGAAATATACAACACAGTGATGTTATCATTTTAAATTTTCTTTTTTTTGGTTTGTTTTGACCACCATTGGTGCACTGTGGTGAGGCACTGAACAGGAGACAACGTAGCACCTGGTTTTGGATTTCAGGTAGTTATTGTAGCTTTTCCAACCACCTCATCTGCCATTGATAAGGTGGTATCTGGTTTTGAGAATGTCTCTCAATAACTCAAACACTTGGAGTGAGGTAGCAGTTTTCCTCAGGTGTTCAGCATACATACAAGCAACAAGGAATATAATAAACTAAATCTTTGAAACACTAGTAAATATAATTCAGCAGTGGCAACAGAGAAACACAATGATACAGTCATGTTCTTCACAGAACTCACCTGTTGTAAATCCACCTACCCTTTTTTTTTTTTTTTTTAAAGTAACAACCTGTCACAGTAATTTTAACATACCCATTTAATCAAAAGATAAAAAAAAAGTTTGTTTTCCAACAAATAGTTTGAAAATGTAAAACAAACTAACTTTTTAATATTACAGCTCTCAGTTTTGAAGTATGATGCATGAAAAACAAAACCATGGCAGGAAAAAAAAAATTGGCAACCCTTACATCTGCTGTCTGATAGAGACCAATTATAGTGTCATTAATCCCAGGGATGCCTATAAACATACCTTGCATAGAACCTCTTGAAATATACCGTGGCAGTAGCGATCACCTGTTGTCTCACTTTGAGTTGCTCTCCCAGTGCTTGAATAACTGGCGAGAGACAGAGATGTCATTATCAGAGAAGAGAATTACTGCACCATTTGGAGGATGAGTTTATACTCAAACATAAAGTTATGGGACAGAAAAGCCATCATACACAAATTCAGCAGAGATGATAGAAGCATTCTGAAGAAATGTGATTAATAAACTTTTATTGGTAGAATATTTAGCCCAAAAGAAAATGGTAAAGGTTTGATGGAGCAAGTTGCATATATGGGGTCTCCTAGTGTAAATTCAAAATCCATAAATCCTCAAAAGGTTGCTGAAAAAAAAAATTGTGGATAGTACAGGGTTACTATTTCAACTTTCTAATAACTCTCTTACAGATTTATTATTGTGCAACCATGATCTCTAATGTTTACAAAATTGTACTAGTGATAAATATAAATGTTCCTTGCATTTATATTTGCTTTTCAAAAATATGTTAGATTATACTGCCTAACAGGCAAGCTATGGCACAATACTTACAGTTTGCGAAAAACACCATAATCTTTTGATATTCTTCTTCAGATAAAACTTTCAGGTCATGTTGTCTCTCCCTCAACACATCCTGTCTGTCTAACAACCATTGCTGACTGTAAGAAAAAAAAAACCAACTGCTAAAGATTGCACTGGCTCCTTAAGTCATCTGAGGTTTAGAATTAAATACAACCACAACAGCCACTATTAATATTATTAAGTTTGCTATAATTTATATGATGGTATAATTGGAGTTTTTGTTTTTAGTTTTGGGCATCAAGCCAAGAGAGTATTTTAACAAGAGGTAGTTTTGGGAGAAATTCTACCAACCTGATTAGTTTGTATTCTGATAGATGCTCTAGGATACAGACCTCACACAGAGCTACAAACAAGTCACTCTTTTGCTTTCATTTCTATTTTAGTGATATAAGGAATAATTAGCAGCTGATTTTTTTCCTTTATTTACAATGCACCACTAGAAGCATGAAACTGTGGCAACATAACTGATGCTCACTGTTGCCTCAAGATAAAATATGAAATGTGTGACAGCCAATAAATCCACATCAAATTGGCTTGAGGTTGCAGATAAATTCTTAAATTATTAGCACAAACTTCCAGATATAGCTAGAACAATCACATAGTTTAGTAAATGTATAATGGAGTAGAGTATATATATTTTATAAAAATTAATGTGCTGATGTAAACTTATAATCATTGATTACAATGTGTCTACCAGCAGAGAGAAGAGATGACCAGAGTTCTTAGAAAGTTGCAAGCTGACCTCTGCTAAAAATGGGGTATGAGAGGGTGATGTCATTGACTTAGTGGACATACCAAGCACTAACTTGGACCCAACCAACTCATCCACAAGGCTGACAGATTCAGTTATGGTACCTCCCAGCAGATCAGAGCATTTCTTCCCAGGCAATTAGCTGCTAATGCACAGGAAGCGATATTTACTAGTTTACCAAAGAACCAAGCTTAATCTGCCACCAACAACATAAAGCCAAGAGAGATTTGCCAGTAATTTTAACTCTTTTAGCAAAATTTTTCTATCCTCATATACCAGCATCAGCACCTTTGGTGTGAAAAGTTGAGCCAGTGTGATTAAGGGGAATTTTGAATTTCTTTTACTGATAGTCGTGTGTGTGTGTGTGCGCGCGCATCTCGTGCGTGCGTGAGAGAGAGGGGGGGGGGAGAGCTTTGTCCAAACAAAGAGTTTTCTGTGAAACCAAATAATTAGTATCATGTGAAGAACAGCCATTAGCAATTTTATGGAGCTGCTGCTTACTCTGGATAGAACTTTGACTGCACAATGTTTCCAAAAACACAGAATACGAATGATATAGTGGCATTTTATATCCCCTTTATCTCAATCCCAACATATACATTTGAGATAAGCTGGTAATGCTTCCACCACAGCACGGCAGAAAAAGCAGATCATCATCCATGTATTCTAGGATGTAGAAAAATTGAATATGATGACAGAGACTCTGCTTGATGCCAGGCCCTATATGAATTTTAAGGCCAAAAGTATTTTGAAGAATTATCCTAACTCAGTTACCCAGTGCCTTACTTGTCAAAGCTGATCTACTGAATACAATGAGAAAAGAAAGAGCATGTATATATAATGCATTTCTTCATTATATTTTGTAAAAGTGATGACCTAATAAAGCAACAATTTATAACAACGGTTATCAGGCTTGTAGCAAGTGGAAGCTAGAACTATAATGATAATGCTATTGCTAAGAGTTTTTTAAAATAGCTGGATTAACACCCCACTTTTCAAATGTGTGGAAAAAACACACACACACACACAAACTGAACTCATTTTCAGTGCTAATAAAAATTTGCAATAGAACATTTTAAATAAATGATTTGGCATTAGACACAGCAGCAATAAAATAAGCTTCTCATTTAGAAATGAATTTCCTTTTATTTAAATACTGTGGTATTTTCATCCAAATTGCCAGATACTAAAAGTTTACAAAAATACAAGGCTGTCATTCATATTAAATAATTATGAATTACAAGTTACGCTACAGTCCAAAAACTTTCGAATTTTTAAAATTTGTTTTCATTACATCTCCATTCCGCTTCTTTTCTCGTCTTTGGAGCTCATAATAACCGGGTGATCGGTGTAGCAAGATGCTAGGAAGTCCACCCGCGTTTCAGGGTTAGTATTACAAGGATATCACACTTAGTGTCGGATACATACCCTACCTGCCCAACACCCACCCACCTGAAGAAGCTCGGTGAACCCCCCCCCCCCACAGCTCGCGGAACGAGAGCCACAGATTCATCTGGCACCGAAACAGGTGAGCAAAGCGGAAAAGGATTTTCGTTCCTGATGTGGGTGGTAGCGGGGGGATCTTCCTTCTTTCGCCGGCTTCGGTTCACTGGAGACGAACACAGGGCCTGGGGAGGCGCAGATCTGCGAACCGAAGGAAGGGGGGGTGGGGGGAGTAGTAAAACTGCCGACACAGGTGAGAAAGGGAGAGTAAGGGGGGGGGCAGGTGGGCACTGACCAGCAGCAGCGGGTATGGGACGAGGCGACCAGAACCTTCCCTGGTCACTCTCTCCCACGCTAAAAATTGCCCCGCTGCCCTTAACATTACCTACGAACACCGCAAGCAGACGAAGGTAAAGACGGAAGGCTGGCTTACAAGTGAGAACTCTGCCAGAAGTTCCCGGCCATTCCTGGAGGTGATGGTAAAAAAAAAAAAAACGGGCGCTCTCCGGCGTCGGGAGAGCCGTAAGGTCCTCCGTCAGGCGGCCATTTCTTGCTTCTTTTGAAAAAAGAGCGCTCTGCTGGATCGTGAGTAGGAAATACTAAACAAAACCATTCGTTCGTTCATTAATAGTAGTAATACTAATACTACTAATACTAATAATAATAGTAATAATAGTAATAACAGTAATAGTAATAAATGGCGGCGTATCGCTGTTAATTTTCTGCGTAATTCAATCAGCGGTTTGGTTGATGGACCTAAACCCACTCAGTCACTCAGCCAGGCCTCCTACCCCTGATCTCCATTACATCGATCTCCCCGGTCCCCGATCTCCCCGGTCCCCGGTCGGATTTTTAATTCTTTCCTCCTTTATTTTTATTCTTTCTTTGCTCCTCTTCTTCTTCTAAAATTCCGATAATGCTTTTGTTTTTACCAGAAAGGTGCAAGCGATCACACACTAGCACCATTCCAACTTCCTCAGAGCCGGAGCAGTCACTCAGTTGGGCGTGCATAAATAATAATAACAATAATAATAATAATAATAATAATAACAATAATAATAATAATAATAATAACAATAATAATAATAATAATAACAATAATAATAATAATAACAATAATAATAATAATAATAATAATAACAATAATAATAATAATAATAACAACATAATAATAACAACAACAACAACAACAACAATAATAATAACAACAATAATAATAACACCAATAATAATAATAACAACAATAATAATACGCTTTATTAAATGTTAATATTTTTTTTGGAATACACTGGTTTGGCTTCAGTGTGTCATGTCCATCCCCACCGTACTGCTGTCCTGGTAAAAAAAAAAAAAATCCTTGTAATGCAGATTCTCGCTGATGAAGCAGCCTTTCCCTCTGCTTCCTTCCGCATCCATATCGTGAAGTTTCGAATTTTAAACGAATGGTACGAAACCTGAGAAATGCAAGTTTTCTTCTTTTTTTTTTTTTTAGGAAGAGCAAAGCAGCATTTGGATTTCCTGTGAAAAATACTGTTGTTGAGGGAGGAGGGGATGTACAGTGTAGCTAGATTGGTTCTGTCGTGACTGTTTATGAAAGAATTTTCGTGTTGTTATGAGATCTGGGCACTCATTTCATTCTCTTGGGCGTGGAAGAGGCAGGATTTTCCCTTTTTGCTTAAGTTGACCAGATCCTGAGACATCAGTCTAGAAATTTAGAGAACATGTAAGGGCAATTTGGTATTATTGACAATCACTGTGCGCCCAGCACCATCTGTCACTTATTCTAAAGCCACCAGAGTTAGCACTTTCCTGGACCAGTTGGACCACTAAGTCCTGTGTTTTAGTTCATGCAATAACTGATGAAAAGTAATGTGGTTTGACGAGTTGTGCTTGACCTTTTCTTGCACAGATGAGAAAAAACATTTGGAGAAAGCCACACTAATCATCTGACCTCTTGCATGTCATCCCAGCTGTTTAGCCCTCTTGTGGTAGAGTCATGGTTTGGGGCATGCTTTGCTGGCATGCATTTCTAGATCTTTTGGTTCCTTCAAAAGGAAGAATAAATACCAAAGTTTACCATAGTAGCATTTATGATCAAGTGAATCCAGTGATGTTTCTTGTGTGTTCATGGTTTGGGAGTATGATGGAGATTCAGGCATCTCCAATGGCCAGCCACCTTTTTAAATTTCAATTCTATCTGTGGGATAAACTTGAAATTGACGCATTCGCCTGCATACAATATTTATAATTTAATGGAGAAAAATCCATCCCAGAGGACACTTACTAGTATCTTGGGGATTTTATGCCATTTTTCGCAAAAGTTAGCCAAGCCTGCAGGTATAGGTTCTACTTAAGTGGTCAGCTAGTGTAAATTGCTGGTGGCATAATGTACATGCATAATGCACTTGCATCTTTTTAAAATCTTTTTGTGGTGCATGTGTGTGGGTGCAGATGTAAGGTTCGTGTATGTGTGGTTATCTCTGAGGAGAAGGGAGTGGAGGAGGCCAAAACCTTGGGTGGAGCAAAGCTCCTTGAGTAGGCCAAGATGGCCAGGTTGAGGCGCCAAAGCACCTTGTGTAACTGGCCGTTGAGACAGCCAGGGTTAGGGATGCTAGTGCGATCCATGTTAGGTGAAGCCGAAGCTTCTAGTTGGGAGTGATCGCTTCCCCCAGCCAAAAACCAATCTTGGGAAAAAAAGGCCTTAGCTCATCAAATCCGAAAATCGGTCTTGATGGGCCTAACCTTTCCAGCCAGATAGGCAGGCCAAAGGCAAAAAGCGCCCCTCACCTCTACTCTTTTCAGGTAGAGAACTTTCTGTCTACAGTAGCCACAAAGCAGAGTACTCGCCGCCCCACCCTCCAGGGTCAAACCCAAGTGACCTCGCCAAAAGGACGTGGTCCTTGGTTGGTACCCCAAGTGGAAGGGTTAGGGTTAGTCCCACTATGTGGGCCCTAACTAACTTAATTTGTTTAGTTACTAATTTTTTGAAATTAAAGACTAGTTTTCAAGATGAAGGTTTCTCTTTCGATTATATTTTAGCATGGAAAAAAAAAGAAAATCATATATTTAATTTTTTTTTACTTTAAGCATCATGTATAACCTAAAAAAACATTTGAAAATTTTATTTTGGTAACACACATTGAATAGCTGGAATAACTTGTTCCTAACGGGTGCAAACTTTTCAAAACCTGTTTAACTTGTGCAGATGTAGTGTTAACATTTAGGCCTGAACTTTATAGATAATCCCATTCAAATGATTTAATGTTTTGTAAAAAAAAAAAATAATAAAAAAGTTTTTTAGATATTTGTGGAATGTTGGCAATTAACTGTTTGACATGACACTTTTTTGAGGTTTTATTACCACCTCTATTATTATAAAAATAATGGCATTTTAACAAAATTCTTGATGGTTCAGTGTGTAGTGGTTGAATAGTAACCATGAGTTTGAATCTAGCTTGTGCTAACATCAAGATTCTAACTGGTGTTGGGACCGTCATTATCAACAATAGCAAAAGTTTTCCTTGCATGATCCACCGGCTCATATCAGGATGATTGTGAGATCAGTGGTACCCAGGATATTGATGATTTTATGGCAATGTAAATACAAAAAATTGCAACAAACTACTTTTAAAAATCTTTCAGGTGAGGTATTTTCAAAACATTGAAGACAATGGCTACTAATAATGGAACAGAAGATCCACAAGGTAAAACCTTTGAGTAAATTGAAGGATTCTCTTAACATGCTTATGCATCTATTAATCTTGTTGAAAAATGAATTTTAAGAGATGATTAGCAACTGTTAGTAATTGTGTGATCAAAATGATTAGCAGTCAGTTCACTTGATTAGTGAAAACTTCAAAACTAAGTTGTAAGTAGAGAGATATGCAAAGTTAAAATTACATAATATTAATTTTTAAAAACATTTTATTGTTTAATTCTCTTTTTTTTATTTTTAGAAGACGTTTTACAAAGCACTGATTATTTTTATCATCTTTAGTATGAGAATGGTACTATGCATGTTTGCATACAAACAGAAATCACTACAGCAGAAATACTACCTACTAATGCATGATAATGAAGTTGATTTATATAAAAGTTAATGATCACTTTATGAACTGTTGGCATCATTATTGATTTTTTGCTAACAGAGTTGGAATTTTTAACTGCATTCACTGTATTCTACATTTGTGATGTGATAGTAGCTAATTCACAGCTCATGAAAAAGCAATATGAGACTTGAAGTTTTCATATATTTAAATTACTTTCCTTTTCTTGACATATCAGAATCCTGTAGAAAATAACAACAAACTTTAGATTAGGTGTGTATGAGATATGAAATAATCTTCTCTCTGCAGATTATTAAGAAAATGTTCCCACAGTGCACTGCTACAGAATTAGATAAATCACTGAGCAACAGCAGAAGAACTCAGCTGATCCATGGATGGAGTTCATGATGCACATCTTGAGTGCTACAGCTGCATTAATGCTTGCAATTTAAAATGCAAGAAAATACTGTGCTTCTAAATTTAATACAAGAGTTAGCTTTTATAGCATTGCATTGTAGGAATGTTTTCACTGTTGGCAGACAGATGGTCGAAGTTCTTGGTGTTCAAGAAAGTGAGCCACAAAATCAGTATATTTGAATACTTATAAGGATATTATTAATGTAGAAACAATTTTTTTAATGTTTGTTGTTCTTAGCCTACAGAGAGATAGTTTAAACAGCCATACAAACATACAATAACTCTTGAGAGAGAATGGTATTTGTAAAAGTCAACTAATTGCTATTCTCTTTCTTGTTTCATTAATTCAACATAATTATTTTGTAAATATCATGGGCATTACAGTTTTAACAAAATATTAGTAGGGTTTTTTCCCTTGGCAGAGTTAGTAACTAAAAGAGTGGTGCCTTAGTAGTAATTCTTCTGCAGATGGAATTAGGATAAAAGTTTTAATTTAACTTTGAGTTAAGTGAAAAACCTGACTAATTAATGAAAACTTTTAAAAAATTCTTTACACATTCTAAAACCATTTTACCAGGAGTATTTATAGTTCTTTCAATATGGATCGTTAAATTCATCATTATTATTATTATTATATTTATGCTTTAAAATTATTGACATTAGAATTACATAAAGGATTAACATAACTGTAACATGTATTTGTTTCTCTTTAGATCCTTCACTGCCTGATGATTTTCTTTCAAGAGAAGAAGCTATCCATTTTCTGCAGACTGTTCTGGAAATTTCAGATGTCCCAGGAAAACTGGCCAACAACAAATCAGCTCTGGCGGAAGAGATTATCGTGGCCTTTCAGAAGGTGCTTCCATTTCAAAATGTCTCTTTCATGTGCCAGTGCCCTGAGCAAAGAGGCCGGCCCACCCTGTCCCAGGTCAAGGATGACATATTATCGTTGAAGGGTGGTTTGTGTTTTGAGCAGAATACTTTCATTTTCTTTTTGTTAAGGGTCATTGGTTTTACTGTGTATCTCTCTCAGGGCACTGTCTACCCAGATTACCCTAACTCTCATGTCATTACCATTTTGTGTAGCTTGTTGAAAAATGGTGACAGGCACCTGGTGGACATATCAGCAGGCTTTCCTACATTTCAGTTGATTCCATTGGATTTTGAAAGGGAGTCACCGGTATACAAGCATTCCTTTCTGCAGTACAAGTTTGTTAAGGATAAAGGTCAGCTCTACCGACTACATAAGCACACGAACACTACAGTTAACCCTTTTCGAAGGATGGTCCCTGAACACATTGCGTCGAATGAGTGGCGGTGCTTCTACAACTCTTCGCTTTCCCTTAGGAAGTGGGGAGATTACCTTGATGATTGCAGCTTTATTTATAAAAACCCAAATGCAACAAGCTTTCATTCAACAGTCAAGTGCATCTTGTTTCCCAACAAGAGGGCTCTGGTTGTATCAAAAAATAAGCTGGTGACAGAGACTGAAACTGGCGAGCTGCAAACCCAGATACTGGCATCTGGTGGTGAAATTATTAACACAATTTTGAAATTTTTTCCAAAATTTTCCAAAATTACAGTGGAAGCAGCAGTTAAAAACTGTCCCGATATTTAACTCTTAGCAAAGTTCACTTTGCCACAAGTGCGGTCTTTAAATGCGGAGCTCCCTGCCAGCACGTGCACAGGTAGTCACTTAGTGGAGACTGTTTTTCTTTTCTTTTCCATGTTTAATAACAATGAAAATGGAATGCAGAAAAGAATCTGTTTAGTTAACAGCAAGTTAGTTGTATTTAGAAATAATAATAATAATAATAATAAACTGATGAAAAATACAAACTTTGACAATAAAAGATTAAATCTCACATTATCAGGTACAAGTTGAGTATCTAGGTTGTGCAGTTTTGGCTTTAACCTGGAGATGCTTACTCTGTATCATCCGGCCAGCATGATTTTATCTGGGGTACTTCTCCAAACAGGAATGTATATATATATATGTATACGTGTATAAGACATTCCTTTGTTGCATTGCATTAAGTCCCCATTCATGATGGCCTTTGTTTCTATGACCACACAAACTCCTTTTCTCTTCCATGTAAATTTCCAAGTGCTGTTCCTAGCCCCTAACTTCCAGGAAACCCCACGTGATGGAAAGGACAGCAAAGGTTTGGTGTCTGTTCAAAGGACATTTGTTTGTTAAATGTGGACCAGGGGATCCATGCAAACTATTTCTTTGTAGTTTTGGATTTTTTGAGTGGTGTTATCTTGATAAAAACGATCTTGCAGGTGGCTTGGTGAGCCAAGGTAGGTAGGTAGGTGAGTGAGCAGCAAACCACCAAAAGATCTCTCGTGCCACTATTAGCGGGAAGTCAGATTTAAGTTAGTATTTTTTTAAAAAATTTCTGTCCTCACTATGGCTCATTTCATCATAAAACTGCAATTATTGTAACACATTCAACCATTTCTTTTTTCGTCTACACTAACGAACACCTGTTTTACAAAATACTACACTAACCCACTATTGTGATTATTATATGATGTATAGAAATACATGTGAAAATATTTTTAAAAATTATATGAAGTTTGATGGATAAAAAATTGTTGCCATTGGAGTGGTTGGTTGCTGGGTTGTTTGAAATGATGTGCTGAGACATTCCACTACCTATGAAGTTCTCAGTCTGTACATTTTGGAATTTTCTTTCTTCAGTTTTGTGATGTGTTCTGTCGCCATAGACGTTCATATCCTTTAGAGGGCTAGTTTGTCATGTTGAAGAGATCTCACCTAGCTGATAGTAATGCTTCAGACTTTGTCATAGATACGTATCTTGTTTCCTAATAAACATTGTCAGATGAGGCAAAGAACTTTTGTGATTAATCATGTTTTAATTTAGGATATATTATCTATTTCAAATGACTGAATAATCAGTCATGTATGGCAGCTAGCAAACACATTTACCTTGATTTACATTCTTTATATTTTCTCTGCTAATTCAAGCTGATAACACTGCAAATAGGTAGTACTGCCCCTTATTGTCTTAATAGCTTTATTTCAGAAAAAACACGAGCTAAATTTTCTAATGTACATGTATGTGCAGATGTTTTCCACAGGAATACTTGTGCAAGTTGAGAGTATAATAAATGTTAAAAAATAATTTGTTTAGATAATTAAAAAAATTTTAAATATATTGTCAATTTCAGTGCATCTGTGAAGAGTTCAAATGTTGAAGTTGTGGTTTAAATATTTTCATTTACTGAATAAATGCTCTTTGTTGAGACTTTAGTTCTGCCAACAAGAACAGTTGGATTTAAACCAATTCATCAAAATTTTCTTACTACAGTCTGCTCTGGTGTGAACTGGCTGAAAATATTGTTAGATGCTAAGCTGGAGCAAGATGAAAAATTAACTCATGCATGCAAATTCCAGCACACTCATAATGGTATTTTAAGTGGAAGATTTGGAATCTGAAACAAGTTTCTCTTATGCTGATATTTAAGAAATCATCCTTATGTTAAGGAAGCTGACAATGCTTGCAGCCCAAAAAAAATGTTAGCAGATCCTGGATTCTGCAACTGTAATAGATAGTTACAATTAAAAGAGAACTGTAAGCCTGGTTTTGTGTGGTTGGAGGGTGAGTGCTTGTAGCAAGCATTATGAAAATGCTTTCTTAATCATTGGAGGAGAAGCTTGTTTTTAATTCCATATTCTTTTATCAAAGATTAATAAGATCATCACTTTAAATTTCTACTCACTATATTTTTTAGTTATTTCCACTTGCGCACACACACACATACATAAGAAGTATGTAACATGGAACTATGTCACATCTCTAATTTTTGATTGTGTCGAAGCCGAATAATTATGCAGAAATCTATGTAATGTTACATACAGCTTTATTCCAGATATTGTTTGTTTTTCTGTACAAATTGTTGATGTTAAATATTGTGATTTAGAAATTCCTACTCTAATAAAATATCCTCGTTTGAGGGTATTATAGATGGAACTGTTTTTTTTTCTCCTTATTTATAATTTACCTTTGAAAAAAATTGTTTTTTTGGTTTGCTGTTTTTTTAAAATTAGGTTCAGATTACAGCGGTGAGTTTCCTAATGTATCATTCCTGCTGCTGTCTCTGGTGGTCCCTTTAGGTTCCCTGAAGCTACATTTACTTTGCACTGCACCCTTCAGTCAGTTCTGTGCTTATGAAAAGAAAGAGAGAAAAAAAAATGTATGGCAGGTGGGGAAGCAGTTTTAACCCTCATTCTACCAAATTGGACCCAACAGGCCCATATTTTGTTAGGAGTCAGAACATTGGGGCCAGATGAGGAAGAGAAGGAGGGGCAAGACACTGGAAAATGAGATCAGTATGAGAGTGGCCAGTGTATTTTGATTGACTTAAAACGAATATAAATCTTCCTGTTTAGATAGGGAGTAACCCACTGTGCTGGCTGGTAGGGAAGGGCAAGAAAAATCCACACCAGGGGGGGGGGGCATATGTCAAACTGATCTAATGCCCACAGGAATCAAACTCCGGTGGGGCTTTACCATAGTAGTACAATGTTTCTACCAGTGGACTACCAAGTCTATGTCAGGAGAATGAAGGTTAACGAACGGCAGCAGAAAATTAACACTATACAAGCAGATAATTCTTACAGATGCTTTATTTATTATAGGATAAATTTGTTGTTAGGGCATGTCTGACCAACGTTTGTCTTTGTCAGGGTTAAGTCTTAAGTAGATGGTGTTGGAGTGCCACTGTTGACCGCAGATTAAACTTTTTTATTTGACTGCCCCATGACACGCGTGGCCATCAGACAGGGGTGGGGGGGACAGCGTGTGCTTCAGAAGTGAAAGTTATTTACCCAGCTCCAGAAGCTGACACCACAAGTGGTGGGCTCAAATATCCCAAAGGCAGCTGTCATCTGGGATCAAACGGGCACAGATTCATCACTTAAAAAAAAAATGGATAAAAGCTGCTCCGATAGTAAAAATCATCTTGTCTGCTGCAAATAATAACATTGATGCTTCAAGGGGCGCATCCAAACAATTCCTCAGGACCAATCCTGATGTTAACTGCCACAAACCGCTTTTAGAAATCATCTTCAGATATAAGATGGTGGCTACATGCTTGAGTAACTACTGGATCTTCCTCATAAGCAGCAGCAGTTATTTCCAGTCCTGTTGTCATCTTTTATGTCTTGTGTTCTGTACATTGTTATCCATTTTGTGCCTCATTATTTTACTCTGTATTGCTTTTTTGTGTGGACCGGTAACATTTTCGTAATTTTGTGAAAATGTGTAACTATACCGTGATCTTGTCTGGATGGAATTCAGTAACGACGCTTGATTCACGTAGAATAACCATTTGCTTATTCCCCTGCATACAAAGATAGTTGTACTTTAATAATGCTAACTGATATGGAGGTTAACATTAAATGCCCTTTTCTGTTAAAGTGTACAGGGTCTAAATGTTACAAGAGACCTAACTGGAGAACATGGCCAAGGTAGAGTGGTCACAAATGAGTTCTCTACAATTACTAGTGGAAATATCTCAGCTAGGTACCACTGTTTTCAAAGGTCCATGGCATCCTGAAATATGTTTTACCTGTTGAAAATTACATTTGTATTAATATCGTTTATTGAATGAACAATTATTAATGATGAGATTTTGTACATGTGATCCTCATTCATTTCAGTGTTCAGCAAGTGCTTGTATCACTCGCGCTGCCACATTTCTCATAAAAAAAAATAAGTTTTCGGATTGATTCTTTTCCACATCTTTTCCACAATGTAATAATTAACTATTTTCCTCCTTTTACTCTCTAAATTTAAAAAAAAGAACAAACTTTATAATTGCAACACCTAATATTTAGTTTGTTTAATATTATTCTAATTACTGACATTTAAGTAAAATGTACTAGATACACATAACTGATGTATATTGAACTGATTGTATCTTGACTAAGAAACTTGCCATGGAGGGGCCAAATTTTTATGAATAAAGAAAAGAAAGGTAGACAATTCATTTATTTGAAGAAATAGCACCTGTATTTATCTATGAAATGGGGTTTAGAATTCATTGGACAGCTCAGTGGTTAGACTGCTGAGCTGCTACTAGGGTTGAGACACCAATGGTGTACCTTTCTAGCATGCTTTCTGAACAGGCTGGATGCAAGGATTTCCCTCCATGTACTCCAGTTTCCTCTTGCAGCTAAAAATAAGAGTGGTAGGGTTTTCTGGCTATGTGCGGTGGAGGTTCTGCAGGTAACTCTTGACTGGGTTGCACCTGAACTCTAGTAACTTGATTGGTCACCAAGGCTGATTAACACCTTATCTCTCTTCTAGCTCCCTGCTGAGAGAGGTCCTTGGCCCTCAAAAGTCAGGACAAGGGGTTTGCCAAAAAGGTGCAGGTGGCTTAGACTTAATAAATGCCCTTACGGGTCATCAGTCTCTCATCAAAAGAAAAGTAAATACCCAGTTTATTATTATCCCCTTTTTTGTGAGAGTCTGGCTTTCCTTAGAGGTAGCTGATTGGCAAGAAGTCCCTCCAGCTAGGTGAACCTCAGTTTTGTTTCTGTCCTATCAAAAAATCTAAAATTTTGAAAAAAATTCAATAAATAAATAAATTTTCCCCATTAACCCTCTCCTATGCACACACACACACACAGCAGTTTTTATAATTTTGGATAAGATAAAAGAACAAATCGGAAATATTAATGTGCATTTCGTTTATCTAACGAGAATCCTAATTCTATGTTGCACAACTGTCCACTTAAGCATTTTCTAAAATCCCTGGTGACTTCCTTTGGCATTTAGAACCCTCAGCTTTTGTTTGGGGCAGACCTGCCAGAGCATAGACTATAACGATGGGGATGTAGCTGTTGGAAATAGCAGCAGCTGTATGTCTAGAAAGTTTGGTAGTTTATTTCCTACAACTACAGTAAATACAAGTAAACAGCAATGAAATAATTCATTAAGCACTAATCTAGCATTACTTTTAAAATATTCGTTTGTCTGGTTAGGTAGCAAATGAGTTTTTGCAAGTGGAATATCCAGGTTCACACTAATGGAACATTGTTAGAAAACAGAAATATTTGCTGGTGTTAACAGGATTCCAGTTTCTATGGTAACTGGTTATTATTGCTCCACATCAGTGGCTATTTTTAAATTTCATAGCCGTATTGCTTGCTTTTATTCCTAGCTTAACAGAGACGATGGACAACAAATGCAAAATATTAAAAACTTGCCAGGTTGGAACAGAATTTAGAGGGGGGCGGGTTGAAGATAAAATATGTATATCTACACTACATCTGAAAAAAAGAAAAATGATAGTAACACATTAGTCCATGATTGATTGTTCTATTTCCCGAGACACCTTTCTTAACTTCTACAAAAAGAACAAGCAGTAAAAATCGGTGATCAATAATCACTTAACAGCCATTTTCATCAACTAATGGATGAAATAACTGGTTAATTCCGTGAACTTTACATTTTGAAAAAAGGAAAATCATAGTTATCCATCTCATGACATTACGACAAAGCTTGATGTTGAGTTACGCTGTACTTACAAATCAGCATATACTCATTACGTTTATAATATAAGAATGAACCAGTCTTTTACTATCAAAATGCTCTGAGAACTTCTGTTATGGTGTTTAGTGTACTTTTTTTTTTGGGACACAACACCCACACACTCTGTATATAATACACTTTAAATCCATGACGGATCACCATTCATAAGTAAAATCCAGTAGCCATAAGAGACTTGATGCTTTTCCTTTCAGATCCTAGTTGGTTTTGCCCGAATTAGCTCCAAGGCCGACGCCAACTATCCATTTATCGTCGACTCTCCTGTTGGCTGCTCTGCCTCCTCCAAAGCTATGATAGGAAAGATAGATGCATTTACGGCTCAATGGAACAATGAATTTTAGGGAGACCATCTTGACTTGAGGAAAGTTTGTGACGTAAAACCGTGTAAGCCTGATTATGACGTTAAAAAATGAACTAGCACGAAGTAAGGTAAAAAAATTTTTTGTTCTATGCTGCTTTCTACCAACTATTACTACTGGGTAAATCTTTCAGTGTCAGGATTCTCAGTGTTACACACACACAAGAAAGGGTTGATACTAAATATCTTTTTCTTTAGATGATAGTATTATATATATATATATCTAAAGGAGAGGGTATATAATTACAGTTTCCAGGCACATGAAAAAGTTCTGGGTTTAAACGAAAGAAAATTTTATCATGAATTACAGGTTTTTAATATCATAAGCAAATCTTATTATCGTTATGCTATTTTAAATCGAGCTTAAATGAAAGAGAAACAGCAAATGGAGGCAAGGAGGTTGGTTTTTGTGTTGGCTAACATTGGGAAAACTAAAGAGTGGATCATTCTGTTCCAGTGAAGCATCTGCTATGATTCAGGGAGAAGCAAGACGTGGGAAAGCTTTCAAGTGAACAGCTTGTGGTAATGTAAGGAATAAATGGAGGGGGGGGGTTGTAAACTCCTATTCCAGAAAAATAATGAGTGTGGACAGTCTGCAATTTTGACTCATGAACTTTCAGCTGTTATTCTCTCGCTGACTTAGATATGATGAGACGAATTAGTTATAACTGTTATAATGAATAAACCAATCAGTCAATAACAGGAAAATACAAGCACAAAATGGCACCCCAATAATTTGAAGAGAATCAGAAAGTGAAATTATGTATAATTGCTTGCATTATGGGAATATGTAGTCAATTGCATACTGATGTTTCCGGTTTGCTTGGTCAGTGGATGACAATGGCTTACATATTGGCAGTCTACTGTGATAAAGTAAGTAAAGAAGTAGTTTTTAAGAATAGGTAGCAGAAGGCACTCAAATTAAAAGAGAAATTCATAATGGAACACTGCAAGCACACACACACACGTGTCAAGAATACAGAAGACAAGTAAGCATGTTGATGACATTGGTCAGGTAAATAAGACTAAGAGAAATAGTAGTAATTTTTCTTCTTCAAATGTATTAATTGCACCATATAAATGCTTTGAAATATGCTGTTGTTGAGGCTGGAGTCAGTGAAATATGAAACCAGTTTCTGTTCATTAATATTTAGGAAAATATGGTGCTTATGGAGCTACAAAACCAACAAACCACTTTGCACTGGTATAACTCATATGTCCACAGAGAGATCTTATGCTACAGAGCCAAGCCAGTAAATGCAGATGTATTTGTAATTGGGAAAATGAGTGGAGAGAATTGCATTAGTCATAGAGAACAATTGGAGATTTGCATTGTGGAGATGCTTCTTCCTATTTTTTGGCAGAGAGAAAATAACTCTAGATTGCATGCACCTGCTTTTATTATTATTATTATTATTATTAGTAGTAGTAGTAGTAGTATTATCACTGTTATTAGTGTGATTTTGAGAAATACTTTTATCAGTGATGGACAATGATGTGTATTATAAAAGATTCACTTCATGTTTTAAAAAAATAAGCTAAAAAGAAGTTTAAACTTGTAAATTATTAGCTAAAATAATGAATTCACTAAGTGGTAAATAAATGGAAACAATATATTCATGCTTAAAATCACTTTCATTGAAATAGCCATTTAGCTTTTATCACTTCCTAGCAAAGTCTGGGCATTTTAGCAAGTAATTTTTTTCAAAACAGATTGGCGTTTCAGAGTTTCGAGACACATTTTGGCGCTGCCATGACTGTGCTGCACTATGTAGCATCATTCGTTGTACTTCTCCATCACTTTCATTCCGCAGAAGTTTAATAGGTGAAGGGCTCTCTGCCAATATATGTAGGTGAAGATATTCCACGACACAAAATATTGTGATAACCCCTGCTTGTCGTCCCATTGATTTTGCACAAAATTGCTATCTTGGTTTGCTCTAGAACATTATGCTAACACGTAATGTAGGTTTTTCCAGTGAAGCCTCTCTCCCCAATATTTCCACCACAATTAATATTTTATTTATTCATATTTTTTTTTTTTTGTTTTTTCTCAGCAACAGCACCATTGAGACCAGGAGATCTAGGATAACTTACAACAGTTGTGAGGGAACCTGGCCTTGATTTGGATGACGTTCAACTGCATTGTAATCTCAGCGGCAGTAAGTCATCTGTTCTGCTTTCCTGATAACTTATGTTTATCCCGCTTTTATCCTTATTTGTTTCAGGTGTTTGCTTTGCCAGTCCACAATGAACACCTTTGTTGGAATTTCAAACTGTTACTTTCACTCTCTGTTTCATTCATTTGTCTCTCGAAATAAAACAGCATCTCATGTTTCCCTACATATCTACTTTATTTTAGCCATCAAGACTTTCAGCAAACACCGTCTTGGATACAAGGATTTCTATGGTCTCCAGCTGGTCTTATTATTCTGGCATAAGAACAAGTCCATTTGTCACCAAATAAGGTAACGCAAACAAATCCAAAGTGTCTGGGGATAGTTTTCCACTATCTTGTGACCATCTGCTTGGAAGTAAGGTTTACTAGGGATGTTCAAATGAGATCCAGCCAGATATGATTACAGGTTTTATTTGAACAACCCTAATATACATTTCTGTTCTCTATCATAAACTTGTATATAATCTGAACAATAATTTTAGTTTAATGAAAATCCTTCCTTTTTTTTTCCTTCAATTTTTTAAATCCCAAATATTTTGGACAGTAGTGTAGCAACGAAAAAAATAACAAAGAAGAAAAGGTTTAGAACCAAACAGTGATTAGATATGCATCAGCTAACGGTAGCCAGGTTTGTCATACAAGTTGTTTTGCTTGTTTGTTTGTTTTTTAACAATGTGCTCGCTAATAATACAAAAGCACTCTTTTTGAAATTTGTTTGCTTTATGCAAATTCTAAAAGAACCAAACAAAGGAAAGCTCACTTTAGTTTCTTGTGAGATTTGTAAACATTGTGTGAGAAACACACACCAGTGAGATCAGCTCTGCTGGACATGCACCGGGAAGAGTAAAATATTAATGTCACATTATAATTTCCTTAACACAGAATTTCAATTTTTATAAAGAAAAAAATTATATATTAATGCTACGGAGGTACAGTTATAGCAAAAATAAGGTGGTCTTCTGGATTTAGAAAATGTTGACATCATAGTCTAGAAGTAGGATATAGTATATTCACTAAAAATCACCATGTTTGTGAGAACTCTCCATGGCTCAGGAGAGAAACTAACTGAGAGTTAGCTGCTCCAATAATGGCAGTAGTAAAGATTTTTTTAAAAATATATACTAACAATTATATTTTGTTAATTTCAAAGCAGTTCAGCAAAAACAAAAAAAAACATAACCCATTTTTAAGCAAAGAGATAAGTGTAAGGATAGATAGATAGATAGATAGATAGAGGCAGAGAGAGAGAGAGAGAGGCAGAAAGAGAGATAGATAGATAGAGGCAGAAAGAGAGATAGATAGAGGCAGGGAGAGAGTCAGAGAGAGAGAGAGAGAGAGATAGAGGCAGGAGAGAGAGAGAGGGGGCAGTGGGGAGAGAGAGAGAGAGATAGAGGCAGAAAGAGAGAGATAGATAGAGGCAGGGAGAGAGGCAGAGAGAGAGAGAGGCAGAGAGAAATAGAGAAATAGATAGAGGCAGGGAGAGGGGGAGAGAGAGATAGATAGAGGCAGGGAGAGAGGATTTTTTTCCGCCCATTCAGAAATTCAAGTTTTCCTTAAATATAGACTCCATGCCTGTACTACATTTTAAAGATGATGACTAAGGACTTACATATGAGAGCAAAAAATTACCTTCGGATTTACATTTCCAGTTAATTAGTATCACACCTGTTTTATTAGCACCAAGATTTCATCACACTTTGTACATTTAAGTAGTTCATTATTAATAAAGCCCTGAATCTTTTTCAAATTCCTTTTTGCCAATCTAAAGAACAATATTTTTACATCTAGCTTCTTTGAAAGCTCATTAAAAAATGTATTTTTATTATCTGTAGATAAGCAGTAAGTTCAGACATCCATCCCCCCCCTGTAGTCTGAGTTAACTGTGTTTCAGATTTTATTGATGAAAAAAAGAAAAAAAGGGGGGGTTGATGTTTATGTAGGCATTTTGACATCTTTTCTCATAATAATTCTGTTGATGATCACCTGAATATACCCTTTGTTTACCATCATGTATTTGTTTCTTTTATTTTTTTTTTTACAAACAGCAACTTGAAAATGACAGACTACAATTTCATTATATACAATTTTTTCTCCGTTTGCTCGATAGCAGCCTTCATCTACTCGCTGCTGTCACTGCATCTCTTGTCAGTGGAATCATTTTCCATAATAATCCTGAACGCCTGTTATGTAAGTATCTGCTTCTTTTCCACCTGTCTCATCTGGAGTGAGCTGTCAAACTGAAACTGTGTGATAACCGACTGCAGGAGTGATAACCGTCAGGATGTAACCTTTCTGGAAAAATTCTAGGGGCTCATACTGCTCTGGAAACTCCCTTCGGATGTTAGCATTTCTGTACCGCATAGAGGATAAAGAAATGTGTCTTTACACGCAGTGGTTGTCCATTGGTATCACAATAATGGCACTCTGATTGTCCATTGGTATTACAAAACTGATGTATTGACAATAATAACAGTGAAACATTAGATAGGCTGAACATAGTATCTTTGAGTGCTGGAACACAAAAGTAAAAATAGTGGTAATTCTGTTATTATATCAAGATAAAGTAATAATAATGTGAATACAATCAAAATGTAATAATTATGTTAACATAGTCAATGATATAACCTAACAGCAGCAAATAACATTGCATTAATAAAGATAGAGGCAAGGAGATTTTCAAAAGTCAGTAAGGCTATGATAATATAATGGTTTTAATCATAACAAATTGGTAGTACTATGGAAGAACTACAGGTGCAGCAGAGTAGAGTTAATAAAACAACAGTATCTATCTACAATGCTATTAAAGAGTATGTAAAGGTACAACGAAACATGCACGAAAATAGTTTTGTGCAAAGCATTTTTTAAAAAGGCTATCATTAATTTATTCTTATTTTTCATCCACACTTCACAGCCAGTTCCCTATTTCACATTCATTTTTAAGACATATTTTTTTTATTTGATGCTACAAGTCCCAGTCCAGCAGCCATTGCCAGTATAAGATGGGCCATCAAGGTAGACGGTACTCTTGACGTCTACTCTAACCACTGAATCTGTGCCAATTTCCCGGACATCCAGTCACCACCATCACCTCACACTGATCATCAACAACCGCTTTCAGCTGCTGCAGCAGTATCAATATCGCTGAGTCAGCTCTCGGTGTGATGGCTCCTGCACAGGTTTACCCACTGCCATAACAGGGCAATTCTGCACCTGGGGGCAGGTTTGAGTTTCTAGTTCCACCTCGTTATATGTATAAACATCAGGTGACCATCGACCTTCTCTGTCTAAAGACTGATCACTCTGAGGTGGTTGGATTCTCTTCTGACTTACTGTAGGTCGTCACCAGTGATAATACAGTACATTTCATATGCAAGTCTTTCTCTATCGTGTACTGAAAATAACTTTTGAACAGTTTCTATGTGCATATTATAGATTAAATGTGTGTGTGGGTGGAAAACCTATGATGGTTGAATTCTTATGGTAGGTACCTGTATAAATAGTGCATTTTAATTCTCAACGCTCAGTGTTGGCTTAAATATGATAATCACTAGCAAAACAGGTACAAAATGGCATAAATGGACTTTGAATCTCATTAAATAGCAGTTTATAATTTGGTATTAAGCATCTTTGTATGATTTGCACCATACACTGAGGTTCCAGTTAGTCAGTTGCTGGCATGACCATCTCTTGCCGGTGTACGTACATAAAATCCATGTCAGGGATGCTGGAAGCAAATAATTTTTTTTTAGTTGGAATGAAGTTGAATAAACTGCATTAGGTAAACAGGGTAAAACAAGTCCCTTGTCAATCAATATATTTCTAAAATATGTCGTACATTGAAATGAAGAAATGCCATAATACATCACAGTTCTATTGTAATACAGAATGCAGTGAAACGAGACAGTAGAATGTATGCTTACCTAATACAATAGTTTTAGCTGAGATACTGGTAGTTCTGTTGGGGAAAAGAACTAATGCCATATTTCCACCCTGTTCCATTGCCTATCTATACATGTTTATGGATTATGGACTGGCATGTGCATCAAATTCCATCTTTAGGGATGTCATTCTACGTATGTTGCCAATTGGAGTGTTTTATGATGTAACAATGTCAATCACCCAGAATTGTCCAACTGTATGGCTTCCTACACCATATGCTGTCCAATTCCTGGCTCCTAGTACTGTACACATCTTGTTCCTTCAGCCATACTTGATCTTAAGTAGAAAGCTGGCACCATGACGGATTGGCCAGGCATACACCTATCTCTGGTGCTGCTGTGGCTTCCTGACACATTTAGGGCAATTTTTAGTAGACAGATGGATGACCCTCGTGTTTTAGTCATGGCATCTTGACACCTTTTGGAAAAGTTCTGAAAATGATGTCCATTTTATAGGAAGTTATTCAGGCTTTATATGTGCAGAACTTGAACCATTTTCGATAACAAATGCTTGTGCAGAATAAAACACCTGATAGCCGGTCTTCTACTTCCTTACAGATAACTGGAGCTACAGTTCACTATTGGTTTCTTCAGAACAACATGGTTTCAATAGTAAGTAACTGTACTCAGCACAGTTGATGATAATTACAGGGTGGGGCTGCTAGGACAAGGTTAATTTAACTGATTTGCTTCCTTTTCAATGCCTTTCTTGAAAAGAGTTTGTGAACTAGCTCCCTATGTTGAAGTTTTGAGTCTAGGCCTCATTCTGTTTCTTTTAAAAATATTTTTGTATGTTTTTATTATATTTATTCATGATATTTGTTTGGGTCATGAGGATGTAGAACTTTGTTTAGTTCTACTTCTGGGACATAACGTTAGATTTAAAGAAAGCCTACATCGGATGATATCTCACTAATGATAATACCTTTTCATGTGGAAAATGATTAACATAGCGACCATAAGTTTATAAGATGATTTCTTCCTCTGAGTACAGGCGTTAAAAAGGATTCCCTATGTGAATTACTTTCGTGCATCCTGTGGTCTGGAGAATGCTGACAAGATGGAGCCCTTATCTGGTGTTTATACCTGGCCTAACTCTGCATGGCTTTCTCTTATGGGAGCTAAGGCAGAGAAAATGTCTGCAGGGTTAGGGTTATGCTGGAATCTAACTGGAACCAGAGTAAATGGGATACAGTTACCTTTCCATTAAAACTAGAATGAAGTTTCTATGCCCACTAGAAAAAAGTTAATAGGGAACAACTTTCCAATCGACCTGTTCTATTTAACAAAAAACCAACACTATTTCACAAGGAATTAGTTCTACGACCTGTGTGTTGGGGTTCCTCGGTCAGAGCTATTTCGATTTTTAAATATTTTCTAAATAAGGATATTGCTGAATGGTCTCCCTTCCTGAATTAGTAAAAATGGTAGCCTGCCTTATTAACTCTGTATGCCATGATGTCAGTTTTAGCTTAAACCTAGAATCACTGGTTCGTGTTTGTGTTGAACTGGCTGCATATTTAGTCAAACGTGGGGCGATACACGTATTTCGTCATCACAAAGTGGGATACATTAAGGTACTGTGAGGCACAGCCCTTTGGGGTCAGCCTTTGCTGAGCAGTACAGATTTGAAGGGTAGTGAGTGTGGTATACAGACTGATAATTCAAGAAAATAAAGAATTTACATCTGTAATAGAATTAAAGAATCCACCCCCCTCTCTCTCTCTCTTTTTTTCTTCTTCCAGAATCATTTGTATTATTTTCAATTACATAGCCTCACAGCCGGGGTACTCCTGCTCCTGTTACAAATCAGCCTAATTACCATACTGCTTGTAAGTATTACTCGAGTGGTCATACACAAATCAGCCTAATTACCATACTGCTTGTAAGTATTACTCGAGTGGTCATACACACACCAGCCTAATTACTATACTGCTTGTAAGTATTACTCGAGTGGTCATACACACACCCTGCAGACACGAAGACAAATAATGGTCGACTTTCGAGTATTTGTCTACATACACGCCCCGGCCATTTTAAAGGGCACGTGACTAATGTGGGGGGGGGTGGTGGATATTCGTCTCTGAGAACGTCTTGGGGGGGTGTGTGACTTTGGTAAATTTTGCACTGAGACGTGGAAAGATCCACAGGTCTGCTACACGGAAAGGGGAACTGATCCGTGGATGCCATTCACTGACTCTGGTCCCAGTAACAGAAGGCGCTTTGTTTCCACCATGATAAACAAAAGGAGGAACGTCGAAGGGAGACAACTCTCTCTCTCTCTCTTTAACCTCCTAAATAGTAAGACATTTAGCAGCAGACAGGAATCGGTTTGGTTATAGACCGATTATTTGTAAAACGTTTCTAGTCTAACGGGCAGAGAGAGGAAGGTAGGAATCGTTCCTACAGGGAAAAACAGCAGCAGCAGCAGTGTTCTACCCGCCAGTTGCAGGAGATTAGAGCCGACGGTTTCCAGCATCCCCCGGCCAGGTAAAAGGCCAAACCAATTCTCAGGCCTCTCCCGCGATCTGGCTGCTAATGGGAACTTCACGCTCTGTTCTGCCAGAACCAATTCTTCGCCGACGAAGATTCTCTGGTGAGCAGCAGTCCGCCCCGGTTCTTGCCGACTCCGGTCTTAGAACTCGCACGCTGCACACGAACCTTTTGTAACCCCGATGTGCTCGGCGACGGGGTCCGCGTCGCCTTCCAGAGCGACCAGGAAAGTCGCATCTTTCAGCACCGGCTTCCGTCTGTGACCATCTCTCTCTCTCTCTCTCTCTCTCTCTCCTCTCTCTCTCGTTCCATTTCTATCTCTCCATCTCTCTCTCTCTCTCTCTTCTCTCTCTCTCTCTCTCTCTCTCTCTCTCTCTCTCTCTCTCGTTCCATTTCTATCTCTCCATCTCTCTCTCTCTCGCTCCATCTCTATCTCTCTCTCTCTCTCTCTCTCATCTCTCTCTCTCCATCTCTCTCTCTCTCCATCTCTCTCTCTCTCTCTCTATCTCTCCATCTCTCTCTCTCTCTCTCTCTCTCTCTCTCCTCTCTCTCTCGTTCCACTTCTATCTCTCTCTCTCTCTCCATCTCTCTCTCTCTCTCTCTCCTCTCTCTCTCTCTCTCGTTCCATCTCTATCTCTCCCTCTCTCTCTCTCTCTCTCTCGTTCCACTTCTATCTCTCTCTCTCTCTCTCTCTCTCTCTCTCTCTCTCTCTCTCTCTCTCTCTCTCTCTCTCTCTTTTACTGCTGTTTAAAAAAGAAAATAATTGCTCTATTGCAGAATGAATGCTCTAATTTGTTGGTCATCCTGATTGTTGGCGTATTTTTAGAAAATTTGTGGGTCTTACTGATTGGATCGATACTGTTCGTGTTGTCCAGAGATTTGGATAGAGTGGTAAGTAGTGGTTTTCTCCTCTCTTATTTTTTTGGTTTTAATTTCTGCTCTTCGCCGCTGGAAGGAAACCCGGCCACTGGTGCGTTCGTTGATCACGTGACTGCTCGGGGGGGGGGGACCTACAGGCTGATGCTTTTTCCGCCTCGATGAGCGGAGGTCGGGAGACTTTCGCGGAACCTTCACCAGGAACCCGCCCTTCCCCCGAGACCGCTGAAGTGGACAAGACCGATCCGGTCTCGACCCGCCCGTTTCCACCTGTCAGACACCCGAACGCCGAGTGGCCGCAGCCACCCTGGTTCTGGAAGTCTGCAGCACTCTTACGAAACCTGCCACGCCACGGAAGCAGGTTCGGCTCACGGGTGCCCAGCGAGTAGTACCCCATTAAGGTGCCTCCCCCCACCCCGTTAGCTCCGAGCTGGAATTCTTCTTCAACGTTCGCGGCCCAGGCATCCAGAGGCTGAGAAAACACTGGAGTGATATCCTGCTCAAAACCCGCCAAGGATCGAAGGGGTACAACATCGATATCGCGATGCCGTTGGGTGGATGCCAAAGACGCCAAAAAAGGGTCAACGGAGGCAGGCTTTAAAGAACAAAGAATTTTAGTTGAGGAGACAATGGCATCGGTGTGTGATTTCGAGTAAACGTCAAGGATCTCATCCCTGTACCGTAAAACTGTTCTGGGAAACATGGATGCCAGTCTTGTTCAGCAATGCCAGCCTCTTGAAGCCTCTTGGTCTTCTCCACATTCTTCAAGTCCTACAAATATCCGTAAAGTACAACGGCCCAACATAAGATTGCGCCGTGTTCAGAATAGCAGTTATACTATCTAACACTGCTGCGAACTGTTAGTTCCTGTTTTTTGTAGGTAGTTCCAGATCTGACTGAGTCAGTCATGGTGAAAGCTAACGAAATAGTAGTATAGAGGTCCCTAGTGCACGTGGTCACGGTATTCTCATTCGTGCTCAGCATGGGTCGGAATGTCACGTGCTTCCGTCTGTCGGTATTTTACAGCCCCGAGGAAAGTAATGCTGCCAGAGGAGGATTTCCCCTATGTATTCAGTTTTGGTCCAGTGCATCTTTCAAATCCCTTGTTAACTGGCAAGTGGTGAATTGGACTAGTGTTTCCCGATGGTACACTAAAAATCATTTAAGAGAAGATATAGTTGGAAGTGATGGAACATCCTCCAACCTTCAACTAAAGTTGTTGGGTGTAGGGATCGCACGGCTACATCGGTTATTAAGGTAAAAAAACAAAACTCAATTCGAATCAAGTTTATTTGTATGACTTACACAACACCTCTGTCTATAAAGCGTTCTGATTGCTTTTTTAGGCGGATACCTCAGAAATGCAAATTAAAAGAAAACAAAAGCAAGAGCTCGTGTAAACAACATCATTAATCTATTTGTAATTTGTCTGATTAAAGACGGCGACCGTATCTATTGTTTCCCAAGTATGTGTTTTCTCTCCTTTTTCTTCTTCCTCTCAGAAAAACGAAGACGTTTGCCTTGCTTGCATAATAAATCTGCATAATAATATTTTAGACGTATATTCGATCTAAATAAATAAACCGACGCTTTATTATTGTTATCTGATTTGTTGTTTTAGATCAAACAAATCGAAACCGCTTTAGTGCCTCCTTTCTACCGTTGTACAATATTTCATTTAGCGCGGATGTTCTACATAGCTGACTGCGCAGATTGCGTATTGTCGCCAGTACAGGTAAGACCTATGGCCATTGTCACCAGTACAGGTATGACCTATGGCCATTGTCACCACATTGTCACCAGTACAGGTAAGACCTATGGCCTTTGTCACCAGTACAGGTATGACCTATGGCCATTGTCACCAGTACAGGTAAGACCTATGGCCATTGTCACCAGTACAGGTATGACCTATGGCCATTGTCACCAGTACAGGTAAGACCTATGGCCTTTGTCACCAGTACAGGTAAGACCTATGGCCATTGTCACCAGTACAGGTAAGACCTATGGCCTTTGTCACCAGTACAGGTAAGACCTATGGCCTTTGTCACCAGTACAGGTAAGACCTATGGCCTTTGTCACCAGTACAGGTAAGACCTATGGCTGGCTGGTTGGTCGGGGCGATCGTACCAGTGACCACCAAAACTGTGGGGCGCACAAGAAACACGTCAAAGCTCGGCTCGTGGGGCTTCTCTAACCCAATCTGGATTTCGATGAATGCAGTATATCACGGAAAGCAGGGTTCGCACCGCCCCTGTTGCCATGACGCCGGAGTCGTGTTAGTGTCGACGCGAGGAGAGATGATCCGTCAGCTTGAAAGACCCCGCTGTCCCCCCCCTCAGAACAGGCGAGATGATATAAGTCATAAACATCTGTTTATTATGACGTAATGAAGTAGAGATCATTGATACATTTTTTTTTGTTTGGGGGAGGAAAAAGAGAAACTTTTTAACGCGGACAGACAAAGGTGAGTCGGACATTCTTCTTCAGTGATAACGGAAGTACGTCGTGGCGCTGTAGCATCCGTTTTCTCTTGAAAAGAAGGATGGGGATCGGTCTTTAGAAGCACGCAGGCCCCTCGTCGGAGGACGACCGGTTTTGTGATATCACTGTTGGGGTCTTGCCAGAGACCTGTCACCTGGAATTACGATAAAAAGTTTGGGGATAAATACCAGTCAGAGAGAGACGGCAGACGGGGACAGTTCGGTGTCGTGCCGAATTAGCCGGTTTGTGGACTGTCTCCCTTACCTTTTGATGCAGTTAAGAAAAAAAAAAAACAACAACAACAAAAATTCTCGTAGAATTAAGGGGAAAAAAATTTTTTTTAAATATTTAGTTAATTATAACTTCTCGTTTGCCCCATTCTCCCACCCATCAGCAATCATTCTTTATCAGTTATTTCAAAAAGTGAAAGCTAACTAAATAGTTTTCAAAACTGCAGTGTGTCCGCCATCTTGATGACGCAAAGCCAGCAGACAGAATATTCTTGAGATTTCAGGTAAAAAAACAACAACAACAAAAAAACAAACGCATCTATAGACCGCAATGGCTTTGAAACCGAGACTGTGCGTACACTAATCGCAAGGGTCTTCTTCAGACTTATCCCAAAGATTAGAACGCAATGGCTTTGAAACCAATTCATACGGGCGGGAGGACTGGAATATTACGAGCTCACCACACGATGCCTGTTACCTGTCCGTCTAAACACCTGTTTGGAAATTCGCCATTCCAATAACAACAGATTTAAAATCAGATAAACCCCGAATAAGGAGATACAAACCATTGACCGTGACGGAGTTATTGATTGTTGGTTGTTTTATTATCAGAAACACCACCCCCCGACTTTTATGTGAATAACTACTGGACATATTTCGGAAATTCTGATCAGTAGCTTTTCAGATTAGTACTCTTCGCGGTAACCTTCCACCTCACTCACCCGGAAAATAGATTCATAGCTGCCGACACGGACTAGAAATCCATCCCTGACTTTTTAGCGAAGTTCAGTTGGGTTCAGATCTGAAGACCAAAGGAATCAAACCACGGTTTTAAGTTTTCCAGTTTTTTTTGTTTTTTCTTTGTACTAAACTCAGCAGTGAACGTCGGAGCATCATCTTGCTGCAGTATAAACCCATCATCTAACAGAAACTATCCCGACGGAATTGTGCGGCGTTGCGAAATATTTCTCTTGTCTCTCTGTCGCTCCACACTGACGTCATCTCTCTCTCTGTCTGTCTCTCTGTCGCTCCATACTGACGTCATCTCTCTCTGTCTCTCTGTCGCTCCACACTGACGTCATATCTCTCTCTCTCTGTCTCTCTGTCGCTCCACACTGACGTGATATCTCTCTCTCTGTCTCTCTGTCGCTCCACACTGACGTCATCTCTCTGTCTGTCTCTCTGTCGCTCCACACTGACGTCATATCTCTCTCTCTCTGTCTCTCTGTCGCTCCACACTGACGTCATATCTCTCTCTCTGTCTCTCTGTCGCTCCACACTGACGTCATCTCTGTCTGTCTCTCTGTCGCTCCACACTGACGTCATATCTCTCTCTCTGTCGCTCCACACTGACGTCATCTCTCTCTTTCTGTCTCTCTGTCGCTCCACACTGACGTCATATCTCTCTCTGTCTCTCTGTCGCTCCACACTGACGTCATATCTCTCTCTCTGTCTCTCTGTCGCTCCATACTGACGTCATCTCTCTCTGTCTCTCTGTCGCTACACACTGACGTCATCTCTCTCTTTCTGTCTCTCTGTCGCTCCATACTGACGTCATCTCTCTCTCTGTCTCTCTGTCGCTCCACACTGACGTCATCTCTCTGTCTGTCTCTCTGTCGCTCCACACTGACGTCATATCTCTCTCTCTGTCTCTCTGTCGCTCCATACTGACGTCATCTCTCTCTGTCTCTGTCGCTACACACTGACGTCATCTCTCTCTCTCTGTCTCTCTGTCGCTCCACACTGACGTCATATCTCTCTCTCTCTGTCTCTGTCGCTCCACACTGACGTCATCTCTCTCTCTCTCTCTCTCTGTCGCTCCACACTAACGTCATCTCTCTCTCTCTCTGTGTCTGTCTCTCTGTCGCTCCACACTGACGTCATCTCTCTCTCTCTTCTTTTCTTTTGTTGCATGAAAATCCCGACAGGACAAAATAAACTTGTATTATACTTTCTTCGAGCCACTATCCTGACATCGCCATCGTCTAAAGCCAGATATTTTTGAAACTGCTTCCATTTGAACGCAACACCCCCGCACCACTGCTCTGGGATGCAGTTTCGATTCCTTTTTGTTGGCTCAGTCTTGTGTCACTTTCTCTTTGTTATCGTCTCGGCCAACTAATTCAGTCTCCCTTAATCCTGCTGTGAAATGACCACCTGCCCCCACAAAGGGGTTTTCGCTAAACTTTCCAGTCCCATGGTATTTTCTCCTCCTTTCCTGGCTCTTTGAATTCAAGCTGAGCCAGCGAACTTCTTTCTATAAATGATTCATCCCGCACAATCCCCTTGTAGCTCTTTCCGTTGGGAGTAGTCAGCTTAAATAACGGACAATAGCCTTGTTTCATATGGAATTTCGTTTTGGGGAACCATTTCCATTTTCAAAGAAAAGCGATAGAAAATCTATTGAGACTATAGTAAGCACCAACAATTATTCAAATTACCAGTAATAAATAATATCGAATGAACACGATGACATCATGGTTTCTGATTCACAAAGCATATATTTACATCTTAATTTAGCCACACCCATAAATGAATGTATTTGGCTGGAATTCTACTGTGAGTACTCTTCTCTGATGAGTCTAGGTTTCAAATGTTCACTTCTGAAGATTGCGCTCGATGGTGGAAAGATAGAATTTGTGTTTGTCGAAGGACGTCTTGATTCTACTGGGTACACTCCTATTTTAAACGCAGCCATACACTCAGAACCGATGCTCATATTTTCAGGATGGTAGCGGAACATGTCACACCTTTCACGTAATTTGAACCTAGACGGGGAATCAGGGCATTCAACGTTTTTTTCTGGGTATCTTAAAGCCCTGAATGACTCTGATCGAACATTTGTCGGAGCGTGTACATCTTCAGCCGAGACCTACCCTTCCCCGTCTAGCAAATTCAGCGTTTTTGGCAGCACAAATAATTGTATGTAATACCTACATGTAGCCAAATTATTATGACAGATCACCGTAACTTGCTGGGCCCATAATTATCAAAAGATTTGAAATGATGACAACATCATGATTGATGGCTTGCGTGTTGTGATATATGGTTTATTGAATTTTAATGCTGGAAAATTACTTTAATTATCAGTAAAATGTTTAAAATGCAGATAAGTATTCGTGCAAGGTTGGTTCATAATTTTGAGCGTCTGTGTATTTATTACGTACATACAAACTAAAAACCAGAGAAAGGTGGATGGGTCCAATTCCACCCATATGACAACTTCAACATGAGAGATGGATTTGAAAGGATGCCACAAGAAATGGAGTGGGTGGTACACACAACCTCCTGTCTATGAACGATGTACTGGGGGAGGAAGGTTTCCGATGTGTTCAAGAATGCTCAGAGCTTTTGGCTGGCCAGTGATGTGGGGCGCTGCGTTGATGCTCATAAACCAATCTTTCGCAATACAAAATGGTTAGCGTTATCCTGAAACATCTCACCTCCACTTGGAAACAGAATCAGCATTCCAGATTTAACTTGGTCTGCCAAAGTGAGACGAGGAGACAACAGCAACCATGCTGCAGTCCCAGAAAAGCCACCTCCAACAACCTCGGCTGTTGGAGATGGGCCTGTAAAGTTCCGTTTCGCAGAATCATTGGTGCACCAGCGCCGTTCCCTGTGTGTCCAAGAGGGTGAAAGATGATGTGTTGGAATACATAACCTTTCGCTGATCAGTTTCCAAACCGTGATGTGTGCGGAGAAGGGACTTACATACAGACGATTTCCCATCACAGGCTATTATATTTGGTCCCCATTTACTTGAGAACATACTTCATTCCTCTGGAATATTTTTATTTTTGTCAGCTCAACATCGGACCACATTGACTTTATTAGCTGCCCACGAAGATATTCCGTCGGCTACAAGGGAAATGGTCACCATGCAATCATAGGAAATAGGAGAAGTTCTGAAAAACAAGACTAAACCACGTGATACTAAAGTGGGGCAGTAGCCATAATGGTGCCAGCGCTTATTACGATAGATCGTTATTAAATCGGCTGAAATTTAAAGAACAGCGATGAAGAGAGATGCGTTATCGCTGTATGTTGTTTAAAAGATCAACTCTGAATGATCACATGGATTGAAAAACCTTTTCTTTTTACTTCCAGTATTGTTCGAATATGCAGATCGGTGGAGTCAGGAATTCCATACCGAGGGCAGCTGGCGAATCAATTTTGTACACAGCCAGAGTTTAGCTTTGATTCGTTCGTGAACCCTTCAAATCATATTTGAAGTATTTTTTTTTAAAAGTAAAAAGAAAAAAAGGCCTTAAATTCATAGTGGACAAATAACGTGGAGAGTCAACCAGTTCTGACGAAGGTGTCGCACAGGTGTCTGGCGAACACCTGGCCCCGACCGACTCCCGGTTGCAAACCAACACGGCCCTGATTTCCACAGACATGATGGATATCAGAAGTAAAAGGGGGAAATTCAAGATTGTTGTTTAATCTCTGTACACTGATCGAAAGCAAACGTTTTACGCGAGTTTTCGGCCGATCTCTGCTTAGCCCGCCGGTATTTCAGTTTTCTGATGAGGCCTTTATTTGACAGGTTCCAGCAGCTCAAACCACGGGTGGTGAAGAGAAACCGAAAGAGAGCGCATCAGAAGGTAAGGACCCTTTAAGCAACTCACCTTTATCAGAGTTATACACCTAAGGGACATGAAACTCCAAATCGATTTGTAATTCATTAAATATCTTTGGTAATAAAGCAACAAAAAAAAAACAAATCACTCTTTAAAGTTTCCTAAAGGTAAGCGAGTTTGGTGTATCTTTTATCATATATGAATAATTACATACTTAGTTACACAGGTTGATATTACCTAAGTGTTTATTACAGGTACGTCTAATTGCACCTACACCTGCTCAAACAAACCTGCAGGTATATTTAACATGAATGAACGAAGTCATAATTATTAGATTTTCTCCTACAGTACATTTAGACATAGATGTTTTATTAAGGCATTACTTAAGTAATCTTACCTGAGTAATTACTTACAGGTATCTTTTATCGTAGATAACCTGTAGGCTGAGTAATTACTTACAGGTATCTTTTATCGCAGATAACCTGTAGGCTGAGTAATTACTTACAGGTATCTTTTATCGCAGATAATCTGTAGGCTGAGTAATTACTTACAGGTATCTTTTATCGCAGATAACCCGTAGGCTGAGTAATTACTTACAGGTATCTTTTATCGCAGATAATCTGTAGGCTGAGTAATTACTTACAGGTATCTTTTATCGCAGATAATCTGTAGGCTGAGTAATTACTTACAGGTATCTTTTATCGCAGATAACCCGTAGGCTGAGTAATTACTTACAGGTATCTTTTATCGCAGATAACCTGTAGGCTGAGTAATTACTTACAGGTATCTTTTATCGCAGATAATCTGTAGACTGAGTAATTACTTACAGGTATCTTTTATCGCAGATAACCCGTAGGCTGAGTAATTACTTACAGGTATCTTTTATCGCAGATAAACTGTAGGCTGAGTAATTACTTACAGGTATCTTTTATCGCAGATAACCCGTAGGCTGAGTAATTACTTACAGGTATCTTTTATCGCAGATAACCTGTACGCTGAGTAATTACTTACAGGTATCTTTTATCGCAGATAACCTGTAGGCTGAGTAATTACTTACAGGTATTTTTATCGCAGATACCTGTAGGCTGAGTAATTACTTACAGGTATCTTTTATCGCAGATAACCTTTAGGCTGAGTAATTACTTACAGGTATCTTTTATCGCAGATAACCTGTAGGCTGAGTAATTACTTACAGGTATCTTTTATCGCAGATAACCCGTAGGCTGAGTAGTAATTACTTACAGGTATCTTTTATCGCAGATAACCCGTAGGCTGAGTAATTACTTACAGGTATTTTTATCGCAGATAACCCGTAGGCTGAGTAATTACTTACAGGTATCTTTTATCGCAGATAACCCGTAGGCTGAGTAATTACTTACAGGTATCTTTTATCGCAGATAACCCGTAGGCTGAGTAATTACTTACAGGTATCTTTTATCGCAGATAACCCGTAGGCTGAGTAATTACTTACAGGTATCTTTTATCGCAGATAACCTGTAGGCTGAGTAATTACTTACAGGTATCTTTTATCGCAGATAACCTGTACGCTGAGTAATTACTTACAGGTATCTTTTATCGCAGATAACCTGTAGGCTGAGTAATTACTTACAGGTATCTTTTATCGCAGATAACCCGTAGGCTGAGTAATTACTTACAGGTATCTTTTATCGCAGATAACCTGTACGCTGAGTAATTACTTACAGGTATCTTTTATCGCAGATAACCTGTAGGCTGAGTAATTACTTACAGGTATCTTTTATCGCAGATACCTGTAGGCTGAGTAATTACTTACAGGTATCTTTTATCGCAGATAACCTTTAGGCTGAGTAATTACTTACAGGTATCTTTTATCGCAGATAACCTGTAGGCTGAGTAATTACTTACAGGTATCTTTTATCGCAGATAACCTGTAGGCTGAGTAATTACTTACAGGTATCTTTTATCGCAGATAACCTGTAGGCTGAGTAATTACTTACAGGTATCTTTTATCGCAGATAACCTGTAGGCTGAATAATTACTTACAGGTATCTTTTATCGCAGATAACCTGTAGGCTGAGTAATTACTTACAGGTATCTTTTATCGCAGATACCTGTAGGCTGAGTAATTACTTACAGGTATCTTTTATCGCAGATAACCCGTAGGCTGAGTAATTACTTACAGGTATCTTTTATCGCAGATACCTGTAGGCTGAGTAATTACTTACAGGTATCTTTTATCGCAGATAACCTGTAGACTGAGTAATTACTTACAGGTATCTTTTATCGCAGATAACCCGTAGGCTGAGTAATTACTTACAGGTATCTTTTATCGCAGATAACCCGTAGGCTGAGTAATTACTTACAGGTATCTTTTATCGCAGATAACCCGTAGGCTGAGTAATTACTTACAGGTATCTTTTATCGCAGATACCTGTAGGCTGAGTAATTACTTACAGGTATCTTTTATCGCAGATAACCCGTAGGCTGAGTAATTACTTACAGGTATCTTTTATCGCAGATAACCTGTACGCTGAGTAATTACTTACAGGTATCTTTTATCGCAGATAACCTGTAGGCTGAGTAATATTACTTACAGGTAACTTTTATCGCAGATAACCGTAGGCTGAGTAATTACTTACAGGTATCTTTTATCGCAGATAACCTGTAGGCTGAGTAATTACTTACAGGTATCTTTTATCGCAGATAACCTGTAGGCTGAGTAATTACTTACAGGTATCTTTTATCGCAGATAACCTGTAGGCTGAGTAATTACTTACAGGTATCTTTTATCGCAGATAACCTGTAGGCTGAGTAATTACTTACAGGTATCTTTTATCGCAGATAACCTGTAGGCTGACTATTACTTACAGGTATCTTTTATCGCAGATAACCTGTAGACTGAGTAATTACTTACAGGTATCTTTTATCGTAGATAACCTGTAGGCTGACTATTACTTACAGGTATCTTTTATCGCAGATACCTGTAGGCTGAGTAATTACTTATAGGTATCTTTTATCGCAGATACCTGTAACGCCTCTTGTCTAATTAGGAATGAAATATTTTTTTTTTAAAAAAAAAAAAAGAAAACGTTTAAGAAGGTAAGGTTTACCTGCATTGCAAAATTTGCATTAAAGATTCTGGTGTAGATTTGGGCAGTGCGGCATCACCCCGCCTGCTCCGGCGGGGGAGCGACATGCCAGAAAGGGGACTACCGACAACGAGTTGGAGAGTTCGCACGAGAACCGGAACAGCGGACGTGCTGACGTCACAAGAGGGTAGACGACAACGACGGCCGGTCCGCATAAACAAGGTTAAAAGTTTCTGTTCCTCTCTATTTCTCTTAAGCTTTTCCCGATTTTGCAGCTGGTAAACAGGGCAGATGATGGAAAACTACTAAAAAAAAAAAAAATAGAAGAGAGTAAATACACATAAATGACGGATTTTATCCCAATTAGAAGTTTTCACCTGTAACAAAATCTGTGATTGCATCCGACTTCGTTAGATTTTTTTCAGGTAATCTGTCTGAGAGGGAGCCCATTGACTCCCACTTCACCTCTTATTCCTCCATAAAAAGGACCTCTTAAATCACTTCGTTAGCCATGGCAACTGGTGCTGGATGAAAAAATATATATAGCAAGCGTCAGGTAGATTATGGAATCTCGACCCGCGGTTGCGAGGATGTTCGCTCGATTCTGTAGAGATAAAGAGAGAAAAAAGCCTTTCGACAGTTGGACGTTTTGATTAATTTAATGTGTAAACAATCAGATGAAACATTTCTTTTTCAGATAGACATCCCGGCGTTATGAATAGTGGATTCTCATCTAGACTTGTCTACTTATTCTTTTCTGTCTTATCTGCGAGTGTGTCCATCGTCGAAGCTACCTTCTTCCATTCATTTTCCAAATTTTCTACGGGTTTATTCTTCTTTCAGTCTGTGTATGTGAGTATTATCATTCACTGTTTTTGTTTTCTTTTTCTTAGTATTTATTTTAAAAGAAGTGTCCGGACACCTGATAATAAAGTGAACATTTCCACAGTTAGGAGCTGCGAGACGAGAATCATCTCCAAGAAAGAGTCCCGCAGTTTTCTTTTGAATGTTTCACGAAAACCACGTGACTGGAAAAGAAAAGAAAAAAACAACAAAAAAAAACAGAACCCCACCCACCTTAATGTGACATTTAAAACTAGTGTCGGAAACGACTGATCGATCATAAAATTATTGAGTATAGAGAAAAGTCTATATTTGGAATGCTTATAAGATCTGTAGAACAGGCTATCAGCAAAGGTTGTGCACATCAGAAAGCATTATCAAGTTTCTTCTCCTTCCTCTTTAAACCAGGAACTTAGGAAAATAAGTTACCTGCTTCTAAAAACGGAACAGGTCTCTGGTGCTGTCTCTAATTCTTTTTAGAGATATAGAATAGTTGTAATAGAGAAAGAAGCAAAATTGGAAAGTTAATTTTGAATTCGATGTCATCCAAAAAGAATTTTTCCATACGAATTATAATTACAAATGTTTCTGGTCGATAAAATTGGTTGTATTAATGCTTTGACTAATTATGATTAACGGTATAAAAACTATTATACAAACCCATGTCTACTGATTACATTTATAATGTACATAAGTAATGAAAAGGGCACAGATAAGAAAACGCTTTTGCACAGGGATGAAAAGCCATTGCCATTTTAAAATATTTTACTCATTTTAAATTCTTAGCTAACATAATTTCGTTCTTATTATGCAAGTTTTTTAAAAAAAAAGATATTCAATATTGTTTCAATTTAATTACCTACCAATTCTCATTAAAAAAAATATATCCGTAAGCACAATTCTTTTTTGTTAGATCTTTAGAAACAATAAACTGAACATTTCTCAAACCTGGGTGTAATATTGTATTTCAGATCACACACTTAGTACAAACTTTATTAAACTTATCCACCTCTCCAAAGATTGCATTAGAAATCCAGATGAACCGGAAACATCTTTGCACTTATTCTGATACTTAAAAAAAAAAAAAAATATTAGTATTTTGGCCACTAATAATTTTGAATTAATGGATTGTTTTAATTTTTCTTTCTTTCTTTATTTTTTAAACAGTTCTTAGTAGCATCGCTACATTTGTCTTATATACAGAATAACCTGGTGTCCAACGTAAGTCTCACGATCTCAACAATACCTGGTTCTAGCCCTCGCCAAAAACTATAAAACATTTTCAACAGACAAATTTTTTTGTTCAGTTAGAATATAAATAACGTAAATATGAAGCTAATTTTGCCCATGTTGTATAATTAGTCATATTAAAAGCTGTAGCAAAAAAAAAAAAAAAACGTTTATTTTAGCAGCATTCGGAATCATCCTCATTCTCAGTAATGTTTGTTAGGGTGTCAGTGTGTAAAGGGTCTGTGATGTGCTATAGAACGTGTTGATGGCCACCGAGAGATCCGCCCAGTGAGCTAAAGTCTGAGCAGAACACACTGTATAGTTGTCGATATTATAAGCCAATGATGTAATGCACAACGCCTACGATCAGCTGAGGATTTATGCAAACCACTGGATAAACTCAACTTTTTATGGGTGGTAAATTAATACGACAAGGACTCGTATATGTTAGGTATTATATGAAGAGAATGGTAATATACAATATGTATAAAATGAGTTCTTGAATACTGATGTGGATTCATGCTTGATAAAGATTAAGAGGATTGAAATCGTAAATGATTTACCCAAATAAAGACTTTAAAGCTAATATTCTTTTTGCAGGTCCATTATCAGGCTTTCATATTCCACAGTTTCTTGGCTTGCATTTTTCTTGCCGTTCTGTCCCTGATACTTTTCTTCATGATGTTAGTAAGTAGCCGTTTGTTTTTCTTTGTCTAAACGCTCAAGTCTGGCTATCCGAAGATTTAGTAGGACCTAAAAAAGAAGGTCATCAGCTTTAAATCTTCAACGAGCTTCCTGTAAGTGACCTGCTTCTCGATCTAATGCGGGCCTGTTGGTGATACAAAAGCTTCATCTCCATCTTCATGTCCACGAAGTAAACGTCTTTACCTCACACTTATAAGTCATGATGCGAACGGAGACTAAATATCCTTTTCCAAAATTTGTTTCCAGTTTCAGTTATGGGTTGAAATGGTGATCGTGTTCATCTTCGTTTTAATGGAACTAACATGGTGCATGTCCATGGGTAGCCTGTTCCTCCTCCTGAACAAGCACTGATTTCAGTAAGTGTTCTGCTGCTATCTCCATTTCTTTCTCTTTTTTCGGCTAGAAAGTGGGGCCTTTCTTTCGTATCACGGAATGGCCGGTCATCCAATAAGGGTCCTGTCTTTCGAAAAAAAAAAGAGACCTCCTGTTTATTTCCCGGGTGCATTTCAAATCTGCATTACTCTACCCAGGCTGGGATATAGGGTCTTTGTGGCGGGCAGTACCTTAAGTCTGTGTGGCTCCGGGCCCCCACGTGCTTTGTATCGTATCCTGAGTATGTTGACTCACACGTCTTCACTTCACTTGTCCCATAGCCCGTAGGTCTTTGGGGGCACCTCGAGAGGCGCGTCTAGGGCATATTACAACCTGGCGGAGCCCATCCCTCTCCAAGTAGAGAGTCGGGGTGAATGTCAGCGTCCAGAGGAGGGCTGCACCGATATTTCGGGCAAATATGCATATACAGCCACATGTAGAGCTTCTAAGAGTGAAAACGCACTCCAAATAGAAAATCTGACGGGGAATGCGGAGGGTTAAAGAGAATTGCACCTGTGGAAATTAGAAACATCTACTCTCTTCTGCCTTGATTCAGCTGAAAATGCTTAGTTGCATAAGGGCTTTATTTACAACCTCGAGATTAATCTTCTTATGTAAATTTTAAAAAATTTAAAAAGAAACCAAAACACAGCGATGTGTTTTTTTTTTTTTTATTTTTTTTTAAAGGAACAAGACCCGAGAAAACCGCGTGAACCCTTTGGGGGCCGAATAAAGACATTTCTTGTGCGTGACGTTAAGATCCGTCATGCGGAAGAGGATCGGAAATGGTGTCACGTCCGGTGACCGGTCTACCTGGTCTAAACTGAATAAATGCTGTAGGCTTTGTATTCCCTGTCTTTCGAATGTTCACTTTGCAAAATGCCACGCGAAGAGTTCAGCAACGGGGGGGGGGGGGGGGCGTGGGTACAACCGTAGCCCAAAAGTTTTGGGATCACCCTAGGATTTTTAAAAATTTTGCCCAGGGCTGAATTTGCATAATAACTTAACCCTAACGCGCCCACGCGGCGGGCCACTTTTGTAGTTTTCCACGTATTTTCACGGAGAAATGGGCAGAATCGCGACACGTGACAATTTCGAATCTAACCTACAAATAGATGATTTCCGAAAATACCTTACGAATAAGGACAGCAGGTATGGCAACGTTAGGAGAGGTCACGGGTACGGGGTCAGGCCGTGTGAGCTTGGTTTAAAGGTAGATTTTGTTGGTGCCATTTCTAGGGTGATGGAAACGTTCTAACTATGGCTGTGCAGTGGCGGTGGGCGTCTTTTGGGGGGGGGTGGTCGTGTGGCTTAAACTGGTTTCGAATCCACTGCGGTCGGATGATGCAACTTCATCAGTGGATCCTAGATAGCATTTTACAACAGATCGGACCGAACTGGCTGGTGAGCTAACGCGGGACACGTGTTACACGGGTTATTTATCGCGCCGAATCCCTGACGACGTGTCAGGGACTGTGTACGGAAAATGGTACTGGTCGATTTGGATGCGCACACTTCACTTTGTTCCGCGCGGAATTCACAGCTGAAAGGGGAAACAACTCTTACCTTGTTTTGCCAGTCGGGCAGGTGTCCTTCACCAACTGCCATCAGTTGACTTGCTGCTGCTAATCTGTGCACTATGACAGAAATGTCTTACGCTGCCGTCCTCGAGTGGACGAACGCAGCAGCAGCAGCAGCAGCAGCCGGCCCGGTGGGGCAGGTGATATTGATTGGATAAATATCTACAGTGGTGTTCGAAACTGTTGCGCCACCCCCAAAATAATAATTCCTTGTTTGTGTAATTGTGCCTTATACCATCTATTCATTTTATTTTCTTAAAACAATACGTTCGGTCAAAACGATATTTCAGGGTACATTCACTACATTTTAAAGCCTTATCTCTCTATAGTTGCATCTCTCCAAAAAAAGAAATGACCACATTTTAGTTCAGAGATCAATTAAATCAATATCAAAACGATGTTTAATCGGCTTTATTTTATTAGAAATGCAACTTTACAGTGCAACACACAAACATGAAAGTCAGTATTTTGTTTAAAATCATAAAACGGTGTCATTAATTTTGGCTAATGCTATAAATCTGATCACATAGTATGACCTTTGACATACAAACTGAACATTTATCATTTTGAGATCAGGCACCACAAACGCCTCCCTCTTCCAGATGTGTGCAGGATACTAAAATAAGTGTACTCTTTTCAAGCTAAATGAGCGGATAAGTGTTCCCGAGAAGACAGAACATCAGCAACTCAGGACTGTGAGCTATGGTGAACAGGTTACAGCACAATTCCTTTAATCCGGCAGGTTCCGGATTAGGTAATGTGCCGGTCTATATCTACGCAGTTAACTAGTAGCCAGGGAATCACAATGCGAGAAACTCGCTTGTGTACCTGTAATGTATAGCAGAACACAAACAACACTGTAACAAAAGCTCACCTAAATAAGTGAAGAATGAACGGGACGGAGTGTAGCACCGATAGGGCTTAAACACGGTATAGCTGTACCGTAGGGCTAATGTTTCAGAAAGAAAAAGCTCTCCTTTTTTTTCACTCCACGGACAGTGGAAAAGCTTCTCATCGACGACATTACCCAATAATTCAAGGAAACGAATGCTTATTGGAGAAATAAGTAATGTAAAGGTTTTCACAAAGCATTAAATATCCAAACACCCACCGGGATCCACAGCGCCGCCTAGCGGTGGTAAGTTGCACCAGTTCGGCCCGGCGCTGGTACATCGGAAGTGACGGGTCTCAGGTTGCAGGATTAAATAAAATGAACGGTATTATCTGTTTGAACGACAGCTCTAGGACACCTTTTCAGGTAATACGCTTGTGGCAGAAAAACGAGGGAGGCCAATGAAGGTACAGATGGCGCTCCCGAGGTCGTGGAGAACCGTCTGGCAAGATGCAATTTCAGGCGCTAAACTGATTTCTCTCTCAATCCCCGTGTGCGCGGGAACTGCATCACCCACCTGTGGCGGCGGCTACCTGAAGCCCGAGTTCTTGGAACTCGGACCAGTCGGCGCGATTGGCCCTTATTCGTGAAGTCAGCTAGATTCTGATCTTGGACAAACTAGCAGACCTTTGGCGACGGGCCGGGACACGGCTAACAGTCGCGTGACGTAACAATACAACTTGGCAACGTCGCTCAGAAGAACCGATTAAGGAGCCAGTAAGAGTTCTCTCTTCTCTACTTTTTGTTTCGTCTTTCGAGTCCAGGTTTACATTGCCTCTGCTATATGTAAAGAGATTCGGCGTAGATTACCACTAGTACGCATCTAAGTGCCAAGAAACGTTAAATATCTTGGACGACTACGATGATTAGTTTAACCGAATTCAGATTCCAGAGTTTAAAAAAAAAAAGGGGGGGTCTGATGGAGATTTTTAGAAAACACCAATAATGTAGGGTTCTGAACTTGACAGGTTTTGCCGGCTATCTGTAGTAACTTTGAGTCATACATCTAAGATTCCAGCAGAGGTTAGATAGCAGAACATATTTCCTTAGTAATAGAATTATTAATGAGTAGGGTAAATTGCTAGCAGGTGAAGATGATGATAGTCGTGGTTTTTGTTGATGAAAATGGTATGGACAGTTCTAAGTCGCTTTCCGTGTTTATACAGACGCAGGTTGGTTTTCTTATGGATTTTGTACCTTTAAAAAATGTCATAGAGATTTCAAATTGCTCCAGAACTACCGGACGAAACTTGGAGAATTATCTTGGCCGTTTTATAATGAAAGTTCTAAAGTATAAAGAGAATTTTAGAAAGGAAATGTCTTTGGGTAAGAGAAAAATTTACTAAAGAAAGACTTTTCCCTGTCGAAAAGAAACAAACAAACAAAAGAGGATTTTTTAGACTTGGATAAAGGTAAAGATTAGGTTTTCTAATGTATATTTGTTTAAAAAAAACTTCAGTTTACTCAAAATGTAACAAATGATAGGATAAGATATTACGGTGGGGGGGTTAAAACATCTTAATAAAACATGAGGGGGTGAGGTTGGTTCGTGAGAGCTGCCGTCCAGCGAGAGAAATCCTCAAGCTCACGTTGACAATCTATTGTGTTTCTGTGTTTTTCCAGGTGAGTCAGCCCCTCCTCCGACGTTCCAACATGTTCGGCGTGTTGGTCAAACTATTCACAGTCCTCGGTGTGATAGCATTCGTTTCATTTATCATTACCCCCCACTTCATCCCCGATCTGTCAAACTTTCTGCTCATCTTCCTGGGCCTGAATTTCGTCTACGTGAGTATCGGCAGTGGCGCGTACGCTACATCTTCAGGTGTCTGACTGTAGCGAACGCAAGTCTTTTTTTGTTGTTGTTGCGAACCGAGATTTTAATGGATGGCGCCGAATAAGGTGGCTGGCTGGATACAGCAGCTGTTGAAAGATGGGATGCATAAGTAAATATTTCCACGCAGCAATTCCAGAAGCTGACACGATTCACTCTTTTGTGATGTTTCCTTTATTTGTTTTTTTAAGTGGTTATTCTGACAGAGTCGAAGAAATTGCCCACCTCGCATATTATTAGAGAATAGTCTCTCATCTCTGATTCAGCCAGAGAGGCTTTACATGTGTATTTCGAAAAGTGGAGGGTTAAAAACATATTTAAATGAACATCATTCCGTTTAATCTCTTTTATCCCTCATGCTACTGACAGCTGCAGTCTGTGCGCTTTGCCTTTAGTTTGTTTATGGTTATAATAAAACAACCCCCCTTTTATTACCATGAACAAATTAAAGGGGTTAATCGAAACACTCTCTCTCTCTCTCTGCAGTGAGACAAAGTCGTCCTTTTATCTCCCTCAGTACTTCCGCTGTCAGATCTTAGCTTGAATTCCCATTCCCGTAATTTAAGTTTATTAAAGGATTTTGTCGACGTTCTTGTAGCTTTTCGGAAACGCGACGCACAGTTTCTATCTGTCGAAAACTGGGCCTGGTGAGGTGAGTATATAGCATCTCGGCTGTCATGACCAGGTCAGGGGAGAGAACTCTGGTTTAAAAAAAAAACAAAACAACAACAACAACAACAACAACAACCTGTTTGCTAAGCGTTATGCTGCACTGCTTCCACTACCTAACCCACAATGCAATGCGGCGGAAACCGGCGACGGCCCTCCCGGGCTCAATAAAATGTCGGCCAGTGTTGAGGAAAATAGAAGATCCGGGGTTAACTGTTTCACTTCCGCGCCTTTGATGCCCTTCGACAGCAGTTTCCCCGTCCCTTTTCCTCCAGAAGGTTTATGGGTCTTGTGGCTTTAACAGCTCCTCCTTGGAGCTCCGAGTCGGCGGTGGTGGTGCTGCATTATGGGAAAGGACCTCTAAATTATTGGCGGATATCACACACCCACATACACACACGGCCGCTTTAAAGATGAATCATTGATACTATTTAATGGTGTTTCATTTTTGTGCCCTTAAGTGTAACACCCACAATCTCTTTCTGAACCTTCGTCATGAAAGTTTCCAGTCTGGTGCAAAAACACCACCACAAGATGGCCCTCCCCACTATTTTCCAATAAAGGGGTTAGTCGATGTTTAGATTGGTCGGGATATTAATGGAGAATACTGGACGGTTTAGAAGCCAATCTACAGATATTTGTAACGCGATCGAACCTTAAATCCCCCATCAATTGGGCCAATCACTGGTTCTAACTTTATTTTGTCTTTCACGCTTCATATCTGATATAATGTCAAACAGTTTATTGAAAACACATTCAGCATCTATAAAGTTTTTTAATAAAAAAATCAGCAGAAGTGATGCTGTTTCAGAGAAGAAATGTATCATCCTTAAATTACTACAGTATAAATAGTAAATAAACATGCTTTGCTTTTAAAGTTTGTTATTTTATTTTGTACATAAATTTTTTAAAAAGGAAACCTAATAAATTGTTTTGTATATTTTCAGATACTGTTTACGATTTACATGAGCCACTTATTTGTGGCATCACTCTTCCTTACCATATTCTTGGCTCTAACTATGGTTCTTTTGGTGGTGAGTTATGGACTTAGAACACACTTTTACAAATAAAGATACCCATATAAACAACCTTTTACTGTAGATGAGGTATCCAACTTTTACGTCGTTAACTCTATCATTTTTAAAATATTTTTTGGTTAACTTACAGTTGAGATTCAAAGTTTGTGCAGGAAGCTAAAACAATTCTGAACTTAGTGAATAAGGCAGACCATGGTATTTAGATGTGTTCATGAACAGTGCCCTCTGGGAAATATTCACTATGTTGAGCAGCAGATTTTTGGGCTTGTTGAAGTTCCACAAATATTTAAAGTAATTTTAGTCAATATCTTTAACAGCAACAACAGCATTCAGTGAAATCAGATATTAATCTATCGAAACCATGCACAATGTTGTAAAGAATAATTTCTGTTCTTGTAACTTTGTACTTTAGAACAGTAAACAATTTAATAAATGATCGAGATCTATGTAAAATAACCATTTTAAAAAAAACATCACAAAAGAGCGATTCCTGTCAGCTTCTGGAAATACAGCATGGAAATATTTACTTTCAACAGCTGCTGTATTTGGCTACCTTATTTAATGCCACTCTCATTAATGAGTACAATACTAAGTCTCGATTCACAACAAAAAAATTGTTTGCTACAGTCATACCTCTGAGGATGTGATATAAATGCTGTCAGGGACACAGTGGATGGTGGGTGGTGAAATGTCTGGTAGTTTGTCAAATAGCCTAACCACTCTGATGATTTACAATTGTCATTTAGCATATACTTCGTTTAAACACATTGCATTCAAATCCAAAGGCTTATAAATTATCTATTAATTCTCAAATAGGTAACCATCTAACTGTTTTCCAGTTTGTCTCCAGAATCTGGCCTGTCCATTGTTGATGTCTAGATGTTCTTTTGTTGAGATGGTGACAAGATAACAAAACTCAAAGGATGTCACGCTTGGGTGACCTAAATAGCTGGCCAGTCTGATGGTACCTTGCAGTGCTCTAAAAATGGTACTAATAGACATTGCATTGGAAACAAATGGCACTGTGCATCTCATCCATCCTTGAATGATCCTAATGCCTTGAGTCAATTCTTTTTGTGGTAAATGATGTATAGGCATTGTTAAATCGGTTTATATCACATAACTCAATCTGTCCATAACTTAATAACAAACTATATGCAAAATTAACACATTCAGAATTTGGTACCTTTAATAATAGTCTGACAATGGGTACTCTGTTATTATAAGGTGAAGAGTAATTATGCTCCCATCTGCTACCCAACCCCAAGTTTTAGGCTACTGAACAATCAGGCTTTTCTACTGATTTAAGAACCAGTTCTTCTTATTGCTGCCCTCAAATCGTTAGTGAGGGGGGGCTTCTCTTCAAGCAAAAAACTGTTTTCAATTAACGCTGATTAAGGGAAAGTTAACGACAAAAGTCTTAATGAGTTTAGAATGTAGAAATTACTTTCGTTCATTTGTTGAAATTTTTTTTCAGGTATTCTAAATGCCATGTATCTATCATCTTTGCCTCAAACTTTGTAGGTAGGTAAGTTATCTTACTACAGCTCACCACACAAGATTTCACTATTGTTTTCGTTTAGGTCTGTGGGACTTTAGGCATTTTCTTGTTATTTTGTGCCCTCTTGGCTGAAACTCTCATTAGCTGGTCTGTATTTGCCAATCTCCTCTATACAGTCTTCAAGATCTGATGCTGGTAAGTTGAGGTTTTTTACTGATACAGAGCTGTTAAAAAAAAAAAAAAATAGTAGCTATATATATTTTTAAAATTTTGATGTAGCTGATAGATCTGTAATATTCCCCGTTCAGCATCACAACAGTTGAATAACCAAAGAACTTAGATGAGCTGTGCTTAATCTGCAAAACTTTTTTAAAGCAAAAGGGCAAAGGGTTAAGTCGTGTGATGCATCATCTGAGTTTAAAAAAGTGATGGAAAATGTTCTGTTTACCATTTTCCTGTATCAGTACAAACCAAAACAGGATAGAAAAACTCCGACTGAGACAAAATATTATTATTATTATTATAGTTAGTAGGGGTAGTTAAAAATACAGGACAGCTTAGTGGTGGTCAAAGATTTCTTCAAGGGTCTGCTTGGTAAATGGCTACAAAAACGTTTTAGATCAACAATGGACTCCTTTTATGCAAATTTAGTGGTGGCACATGTCAATAGAGGGGAGATAAGCAAGTAAATTTAATGAGATCTTTGTTGAATTAGCAGCAGTATTCTCATATTCAGCACTATATGATAAAAATCAATCAACAGGGAAGTGAATTATTGTAAATGGAAATAAACCATCTCAGTGCCTCTATTTCCAAATGGGGAAATACTTTGCAATTGATATGCTTTTTGCATTTTAAAATTAAAGCTGGTAGGTCAGGTTAAACTCCAGGCTTGTAAATATCTGCTTCCTTCGCCAGCCACTCGATGGTGGATAAGGGTCTAGATCAGTGATTCTCAACCCTTCCTCTGTCATTTACCCCCTTGGCTTCATGTATTTCACCATTTACCTTAATAAGAGGAGATTTATTTACAATCAAAAGACAACAAAATAAAATCTTAACAATAAAAGTAGTTTTTTCAGAACAAATTTTTGTGGGATAAAATATATGAACAGTTTTTGTTTTAATGATTCACAAATTTTGAATAAATATATATGATTTTATTATCAAAAACGAAGGAATTTTAGGGGGTATGGTAGATAGTACATCCTACATCAAAGGGAAATGCATCCTCCAAGCATCTATGCCCATGCTAGCCATAATTTTTCTAATATAGGCTGACCAGGGTTAGTGTATTACAGAATTAATACTTAATTTGCAGGTATGATATATTTACCCCCGGTTGAGAATCACTGGTCTAGATAGACTAGAGAAAATCAGGAGCCAGTCGTTAGGCGAGGTCTCAGGCAAAGAAATGAATTTACATATTCCCCCCAACAACCGCAGAAATGGCTATCACCAAGACTGACCGATTAGAACCGTGATTTGTACTTTTTGTGTGTGCTGGTTATCCATCAGATTTGTACAGCAAGGAGTCACTGCCATTATCAGTGGTGGAAATATGAACTTTCTCGAGGGAACCATGCTACTAGTCAGTCCCATTCCAACTTTAAGAGAAGTGAGAAAACTCGGGGGGGTAAATAAACAACGCGTTTTCTAATCTATCAAAAAAAAAACCCTTTAATTTATACACAATAGTAATATTAATTATGACCAAAAATAAATAAAAACAAGCAGAAATCATGAATAGTTATCTAAATATCTGTCTCCATAATTAAAACTATTGAATTTCTATGGTTGAGGGCCCTTAGCTCAAATTTCTCTCTCTCCCTGGAGCAATTTCTTCTTCACCAGCTGACTACATGGGTTTCCACCCTCATCTAAAACTGGAGAGTCCTGGTTGGGTTTTTTCAGATACATGGTGGATATTCTTAATTGGCCCACCCCTTAACTACCTCCAAATATGCAAGGTATCCCATCCCACCCACCCACCCAGCTTTTTGTAGTTCACTGCCATGAGATATCCTGACCTCAAAAGCCCAGCAGGATTTTGACAAGTCGCCACTAATCATCCCAGTTAACTCTTCACTAATACTGTATTTACATACCCCCTCCCTCTCTCTCTATAATGGGGCTGCATTCTCAAAAAGAAACTTTTAGCTACTAGTAATAAGATTTGGAACACAAAAGAGATTCTTATCAGTTTTACAATGCATCTGACTTTTAAAGCAATAACAGTTAGCATACTTCCATATACATAACAAGTAATGCCATCTCTATCACGGTAATCAAGGAATGACCACAATATCAGAGTAGAAATAAATTTAATCACCAACATGAAAAATCTTTACAAGAAATGAATACATCAGGTGGTTAAAACAGATGAGCGCATGGCAGTCATCACCATGGAGATTGCTTAACTAGGGGAACACAAACAGTAAAAGACAATGGTTAAGGCAACAGACAACTGCATTGCTAGCTTTTGCACAACTCGCTTTTCTTTCCTGTTAAATAAGTTAAAAAGTAGATAATAATAATACTGTTGCTTTCAAAGATATAGAATGCCATATTTGTATGTCTATTTCTTTGTACTTCCAGAAAACAATACAAGTGTGGTTAGAAGAAGATTCCAGAGAAAGTGGAATAAATTCTAAATTAAAGCTTACTGTTGTCATGTGCAATCCATCACCATAAAAACTAAACTAAATTGGGAAGAAAAACAACAAAAACTGTTGTTTTCTTTTACTCCCTACTTTAATTTAAATCACATACTCGTCAGTCTTATATTAAATCCCTTGCAGAAAATTCAATTCAGGGTTGAGACCTGAAAAGAAAAAAAAAAGCTGCTATAAAATTTCCTGCAGAGACAGGCTGTTAACCGACTTCTGAAAGGAAGTGTATTACAGATGTCTGAGCACGATGTGTCTGTGGTGTCGCGGTTGAAAATGCACCTAAAAGCTGGTCCAAACACCTTCAGCCCTCTAGCGAGATGATGCAGTTCAACCTACTTATTTGGTTCTAATTAGTAAAACTAGAGGCTTATTGGGAAGAAGAAAACAAATTAACATCACCTGCCAGATATTTAGACTAATTTTTCCTACCTGTAAGGCTGCATCATTGTGAACTAAATACAGTATTTAACTTTCTCAATGATCACTCAAATGGAGAGAGAGAGAACTTGTAAGTAGATACTACAGAAAGACTTCATATTAATGTATCTCTAATCCATCTCCCATACCCACCTGAAAAACACGTTAGATACCCCAAGCAGATTGGAAATAGAAATCGAGAGAGAAACCTGCTCGCGGATGGCCGGTTTCTCTCACTACCTAATAGTGGACAATGCGGAATGCCAGCATCCTGCAAAACCTAGTGTTGACATCTTGAAGTCCGGTGACTTTTTAGAGAAAGAATCTGGTGCTGATTTAGGAGTTTGATCATCTCTCGGTGTTTTCATTTCAGAACTGGCAAAACAACCTGCAAACATTATAACTACTTTATACTTGTATGAAACTACATGATATATATATATATATCTCTCTCTCATCTACTTTTAGTAACAGGCCATACATAAGCTGGTGAAGAGACTGTACCCCAGCTCCCAGTAAGTACCAGACCATCTCAGGTGGCTTGTAGTCTACAAGTTATCACAGCCTCCTTTCGTTTTGTCAGAAACTGACTTTGGGACTGTTATTATTTAAAATGGATAATTATGCCATCTAAAGACAATTCTGCCACTCTTGCATAGCTCTAATAATATAGAGACTTCTCATGTCCGACTACAGCAGCCTGTTTAAAGTTTCCTATTGCTGAAATGGTAAAACAGCTATAGAAGTTTCGTAATCATGTTTAAAAAAAAAGAAGCTGTTAATGTCAAAAAACAAACAAAAAGGGACTTCTCGCCGCTCTAAGTGGAGTGCATCAACGCAGAGGGCGATGAGACTCGGATCGAAAAGGACACTGTAGAGTTTCTGCTCGCTCTTGTCATGAGACTGCAAATGACAAAGAGGTGGTCAGAGGTTTGTTTTACAGGTGACTGGCTAAGGAAGTTCACTCCAGCCTGATCATGCATGCAGACAGCTGTACCCTCTAACGCACATTAGAATTCAACTGAGACCTGTGCGTAGAGCTAGTCCCCTGCCAGGTTTGCTGTGTACAGACAGCCGGTGGTGTCACTGGAGTGGATTCTCCCCAACAGCAACCAAAGGGTGGGATGGCAAACAAGTGTGCAAACTCAGCAGACGGGGGAAATCAATAAAAACAAAGAAGTATAAAATAAGGTTCATACAAACAAAATAAAAAAAATGTTTATTTTAGCGACGCATTAATTACAAAAGCTTTATTTTTGTTAGAAGCTGCAGCCATGAAAACGGTACAAGTGGTCACGGCCTTCTTTCTGACCCAGCCACTTGCACCACGATCTCTCTCACCATCATCATAAAGCTGTCAGGGATGGTGATGCAGGAACATTATGCAAACCTGGCAATAAAAACTATTTACAGAAATAAAAAGAAAATCCAACAATTTAAGTTGTACAAAAATACAAATAGGCACAGAAGTGGGAGAGGGATGGGGGGGGTCTATAAAAACAGCAAGGCTGTTACGAGACACCTGATATTTGAAGTGGGCACCAGGATTCTAACCCTTTCAACTCTTAACACATTAAACCTTATCATCTAAGCTGCTGCTGCTGCAACACTATAAACGGTACGTCAGTCAGTTGGACTAGTCTGGTTTATTGTGAATGATTTAATGACTCCAGCAAACTGTTTTAGCCTCTCTCTCTCTCTCTCTTGGGCTTTGGGAATTGACTTCTACCTTTAATACTAGGTGGGTGCCCCAGATATAGCCTTTTCTTGACTGAAGTTTTTGATTACTCCCCCCATCCCTAACCCTACTTCTTTCATCAGCAGCTGTCAATATATATATATATATATGAGAGAGAGATATCTAACATGAACCTGAACTAACTAAATTCAGACGTACTCAGGATTTTAAAAAAATTAATTTAAAATGTAAACACAAATAGATGGTAGGCCCAGTGTGGAGTTATTCGCTGTGAGGCCCTTACAAGGTTATTTTGAGGGAGTGGATCAATTAATTCACCTCTGACTATCTGTAGAGAAATACATTACTGGTTTTCCACCAAAAAAAAAAACAACCTTTGTCAAATAGCACTAACGAACTTCCAATTCCCTTCTCTCTTTCTGTCTCTTCAAGTTTACATTCTGATTCTTCACTTTTTAAGTGGTAAACAACCTGAGTTGCATATTAATTTAATTTTCTTTTCTAAACTAAAACTTAAAAATAGCCAGGTCCCTTCTGGAAGTAAAATGAAAACAACACCACAACTACCTTCCTTTCTCTCTTTGCAATTACAGGTAAGAAATTAGGGAAAAAACCCGAGCATTAAAAAGGAGGAGGATAAATTCCTGTTAGTAAACAAGGTGATACTGACCTGGGTCCAGATTCTGGACTCCACAGAGTAGGTAAAAAGTCACCTTTTGCTATAAAAACCACTAATATCTTTAAAAGGACCCAGAATTTCATAAGAGTATGGTCCCTGAGTTTCAAACACTCAACCTGAATCAACAACATTTATATTAGGGGTCCATGCCAGAAAGAAGAAAAAAGGAAAATAAAGAAAGCATATCAATGACTCTGTTACTTAAAAAATAAAACCACTTTATAGTCTGTTTAGAGTATTGATAACTTAATTTTTAGAATCCTTAAATGCATATCAAAACATGATTTTTTTCTGAAGATTACTTTTAAGAATTCAGACAAAGGTACATCTTAAACAGGTAATAATAAATTCAGCAACGAGTCTGAAGCATAACAGTTAAGCAACAACCAAATCGAGTTTAGGTTTCATAAAATACAATACTTGGCACACAGACCGGTTCATTTCACTTCTGCATAGATAATGAATATTCATATATTATTTCTTCCTTCATGGAACCTTTTGTGTTTTAGGGACAGGCGGTGAGGCAGAACTAGTCGACTGTCAGCGTCTGTAGCATGATTTATTATCAGCAGTTTAAAAATCAAACTACACTGTTGCTAGACAGCTAGTTACCCAGTCAATGCTACCCCAAACCACCATCAACATCTGATCCCTTCGGTCTAAATGTTTTCTTTTCCAGTCATGGATAATAATACCCGTGATCTTCCTCAGAGAGTCAGTCCTAAGAATGAGATTTCATGACAAAAGAAACATTTAAATGTACTGAAACCAATGAGAGATTATATTACTAACAAAAAAAATCAATTTTTTTTTTAAAATTCAAACCAATAATTTACATATTAAATACATTTAAAACTAAGGAATCAATTCATCTCAAAAGATGACAACAAAAAGATGCCAGTCTACATCATTACAGCATCTTCAAGATCATATTTAACCCTGACTTCTAGTCGCTCCCAAAACGCCTAATGAGAAAGGTGTGCATAGATAAAGGATGTTACACCTTCATGGCTCAGACAAAGCACTGATAATGACAGATAGGCAATGCCCATCTTTGGAAATATCATCAAAAAAAAATATTCAAATGTCATAACAGAGTCGGGATGCTAAAGAGATCGAGGGAGAGGGGTGGTGAGTCCAATTGCTGTGGAATTCCAAACAACTTCCCTCGAGGGGCCGAGTCTTTTAAAAAGCCTTTTAGAATTCTCTAGTAAATGTTGGAGAGAGAGATGATAATGCAGCAATGTTTAACAAATTTGAAAACAGATGGGGATGACCCCTGAGTCAGAGGGTGACAGTTTTCTCGGATACATCTCATTACAATCCCAGGCACAGGTGGAATGTGTTTCACATGACATAATGTCATAACATTTAAAAAAAAAAAAAAAAAGGCACAGGTAAAAAGGGCTAAAAAAAACAAACATGGGGTTTGTGAAGCAAAAACTACAGTTGTGTGTAGGGCTCCATCATGATTAGTTGATATCCTGGTGGGTGGGTTGGTGGGTGGGTGCCTTTGTAACATTGCATTCGTTTGTCTAGACCATCAAAATGGTAAAATTTAAAGGTGGTAAATTAGTTAAAACATACGAATATCATTTCCCTTGAAAAGGGTCACAGGTTACAAAACAAACCCCATTGTAGAACCAAGAGGCTGTGTACATGAACACACACACACATATTAACAAAACTACAAAGAAACAACTGTAACAGGTTTGTTTTTTTAAGGTACAAATGGTGGGTAGGTAAAAAAGGTGAGGTTAAATAACTAATAGACATATATGAAAAATCTGGCAGTTATCTCATCCACATCTGGTATAGGTTCATATAAAAATTAGTGAAAAACTGATTCCAATATTTCCGTACATTGCATACAAACGATACTGACATCGCATGCACATGGATCCAGCAGCATTTTGCTGAGATGTACATACATATATTACACATGCACACACGCGCACACATACAAATGTAAATCTTTGGTGTGGTGAGTTACATACAGGCCAGCTGTACAGCGACACCTGGTGGTAAATAACAAAGGGAAACAATAACAATAATTCAAACAGTATATATATATATATATATACTTGTTTTGTTTCACATTTAATTTGTTGTAGGGGAAAGTATTAAAATAAAATAATCTGTCATGGGTGTTCATGGTAGGGCAATCGGAACTTTTCAAAAGCTGCCATTCTGTTTGTTAACTCTTTGATTCCTTGCTGTACTCTCTTCAAGTGACCCACCTTCGTCACGCCCAGTTCCTGCAGAAAAGACATTTACAAAACGGGTCAGACAAATACGTGCCAGCCAGATCTAAAGCAGTGCCCCATCCCACAGACCAAAAAGAAAAGGAGAGATAAATACTGCATTGTTTATAAATACAGAAAAATGTGGTTTGCTTGCCTGGGTACCGTCACAAAACAAATTCTATAGAAAAAAAACACGGGTTACAGAAACTTTTTGCAGAGTCTGAAAAGTACCAAATAAATAATCATACATCTGAAGAGGTCTCCAGATCCAGTCCCAAAGACAGTAAGAATGAAGCCAATGACACTGATTTAAATTTTGCCTTTTAAAAAAAAATTCTTCAGGTGTTTTGCCTGTTTTCAAAAATGTTCCAACTTACAGTATTTCCCTGTGCATTGAGAAGTAACAGTAACCTTATTAGAATTCAATATTTCAAACTATGCATTTAATTTCTAGATGTGCTTGTTTTTTTGTTGCCATGACTGAGACCTGTAAAACATTGAAAGTTAGGCAGCAGCAATCTATCCGACATCCATACAGATTACAAAGGCAAATTTTTCTATCCCCCACTTAATTCTGGACTCCCAGTCCTGATGTACAGAAAAGGTTTAGCATCTTCATCCTGCTCTCAAAAAAAAAACATTTCCTTTCCATTTCTCATAATCAGCTACCATAAGAGACCAAGAGAGTTGTTGCTGGTAAAATAACTATTTCAGTTTCAAAATAACTTTACTGTCATAGTGCCAATGTTTTCTTTTTCTGTGCAATCAGAATTTGGATTTCACATCTTTTTCGAAATTTAAACTGAATTTCTTCTATATTGAAGTATTTTCCAAGAGATTAAAATAGTTAGCCAGCATCATCCAAAACAAAATTCCTGGCAGAAATGATGACCAAGAACAACAACAAAGAAGTAATTAAAAAATAAAGTCAGCAATGAAATCCGTCAAGTTAACCAAATATCTTTTTTATTTTAGGGGGTTGGAGGGAAAGCATGAATATTAATTGATCTTCATCAACAACCAGAAGCGCTACACGTTTCCCTAATGTATGTTACTGATGATGCAAACAAACTTAGACGTCCGACATGAGTTTTATTTTTATTACAATTGTATCATACACCAACATCAGACTGAGTCTCAAGACCACATTTCTCCTTTTACAAAGATAACACCTAACATCCTTCACCTCAACTGCCCGTTCCACATGTGGAAAGGGCAGCAGTTGCGGCTGGCTCTTGAAGTTTACATGCTGTAAACAGTAAAGTGCTTCTTTCCTTTTCAAACCCCCCACCCTGACTTCGTAAGTCGTGAGCACATCTCAGAGAGAGGAGCCTAAAGAAGCAGATATGAGGCATCAGCCTTGGTAACCAACAGAGGTCAAGGTGCAAGCCATTCAAAAAGTTACCCATGAAGCCTCTGCCGTGATAAACTGGGAAAATAGCTACTAGAACTCTTCTTTCAGCTGTGAGAGGACACTGAAGCGCGAGGGGAAAACCTATGCAGATGAGTTGGTACTGAAAGGTGAGAAAAAGCTGTTTCAGAAGCCACTGAGAGCCATGGCCATTTTCCAGCCCTGAGCATTCCGTTAAAAAGTAAAATTAAGTTAAACATGAAAAAAACAACTTAGAAAAGAATGTTAACTGTTTCCATGTTGCAGTTTATGTAAATGAATTTATTTTGGAAGGGAGACAACCCATATTTTATTATTTTTTTTTTTTTTAAATTTACTTACTAAAATTATAGATTGTGACTCTTAAGCTTTATAGTAGAAGAAATACTTACAGTATTACCTAAAAAGGTAACAGAATTATAATTCAAGTATTGTTACAACAGTTAGCTTTATTTTTGACACGGTGATAGCTGGTATAGAACCTGTGGGGGGGGGGGGCCTACAAAGTCTTGGATTCGTACACTGAAGTTAGTTCAAAGCAGAAATCTGATGCTATTTACTTTGTATTTTAGAATTAAAACCACTAATTCAGGAGTTCTGAGAAGCAAATCCTTCACAATTCCAAACAGTTAGAACAGGGGTTCAACAAATGGTAGTAGTACAAAGAGCTCATGAATTTCAAAACTCACTATATGCTTTAACATACACAATGAACACAGAACAATTTAAAGACAACATGACAATAGTTTTGGCTACCAGTCTACTAACTGTAAAATGTTGATGAGACAACCTACCTGTGTCTCTGAACTTGCTCAGGTACCAGGTGAGACTTTGTGGACACTAAGAAAAAACTTCACTTACTTCTATAATTTTAAATGTCATCAACATCAGTACCTGAGGTATATAATATGTGGAAATAATCTTTGTCTGATATCATGTGCTAACATTTGGAAACCATCAGATAACTTCCGCTTTCAAATGGCAGTCAACTTGTGTTACGTTATTTTCAATTAAATGCTGGGAAAGTTAACACAGGTTTTAAGCAACCAAGAGGACCCTTCACAGAGTTTGAGGCACATTTGGGAGAAAATTGTGTCACTAGACTGATTGCTACTAATGCCGGAGGAGAAGCCACACCTGATTTGTACACATGACCTCCTTACCTTGAAATATATAAGTGCAATGTATAGACAGAACACGACTGGCTGTTCCAGTGTAATATAAATTGATTACTGGGCAGCCATATTGGCCACTTGCTAACAAGTGAAACCAAAAAACTAGAGAGAAAACCTAGGATCCAGCATTATTTAAACCTACAGCAGGGTTTGGTAAAGTTTAGTATGTCTTTACTTAAAATGTAGATCCATTTAGGTAAAACACAACATCTATTACATTGGGAGCCCTTCATTATAAGAAACACAGTCTTGTCTGGCTTATTTAACTTTTTAGTTAAGAGAGTCTGCTCCAGTATGTTTCCATAAACTGGGTTAATTTGATACAGAGAATCATTTGCCACAAAATGCTTTGGAAGAACTCGCTGGCGAAAGGATCAAAAGGATTTGGAAACAATCCCCTGATGTACAGGAAGCCAGGCTCAACAATAAAAATTGTCAGTTCACAGCATAGGTTGATTGAGACAGAGGATTGTGTAGTGAGTATGGGTAGGCCCCAGGTTTCATTAGTTCTTAGTCAAGACAGTTTAAACAACAAAGTTTCTGATTCTCATACAGATCAGGTTTCTGCTGTCATGTCTGTATTTCGTGGGGACAACCAGCTAATCCCCTACACTTTGAAATAAATGATTTCCTGATATTCCTTTGCTACCAGATATGTTCCTAAAGCAGCTTTATCATTTTCACTTTAATTTCTCAACTTTTTCTGACATTGCATCTCAGGTTAATGAAACAGAGGGTATAACTGTTATTCTGCCAGCTTGGACTAATTTAAATCTCTGGGTGTTTCTTCAGAACAACAGCATGAGACATTACAAAATGGCAGGAAGACTTTCATGATCTTGTCCATTCCTAAAACTCCAAATTCTGTAAAAAAAAAAAAAAAAAAACAGGTGAAAGAATCAACACTCCTTCACGAATGTAAGGTAAACTTAGCCTCTGCTGTGATGTGGTGATTTCTACAAAACTCTGGTGTAGTGTCTTCAACTTTGATCAGGGTAGCTCCTGTGTATAGGGGTTGGAGTAACCATTCATGGTAAACGCCGGCACTGTGTCAGAGCTGCCAGGAAGTGAGATATGGCAATGCAAATGCTCAAGTCAGCCAGCAAAAAGCATTTTGTTTCTAAAAAATTATAATTCTGCATGCTAATGGTTTTCCATGTTCTCATCAGGACAAGAAAATCAGTTTCTACTTCATGCTGTTTGTCTGTCAGTTCTCGGTGAGCTGGTTAGAAAGGTGTTGAAGATTTCTCATTTCTTGGTGCATTCATGCATAAAACTAATGTCTTTTACCATCTGTTCTAGTGCTCAGTGCATTTTTTTTTAAAAATAAAAGAGCCCATTGTTTATTAAGATTATTGTTGTTGTTGTTGTTCTTGTCTCTTTTCTAATTTCCATCCAACAAACAATATAGGTGCCTATTCTTGAACAGAAATCAGCTTCTTTTGATGACCAGGAATATTTCAGGTAGCATGTGCTAGTGATAGAGGTGAGACCAGGTGGAGCTGTGGTTACTTCTTCGATGCTAAATGTTGGTGCAAGAGTTTAAAAACAGATAGCACGTGGTAGTGATAGAGGTGAGACCAGGTGGAGCTGTGGTTACTTCTTCGATGCTAAATTTTGGTGCAAGAGTTTAAAAACAGATAGCACGTGGTAGTGACAGAGGTGAGACGTGGTAGTGATAGAGGTGAGACCAGGTGGAGCTGTGGTTACTTCTTCGATGCTAAATGTTGGTGCAAGAGTTTAAAAACAGATAGCACGTGGTAGTGACAGAGGTGAGACCAGGTGGAGCTGTGGTTACTTCTTCGATGCTAAATTTTGGTGCAAGAGTTTAAAAACAGATAGCACGTGGTAGTGACAGAGGTGAGACCAGGTGGAGCTGTGGTTACTTCTTCGATGCTAAATTTTGGTGCAAGAGTTTAAAAACAGATAGCACGTGGTAGTGACAGAGGTGAGACCAGGTGGAGCTGTGGTTACTTCTTCGATGCTAAATTTTGGTGCAAGAGTTTAAAAACAGATAGCACGTGGTAGTGACAGAGGTGAGACCAGATGGAGCTGTGGTTACTTCTTCGATGCTAAATGTTGGTGCAAGAGTTTAAAAGCAGATAGCACGTGGTAGTGACAGAGGTGAGACGTGGTAGTGATAGAGGTGAGACCAGGTGGAGCTGTGGTTACTTCTTCGATGCTAAATTTTGGTGCAAGAGTTTAAAAACAGATAGCACGTGGTAGTGACAGAGGTGAGACCAGATGAAGCTGGGGTTAGGAATAGAACACACTGCACAAAAATCTGTGAACTAAAGGTGCACTGTTCTAGTTCTCTAGCTACACTTTGATTATCTTATGACAGCCAATGAAACAAAGTTACAAAAATAAATACCCATGATTATCAAAAAACGTAGTTATTATGTAAACATATTTTTTTCTCTTTAATTTCCTTAAATAACTCTACTTTACATAAGATAGTAAGATGATGAAATTGCTCATAAAACTCGCAAATTATAGCTGCCTCATAGTGAGTTTTTTTAATATAAAAAACAACAAACAAACTAGTTATTGCTGTCACTATGAACAATTCTCTCATTTATTCCGCTCAGATCCATTGTCTTACTAATATCTTGCAGTCAGTTTAGCCAATTTTAAATTCTTCAATCAGAATACCTCCTAAACAGGTGTGAAGCTAAACTTGGCCAGTTAAACTCAGGTAAAATCAGATGGGCAGAAATGTTTTGAAACTTATATAAAACTGTTTGCTGAAAAGTTGTGGCCTCCTTTATTTTTGTGTCCACTGCATTCTGCACAGAAATTTACTGAACTATTGTTTATTTTTTCCAGCAGCTTTCACAACGAACTGTATTTTTAGATGCATGGGGTTTTAGAATAGAAGATTAAAAAAAAACACATGGCTGAATTTGGGGACCAGAAAAGAAAAAATAAGAACAGTCCCAGGTCTTCACGGGTCTGGACTTCTGTAAAGTTTCTACTATTTTTGGTTTGCTTTTTTCTCCTGAGAGATGTCCTGCAAAATTGTTGTTGTTAATATGTCGAAAGAATTCAAAATGAAAAATTGTCAAAATTAAGAGCGGCACACAGATGAGTTAATTGTCCTGGCTGAGATAATAAATGATTAACCAAAGATGTAGCTAGTTTGGGTATCAGATCTTATAGATGTTTTGGAAATAATTAAGGGTTCTGAACACATGCACAGTCAGAAATACTAAAGTTCATAAATATAAACTACCTAAAATGTCAGCATGGCTAATATTAGAAAAAAAATTTCTTTTTAGCAATAGCATTGCAAACAACATAAACTATCAGATATTTCTTTTAATTGTGAAGGGGAACTTTTTGTAAGCCATAATGGCATCGAAAAGAATGTAGGGTTAGGAAATCCTGCTGCTAAGCTGAGCAAAATGAACCGTGGAGCCAAATTAGGGTTTGAGAAGTGGTTTTTTCCCCAGGAAATGATACATAAAGAAGAATGAAAGATAGCAGGCAGCACCCTTTAAAATAAATGTTTTAAAAAAAAATTGGGAGGTGATCAGAAGTAGCATACTGTAATTTCTAATTTTCTACTAATGGAATCAATGGTCTCTGGAGGACATTCCACCTCTTAATATGATGATGCAGAGAAATATCCAAGGTTCTACATACTTTCAGGTCTCTTCTTTCCAGGGAGAGCAGTTCAGAACCCCTGATTTCATTTTGGATGAAATTCTCCTTGTATTCTCCCAGAGACAGCGTGTCCAGCCACTGACCAACTTGTATAGGTGACCAATTGTTGACATTCAGATCTGGGAAAACATTAAAATAGTGAAAACTGAAATTTGATTAAACAATCACAGGTAAAATATTTTTTTTAAAAAACATACATACACCAAGGATGTGGGCAGAAAGAACCAATGTAACTAGATTCATCACACAAGAGGCACTCTTTCCCCAACTTACCTGCCCAAGTATGTTCAAATGGAAACTTATCAAACTTGTAAACCTGAGTTCATAAAAGTGACGAGAGAGAGAGTCAAATATATTTAAAGCACTTATAAATGACTATAAATAACTTGAAAATAGCAAAATACTTAGAATTAATCAATCAATCAACAAAAATGCCATCTACATTTTTGTTCCTGGTTCATTCTAATCTAATCAAAGAAATGCAAATAACACCTGTACTGGTGAACCGCATGGGGTTTGGATACTTAACCATATTATGTTCCAGGATACCTTTTCTCCTTTTAACCCTTAAGCTACAATGGTCATAATCCCCGACACGACAGAATTTTTAAAAGGAAGGGTGGACATGAGCTCAGCTCGGCCACCTGACCCCCCCTAAATGATGCTTACCATGCAGGAAACCCAATGGCAAGAAAAACACTGCTTACATTTACGTGCACCACAGCTAAAGAGTTATTGTGACAAATCTTCACAAAACAACACCCAAAAACAGAGATCCTTCCAAGGTAAGTAAGGAAGACACTACCAGACATACAGACAGTTAAAATATATTATTTTTTTCCCTTCTGTTTTCATACCCACCATGTTAAACAACAGTTATCTGCTGCAAAGTATCTGAACGCCCAGACAAAAAAACACCACCACAGGGTGGGAATTAAAGTTTTGAGAAGGCACACATCAGACCAAAACTCATTGCTAATGATCGATGTACAGAACCATCTTTACATGGTTGTCAGGCCAACATTCTGGATGAAATTCCATCCAGAGACAGAGAGCTGGTATCCCTCTCAAGTGGACTGTAAACTTGCAAATTTTAATTTAGAAAATATGACTCGCCAATTTTAGCACCCAAGCAAATAATAAATAGTCAATATGTGCTGCTGTGCTTTGTTCTCCCCTTTGACCCCATGAAATATACAGCACCACCAGCAAATAACAGGAGCTAACTGGCCATGTGTGGTTCACATTTGTAAACACAATAATGATTGACAAACATTGAGCTAGAGGCATAAACAAGTTTTACCTGACAGAACTCCTCTGTAGTCTTTTTCTCGTTCCTTCTCCTTTCCTTTTCCTTTTAACTTGCAGTAGACTTGCTTAAGTTTCCCTCCTTTGCTCCGTTTGTGCTCCCCCATTGACACCTAATAATACAAACAATGTGCTCCAGTTAAGCTGCAGACAAGCACAACCTCCTCATCAATAGGATGATGTAACATTGGTCATCAGCTATAGAAAGATACCTGAACAGTTAAACATTCAGATAAATAACCCATCCATCCAAAAGAAAGTAGACTGAACTTGTGTGTCACAACTCTTCTCCAACTGGAACAAATATTCTGGGGTTAAACACTGGAATGTAATTGGAAGTACTTCTGGTGAAAAGAATAGCTTAAGATAGTCACCTGACTTGTGCCATGCGCAATCAGACAACGAGACTACAATTATTTTGAATTCTTCATTTAAAAACATTAAATAAACCCAGTTTTTAGTGAATATGTTAAAGAGAGATTTAAAAGTTAAATCTGGTATGAGATTCTTAGTTATTTGGCTATGTCCTTTATGAAATCTACTGAACTTCCTCTTGTGTTTCAGATGTGAAACCTTTAGAGTTCCTATGCTAATGGCTGAAGATTTCTCAGGCAGAAAATATGAAATATTTAGATTTAAAATAGTTGTTAATACAATATTAGTAAATGATCTTTGGGAAAATGTGACTGCAGATCATCTTGGGCATTTTGTAAACTTGAAATTCTGGCAAAGAATAACAACAATCCAAAGAATTCTGCAGATTTTATGAGCATAACCAGAAGCAGCAGGTGGCCTAGGTGTGTGTATTGTACCAAGTGCTAAGGTGCCGAGTTTGACCCCTCCTGGGGAAATGGCTGGGTATTTGCATAAAAATCCTCCCATGGCATGGTTTCTTCTTGCTCTTCTGTACCTGGAGCGAGTTTCCTACCACATCTAAACAGAAGATTTCTAGTCAAGACATTCCACCTCAGATGTGCCAGGCCCCACAAGGTGCAGCAAGATATCAATGCTTGTCAGTGGTAACAATGGCACCACTCGACCGACTGTGACAGGTAACATCTAAGATGTAGGTGACAATCACAGAAGATAAGTGTAGCGACAAGCAGTTGTTTTAATCACTGGATGCCATCTCAAGTGGGAGTCAGTTTGAAATCTACAGATACTGTAATAGAAAGAGTTGGTAAACATATTTCTCAAAATTCCCTTGCAACATATTTACTAAAAAAAAGGAGATTCGTTAGAATTTAATTTCATATTTCATAAATAGGCAAAAAAAAAAACAAAAACAAAACGACTATTTTGACAAGAAAAGGCCTATATACCTCTTCTTGGCTTGTCTGAAACTGGATGATTCCGCCAATCTCCACCACCTTACGGAGTTCCACCTCAAGTTGGCTTAGCGCGGAACTTAGCCGAGCCTCGAGGTCACCACAGAAACGCTGGGTAAAGACAAACATCAGTGACACTCAGAGACAAATGTAGCACACATGGCCGGATTAAACTAAAAATGAGGCAAAACTAAGCAGTAAAAAAACAAAAAAAAAAAAACAATCATCAAACATAAAGCAACCCACTTTGCCAACCAGACACCCCCTCCCTCTCACACCGATACTCTAATTCTTCCCGTGGCTTTTGAAGCTAATGGAATTGTGTCTTCGCAGGACAACAGCGCAGAGAAACCCTTCTCCACCTGTCAGAACAACACAAAGTGAGACTAAATTATAAGATGGTGTTGTGATAAGAATACGGACAAAGTCAATGACACACCGAGCAAGGGAAGAAAACAGAATTCAAGACTCATCCAGGTAAAAATAAAATTTGTTTGGCGTTTATGAACCACCATAATAAGTATAATTAAGAAAAAGTAAGTTGAGTACAGTAGGATGCTAAGCAGAGTTTGAAACCCATTATTTTTTAGCTGCTGAAGTTGCATACACGACGCCTGTACAAATGCTTGCAACAATTTCACTACCTGCTTTCAGCTCCCTCAACACGCCATCTAGGGAAAACTGTTAACAAAAACAGAAATTAGTTGCCTGTTGAACTAATGTAATAGCTAAGAGGAACTCACATCAGGCCCAGTTGGAGGAGAAGATTAATTCAGTTTGAATTTAAAGTTACCTTCCATAGAACACAGGAAAAAATCTAAATGGGTTTCAGCATCACAGATAAGCATATGATGACTGCTGCGTCATTGGCACGTTCAAAGGATGGAAAGAATGCAAAAGGGTCTTGGAAACTGTTATGTGCCAATACTTACTGTTGATGGTGCCTTCTCACAGAGAAAGATGTTGGTTTCATTGTAGAGACTTCTGATGCTGCTCACAAAGTCAGACACTTGACTCCTTAAGGTGGGCTGCCATGACAGAAAAAAATAAACAATACATTTCACAGAAACAATAGTGGTGTGAAAATACTAAAATGTTATCTTCTAATATATTCAAGAAAAAAAACAAAAAAAAAAAAGAGAGAGAGAGAGAAGAAAATGAAAACAAGTAGAAGTTTGTGGTTTTGTGGCAAGTAGACCCTAAAGGCTTTAACCGGTGGCTGGTGGGCCCGAGGAGTTGGGACCCGCTCCATTTGACATAGAATCCTTCTTCATCTTCTTTACCAGATGGTTGTGTGGGTTTGTTTCTTTCAGACTCTTTGGTTTCCCCCAACATCTGAAAACCGTTACCCCGTCTTCCTCTTCCTGCCATTCTTAGACCTTGAAGGTCAGCACAAGATTCCCCCAGAAGATGATGGCGACGAATTTAATAGGTAATGAGTAAAAACCAGTTAAATATAAATAAGATATTTACTTTTTTTTTTTTTTTTTTTACAAAACTCATTTTAAGAAATACTTTGCAAACTCCTTCGCCGACGAACGGCCCACGAAAGAGATTCTACCGAGAAAAGTTTGACCCGGCGTAAATGTGCACGTCTGCAATTCCCACATAACCGACTTGAAGCCAACAGCCGATTCCCATACCACCATACAAGGCCGATAGCACATCTAGCCAAAATCTCAGTTTCTGCCACTACAGTATTTCGCTCTGAATGTGACAAACATTGACAGCAACACAGGTCAACAAACCAACCAAAGCAAGTACAAAAATTCCCTCTGTCTGCAAGCAGCCCTTAAAAGAGACTAAAAAAAAGAAAAAAAAAGGGGGGGTGGGGAGATAAATTTTGAAAAATGAAGTAAATTAAAATTTGAAATGTGTTTAGTTAACTATTCTAATATGTAAATCCCCAACAGTGCAGAATTCATTCATCTGATTACCCACCCCCTCCAAATAGCTAACCAGAGAAATGCTCATGCCAAGTTCTGAATCTCAGCAAACCACATGAAAGACTATATACCAAAACTTGCAGTGGTTTTTTTCTTTCTTCCCTGGATTTAAAACATTTTATATTTATTAGTTAGTGATACTCAAACTTATCTCCCCTCTAATGTGTGGATAAAGTATTAAGGAGACTTCTTATATCAGAGTAACCGTAAAAGACGACGTATGAGGTGCAGTGACATTTGTTAGGATAGAGTACACAAAACAAGAGATTCATGATTGCTGCTTCCTTAACAGAGCTTATTGTGGTGGCACCTCTACAGAAGTGACATCCAAGTGGCCATGGTCAGAAAAGAGGTAAAAAAAAACTATTAAAACAAATTTAATATCATGTCAGTCTTTTAAAATGTCTTCTGCTTAGATTTAGCAGGTGATAAAGAGCAGTTAGGGAGAAAGCAAAACACAAAATAGGTTATTGCATTGCTTGAAAAACTAAAAGCCATTTAAACTACTCTATATCAACCACAGAGGATCACAGGGTAACTTCACACGGATCTGTACAAGCTGCTAGGATGGATGCGGAGGAGACACTCCAAAAGTGGCTCCACCTGGACCTGGTGGTGCCATGCAATGATTTGGGAAATTTTCAGCACATTGCTCCGAAAGTAACCTTTTCCAGATGCATGCAGTATTCAGATGAAGCATACAACAAAAAAAGGATGCAATACAAACAAACACACAGACACACACTGCAACATCATCAACAGCACAGGTAAAGTCAGATACAAAACCTGCTGCGATTCCAAGGTGGCTCCCGGCTCCAGCTAGCAGCAAAAGTAAAGGAGTTAATATCACACATTAACAGTCATGTGGAATAACTCATATTACATAGATAGTTAACAAACATTAACAATATCACCAGTCAGACAAACTTTACCAAATCTTTTCCCCCTGCATTTGGAATAAAGACCATGGGAACCAAGCAGCCAAACTACTACTCTCGCAATCCAAGCTTTACAATTCTCTCTCATTCCTCCATCAATTTTAAGTCGGGAGTTAAAACCTATACAGGTAGCAACCAAAACAATAGTCCAAAACTTCAGATACACAGCTGTCTGAAATAGTTTTCATGTGCACATAAAAGGCAGATTAGAATTTCATTCTTTAAACAGAAAAAACACAGCAGCAAATACACATTAAATATATTCATCTATCTTACTCTGTGGCAGTTTATTTTTTAAGATATGTCCCACTCTAAAATGAAATGCCAAAGTCTTCACAGTCGCCCAAAAAAGAAAAAGAAAAAAAATTTAATTTAAATTCTGCAGTAACACATTCTAGATTAGTTGGCCCCTGTATGCATGACGAGACTAACATTCTGGGGGCCACGAGCTATCTACTCACGCTACTATAGTTTTAAACATTTAGGTTGGGAAAATAGCATTTCTTTTTGTGCTTTTTAAAGCTTGAATCTCAATACCCACCACCAGGTTAATGTATTGTAACAGAGTCATTAATGAAGAGGTCCATTTCTTTTTTTGTTCACAAGCACATTATACATATTACCAGAAGTCAATAACACTAAGAATTTGCATGCTCTGTGTACGGGCCTTGATGGCACACTGTAGACCTTTCATGATCTATCGTGTGACACAGTGGATAACTGGAAATGAATGGGCCTTCTGTCACGAGTGCATCTGTCAGCCAAAACATCGACCTGCATACTTTTAAATGTTATTCGCTACCGATGTAATGCTGCATTATAGACGTGTCTTTCTCTTTCACGTTTAGGCTAGGTTCATATGACTGTTAAGCATTCAGATAAACAAAATATAGCAAACCACAGTGCCTCAGGTTTTCTTCAACCCGTGATTCAACATTATCCTATCAGTATTAAATCATCATTAGGCTGAATTAGGAAAGACTAGCCACTTCTCCAACAATAGCTGATGACACATTCTTTACATTTCACTAGACTTTCCATGAATAATGTACATTTTACATATGCACATACTTTAGCACCAGTAGTTATATGACTAAAACCATAGAAAACTGGCGTGGAAAGGGTTAGCCACCAAATCAAAGAAAAATTGTCCATGAAGTTTTAAATATATTTTTTCCTTGAAGTTCGCACTGAAAATGAGAGCACAATCATAAAATTTCTAATTTAAAATATAGAAAGTTTTTTTTTCTTTTTAGAGATGTTTCCAGTTTACTTTTTAAAAATATTTTACTATAATTTCATATGCAAATTGCAAAAGGTTTATTTACAAAGACTAGACATAAGTAAATAACACCAAAGATTGAAAGACCACCTGCTTATTCTGCAACCATAACACTGGCAATGATACATCGTATGTGCCTAAGATCAGCAATTCTGGTCTAAGGGGTTAAAAATCTATATTAGGAAGTCTTGGGAAGTTGGTTTGTAGAGACAGTTTCATGGATATCATCCAAGTATAGTGCACACATGCTCAATGAGTTTCAAGTCTGGTAATTGGCCAGACCATGACAGAGTTGTGATGCCCTGGCTCTTTCCATCTTTGCAATGCACAGGCAGTGGGGCTGTACCCAGTGGCTCAAGTTGTAACGTATATTATGACACAGTTTAATCAGAACTTCTGTGCTGGACAGAACCTCACCCATGCCCAACCACTGCCTGAGAGCTGGGGAAACCTCAACTGATCGTAAAAAATGATTAAGTTCCATTGCTTTACCATTGCACTCTATGCTGCAGAATTAACACCCGATGATTCTCATGGATACCCTGCAGCTGATTGCTGAGATCCAGCTTCCATCCGTCCGTCCTCTTCACAATATGAAGTGTTTATTCTGCTGGGTTTGTTGTTTACTGCTTGCTTCCATCAGTGTCCCAAAGCCCAACCAGGCATCCCCATCTAAGTCCATCGGTTCCATGAACCTCCTGTTTGAGGTATATCTGCCAGCAGAAAGGTCTCCTAGTGACTGTAGCCTTTCTAATAGCTCAATGAAGATGACGAACGGCCTACTTGAGTCTAAATGGCAGTCCATTTACTTAGGCCGAGCCTCTGCACAACAGAATATTTAAACTCTTCTGGTATAAAATTTGCATATGTTTTAAAAATACTTTTAATATGTATGCAATACAAATTTGTGAAAGGGAAGGGTCAAATTTTCATGCACAGATAGTCACGCGCACTATTAGTAGAAGAGAGGTTATAGCAAGAAGCAAAGGTGCGACAAACTACTCATATATCAAACTAGAGAGATTACCTCTGAAGTTCCAGCATAATATGGCTGCCGTCTTACTTCTGATAACTTCCCTGAAGGATAAAGGTTATCAAGCCGGTCAGAAGCGTCAGTTGCAAGGGGGAACAACTCCTGTTCTATTGAGCTATGACTGATGGCTGCCACTTTGACACTAAAAAAAAAAAAAAAAGAAAAAGAAAGTGTATTACATTATGAATACAACGATCGGAAACTCTGCTTGGATATAAAAAAACTTATTCTGAAAAACAGCCAAGCAGAGAGAAGTTATCGGTTCTCTGCAATTTTTAGTCTTCTCGATGTTAGAACTATACCCATAAACCTCCTTAGGCCTTCACTGCCCTTGTATCAGCCAGCAGCTTCATTTTAGTGAGCCAGATATATATATAAGATAGATAGATATAATTCTGCTGGACTACAACAGCTGCCAGAATTTCATTTTAATTTCAGCAACAACCTTCTTGGCCCAGGTTATCAAATCCCACTTAAAAGTGATCTACCTCAAGCCAGAAGACTAGTGAACTTGATGAAAACCATTCTGAGTTTATTAATTTACTGTTGTGTTTAGACCTTAGAATTCTATAATTAATTAGCCCTCATGCATGTTGACAGCAAATACTTTAAAACTGAGACTTACTATGTGAAGCATTTCATTTTTTAAAAATTATAAATGTGTGAAAATACATAAAATGATTTCTAGTTCCTGCCTGCACATCTTTAGATGAGCCGGCACTTAGAAGGTAGTGTCGTTCTATCTTTAACTAATGCTGGTTTAATCTGCATCCAAGGATAAGCAAGCTAAAACATCTTTTATATATCTTCACACCTGGAAATTAAAAAAAAACAACACACAAACAGGGTGAGTGCACAAATCTAGTGAAGTGAGAGTCAGATTAAGATGCTACGATTGCCAGGTTAAAGGGAGATGCAATTAAGAACTTCACTGCTGAGGCAGACAGGCTATTTAAGCACAGCATTTAGGTGGCAAGCAAATCACCAAAAGGCAAACAAGACAAAAAACAGTCAGAAACCAAACGTAACTGAGCCCGTGAGAAAGAATGGAAAGTTCATGCTTACATTAGCAATGTTCTAATATAACATAACGGCTGCCCCTGCATGTGTTGTTGTGGTAAATTTGAGGCTGAGGCAGGCTTTCCACCTCTGTGAGTCAGCTAAGGTGGAAACACGACAGCAACAAACGGAGCCCAAGCGTTCTCACAGGTGGTCATAGAAAATTTCTTTTTTTTAAAAGCGTACAGAGAGAATATTTAGGAAGAAAAAAAAGAAAAGGGAATTTCTGAACAAACCCCCCGCCCTCAGACTTTGAGAAAGTGAATGCAACTGATGCAGAAAATTACCAACCATCGAATAAGTGCTGCAGATGCATCGACGAATCTGTGCAGCACCAGCGCCTCGTCATCAGTCAGAGCTTGTGGCTGTGGACTGACCGGCCGCTCCACCTTCTGTTTCACTGACCAGGATTTCAAAATATTTTCAAATGTCTGCAACATAACAATTTCAATAAAGGTCGTGTGTTACACAGCTTGTCACGGGTACCACCTACGTTGAAAAATGTTTAAAGAAATTTTGCATTCAAGCCCTGTGATCTGCAGCCAGTGTCATAGTATTGCCAATCTAGTGTCTAGAACTAGACCAGCCATAGAGAATAAAAGGACAGGTGCTCGTGAGATAATCTTAGTTTGTTGGGTTTTTAAGTCTTCACAGCACGAAAAACTAATTAGTGTGTAAACACAAAAACACTATCAGTAGTTTAAAAAAAAACACATGCAGGAAATAAAAAGTTTAATAACAAAATGAATTAAATAATTGTTTATAATATTTCTTAAAACAATGAAGGAAGAAGAAAATTTCCAGAGTTTCACTGATATCGAGTGTTGCGCATTATAGGAGAAAAACAAACTCTGGATTTTAGCTCCCAATTAGTAAAGGGCTGGCATATAGAAGAATTAACTGATTCCATTCATTTGTTTTCATAAAGCAACAGTTAAGCAATGAACCTGTTGTGTGTGACTCAACGAAAATTTATGCACTTATTATTTTTTTTTGGTTGTTAAATTCTAAAATCATACTACTTCAACAGTTTCAAACTCTGGATAGCTCAGGCCACAGAAATGTAAAATAATCAGCATTTTAGCATTGAAATATTAATAGTTACCAATACTGATTTTATGATGTGATGTGATGGTGTCCAATTTGCTACAGATGAATTCTGAGAATGGAAATCATGGGTAAGACGTTCCAGGAATCACTGATAGATTGGGTGGTATTCTGCTAAGAATGAATTAAGTTAGACATGGAGTCACACACTGATCTTGTAGCTTCAAATTAATGCTAAATGGATGCACCTAGCACTCTTTAATTAGTTTTAGAATTTTTAAGAGTGATTGTATATTTATTTTTTTAGAAAGCTAGGTTGTGTGGTGTGTATGCACATGTGAGAGAGAGAGAGAGAGAGACAGGGATGGTTTTAAGATTGTCTCCTTTTGAAATTGAAAACCTGGTAAGGAAGAGGCTGAGCAGATACCTGGGCGAATGCTTTACTGATGTTTCACATTACATTATGGATCAGTCAGATTCTAGCAACACACCTGGCCAGACAGGGTCATTGGTATTCTCATCAGTACAAGGTTAGGCTATTATCACAAAGATTATTTCTAGTCATCTGTTCTGTTTAGACAGCAGCTAAAGATTCACAAATTTGTTTTCATTAACAAATATCAAGCTTTTATACCAGCAACTAAACACAATCAGCATGCAAATGTAATTTGACTAGTTAGAGAGAGATAACACCCACTGTAAGTGGAGAATCTCATCAAGCATTCAGTAGGTGTAGGCTGTGGTGTTGTGCTAAGCCCAGGGGTGGGGCACATAAGTAAAATCAGTGTAACCAAAACCCACATTCTTGAGATTGTGAGAGAAATTTTCAAGCACCTTTAGCGCATTAACAAAGACAAATATTACAAAATCAGTTTTTAATTCAACAAACTCTTCGAGCACGAGATTCTTTTGTTCATGTTCTGAAAAGCTATTGTTTTCTTGAACTCTCTGCACTATGCTGTGGATGTGAAAAACTGACTAAGCTACTCTGCTCAGTTCATATCAGTTTCTCTCATTTCATGAGGTGAAAACATTAAGTTCCACCAAAAGTTGGCCCTTTGTAGAAAGGAAACAAAACAGAATAATGGGTGTGTCAATCATCAAAGTCAAGATACAAAGGTGAACTCCACACCACCTTTATCACCATAAGAAACTTCCCTAAATTCCCCTTTAATTGTAATCATCATCCAACTATTTGTGGCTATCTTTAACACTTTGTTCCAAGTAAAATGCAGGGAAAGCAGCATTTGATTTAAAGAACTAATTTATATTTTAATATATATGCATATACACACACATGAACTGTGAGAGTATTTGAGCTCAGAAAAACACCTTACATTGCATATATATTTGCTTTAATTTTCTAATTATCTCCAAAGAAAGAGTTACTATGTTTTTTTTGAAACCACACTGCTCAGAAATATTTGTTTCACAAATGAACTGTGGGATCTTGCTGCTAACTACATTTATCTATTCAGTGAATGCATGCTTACTGTGCTTTGCTATCAGTGTGTGCCTTCCCATTAAATTTTCCAAAATTCCAAACTTGAAACTGAAATAAGCATTCACTGAATTTAGATACTATGTCGATCAGTGCTGGTGCCCCAAGGACAATTTTACAACACTTTGGGAGTTGTCCTAAAGACTGACGCAAAGGTGGCCTTACAAATAGCGATAGTTTGTAGCATGCGAGAGAACGCCACTGTGGCATTATTACAGAAATTATTGAGCCCAAAGACCCAAATTACATAAAACATCTATACTACGGCAAACATTATTTCTTAGTGGTACAGATTAACCTCCATACAAGTTCAAGAAATAATAAACCCACTGATAAAGGGCTAAATCAAATAATCAATCTGCTTTTATCAAAGTCTAATGATAAGCTCTTCCACTTAAATAATACAAATCCAACTGTTTCCACCATAGCAATCAGTTAGTTAGTAGTGCTGTACGCAATGCTAACTATTATAAGTATTTAAAGCTCTTGTAGATTACAAAGCAACTAATGTGATGGCAAGAGAAACCAGTATCAGTACTAGGTTAAAATTTAAAAAAAGAGGTGTTCACGTGTTATAGCAGCAACTTCGATACTCTCTGCATGCATAAACCACAAATACCAAGGTAACAAGGCACTTACCATAATGCTCTATGGGCCAGCATCACAAACCATATCCATAACATTTGCAAATATTCGCCATGCAAAATGAAATGAAGTTATCTGTTTTGTTTGTTTGTTTGTTTTTTTTGCATTATTAACAGAACCAGTACAGAATTACCAACTAGTATAATACTGACTTAGGATTTCTCTGTAATCCCATTGTAATAATTAAGGCTCATCCCAAAATTACTAGAAAATACACTGCAGAAAGGGAGTATTTAAGAGAAAGATAATTATTCAAATATGACCAAGTCCTAAGTTAACAGATGTAGAATCAGGTGTTTTATTAATGCTACTTTTATTGTATTTCCTTAAAGACATTCCTGGGAGAAATCCAGCAGTTCAACAACACCCTTCATAACAGAAATTACATACATAGGATAACTCCAGAGTATCTACTCAAAAGAGTTATTTTTGTAAAAGTTTCTTTTTCCATGTGTTCATTCATACAAATGTAAGTATAATTAGTATTTTACACCAAGAATAATCTTGCTATGAAAATTAGAAGAATTCCACTTTACATTAACAGAAACAAGAGGTTTGATAAAACAATGACAGGTGTCTGATAGAAATTGTTTTCTTTCAAAAGAAGAGGGTAAAAAAATACTACTACTAACCCTATATATCACGCATGCGCAAAGCAATGTCAGAAACATTTATAGTGACACCCAGATTTTAAACAAAACAAAAAATATTGCAATTAATTCTCACAATGATATTAACTTTAAAACTTCAACGGAGACTTTTCTTAACAGAATGCTAACAATGCATGTTCAGAGTAACCTCAAAATACACTATTGCACCTCTGTTGACCATAACAGAGTTCACATTAAATGTAAAATATTTTCTAGATTTGGATACAATGCACAATAAACACACAAAATCTATACAAAAACACCTTGATGGTTATGAGCGTACAGCAGAAAGTAAAACAAATTAAAAGAAAGCCTATACTACAGTATACCAGAAAGATGAATTTATACATATAAAAATACAAAATGGTTCAATAAACATACCACTATAGATTTAAGAGAGCTTATCCATTTTCTGGTTTAACAATTAACCCTTTTGCTACCCTGTATGACAGGTATAGTTATCATCTGACAGTATAGCATCAAATGTCAGTACTACATTATAATGAGGTTTGAAAAGGTACAGAAGGCAGCAAAGGGATTAACTTTCTAGAATCTTGCCCATTAGCTTCATAGAATAAAGTTGTTGATTATCACAGTATACTCCATCTGTAATGCTCTCAACCCTCTACCTACCTATATCTTCACAAGTAAAAATGGTGATACAGAAAGCCAGTGTTGTTTGGAAGGGTTTCAAATAGAGTTATTTCCCCTTAAATTCCTCACTGTAAGAGAAGATTCTTGCAAGACAGATACAAAACAGATGTTCAGACTTGCTATATTAATGGAAAAGGTATTCTGTCAGGCCTATGTGGTTCAAACTGTGTTAATACAGATTTAAAGGATAGTGGGATGCATTAGGCACCATAGATTGTATACAGAAGGTTTAAAAAAAAAAAAAAAGCTATTTTTTTCGTGTTTACAATCACATGCTGAACTCAATTTACATTTAAACATCTTTCAATTTGTTTAGCAATAATAATAAAATCTAATTTACTGAGACAATTCGTTGTGCTTAATCAAGATTCATTAAGATGGTGGTGTGTATATAGGAGGAGGAGAATAACGTTTAGATTTTTTTTAAATTAAAGGGACGGCTTTAGCAGACAATTTGGACAAATGGCCATTCATACATAATATGCATGACCAGCAGAACTCTGCCACAGACACAGGCTGCCTTCAATCTACTTTAAGAACAGGCCATATTTCACATTTTCAGGATGATACATTATTTAAAAATAAAACCACAAATAATAAAACAAACAAACAAAGTGTAATAATCAAATCCTGTACATGGTACTACTACTACTACAAAGGCTTATTGTGGTGCCTACCTATATCTTCAAAACAGTATTTGTGTAAGAAGTAGGTGACTATGAATATCCCAGTACTACTAACTCGGTTAGCGGCTTGAGAGAGAGAAGGATCTGTGGCTGCCTAATATAATGTAGAAAAATAGACAAGAAGACTAATTATTTATGCACATGATAAGTCTTTTGTAAAAATAATTAAAAATAAAATTGTCCTTGAGGTTCAACAAGTGGGAATTATTTTGTTGTTGGTTTTTTTTTAAAAAAATAAAATAATAATAATCAACTTTTTACAAAAGAAATTCACTATCAAAACCAGGTATTTATTTACAGGTTCTAATGGAAAACTAGTTACAGATTGTCTAAAGATTTAAAAACCACATCTAATCACAGATGAGCCACATAAATGCTATAGGAAATTTTGTTATATTTTAACTAAGCATAAAATGCAGGCCATAAGAAATACAGGTAATGATTCTATTGGCCAAGGCAAGTTGGAACTGGGAATTTTCCTTGTGCAGGAATTCATTCTGATCTCCAGGCACCTGCAGAAAAGCTGAAGTATTTTTTGAAAATTTAATGAACCCTAGGAATTCAAGTTTTTGCAGTGCAAACATATTGGACATCATCAGGAAAGTGTGTGTGTGTGTGTGTGTGTGTGTGTGTTGTGTGTGTGTGTGTGTGTGTGTGTGTGTGTGTGTGTGTGCGTGCTTGCAACAGGTGAAGACTGCAAGTATGCATCATCTACCTGAGTGGATATATATGGTGAGGGGAAAAATCTTCTTAAATGAAGCAAAACTGGAGGCAAATAAAGCACTGTGGCAAATAAGGACTATGTAAATGTGCAAGGAGAACTTATAAAAATAAACAATCAGTGCCTCGTTCCACCCAAAAAGATGTGGGAGAAATTACAAAAAAAAACCGAGTCAAAGTGACAGGTAATTTGGTAGATGCTGAACTTACCTGTCCACGGTGCCGGGAATAATTCTGAAGGGAAGCAGAAAGCTATGAGATCAGCAAAAAGAAGATTCCTCTCATTCTATTGGAGCATATGGTAAATTTAGTTACTCTTAAAACTGCCACCATTATCATTTCGACCAACCATCAGTATGTAAATGAAGAGTTTAAAAATTCTCTGAGTGCCCTTTAACTGCTCCAGTCTGCTGGCTTTACAAGCTTATCTTTGAAATTTACTTTCAAAATAGATAAGAAATTGATTGTGACATCAGTGGATTAGTAAATAATGTGCCATCCACAGATACATGCCCTCCTCTTTCCAGCATCGTTAAAAGAACTGGTAATCAACCTGAATGGTAGTTTTAGAAATATTTCCTGCATACAATATAATGCTTTGACTTAATAAAAGATAACTTCACTAAAAAGGTCTCAAGAGTCCATAAACTAAACACTAACATCATTAACATTGGCCAGGAAACAGAACCACAAAATATCACAGAAGTTTGACAAGTTCAGCTTTAACAGCCGCTGCTGCATTAAAATAGCATTATTCACTCTGCTATCATACTCCATTTATTCTGTTGGCATATCTTTTCAATACAGCTTTATCTCACCAAATGTAGTCTTTCCAGAAGTTTCTACATCTATGAAAATCACTTCAAATCTTCCATAAATCTGTATATTGAAACAACAAACATTCATATTTCCTGAATTTCTCTAAAACTACTAATCTCACTAACAGATCCCACACTTCTGGTGTTTCAGTTCCAAGAGAAGTGAATTAGCTACAAAACACAGGTGTGAAAGCTAGCAATACCTTTTTAAAGTTTAAACCTTCCACCAATACAGTGCCACACTGTTACCTTTTTTGTTTTAAATTTCCATTTCTGAATTTCATTTGAAAATTTTTTTTTGTTAGAAACTCAGTGCTAAAAGATTTAAACTTATAAGAGCTGATTTAATTTGTGTGCCTTCCTAGTAACGGCTCAATACATATGCACGCATAATTATTTCTTACCAACAGGAACTTACACAGCTTATGACAAAACATGAAACATAGTTTCGGATGTGGAATGTATCCTCCTTACCCGATCTCTAGTTAGCATCTGAGCCCTGTTCTTATGCACAATACGAATGTAACCAGGAGGCTGAATCCAGGCTTCCCCATCCACTTGAACTGGCATCCCTTCGTCTCCCATGATGGTCACCTTAACTGTGCGACACTGAAACACAAGTCAATTATTGAAAGTGCACATCAACGATTAAACTGAATCAAGAAGAGAATTGTTGTGTTTAAAAAATAGTGATAATAATTTACATCTAACCGCAGATACTAGAGATCGCAAGTTAACTCTCTGAGAACAATGGCAGAATATTAATTCATAAATGGATTTTCACCTGTAAGCCAGGCAGCTAATTTATGGGATAATCTGTTCAGCACCATGTCTAAGACTGTCATGGAGAGACAGACACTCTGTAAACTCACAGGTTTCATTTGTATGTATGAGATAAGCATTAAAAGAGTACACCTGAAGTATTTAAAAACAATCAGTCTGGAGGGAAAACAGTGCAATCAGACCACATGTTAATAAAAACTACATTACAAAAAGATTAAATTATTCGTCATCTTTTCACTGAAGATCTAAATGTAATTAGGCTGTTTCAGACAACCAGAGCACAATGCAGCAATCTTATTATACCTTTAGACACATATAAGAAGAGACTTAATAGAAATTTCCAAAATAATTAGGGATTCTGAATGTTTGGACAGAGATGGTTAGTAATGCTATGGATCAAAAGTCCCCAACTAAGGTTTCTGCAGGATTAGATATCAGAAAATATTTATTTTTAAGTGTAATAGAATTGATAATAAATGGAATAAATTACAAGTGTAGTTAATAGTGCTGACAGTATTAATTAAGTTAAGAATTGCATGACCCATGAGGGATGGCTTTCTGCCTCCTTGCAACTATCAACCCGTAAATCTAATCTACAGACATTTATGTCACTGCCTTTGTCCAGAAACAGGTGTAATAATTGTCGCCCTTTTGTTGTGAGTTAGTTATCTAATTAGACTGTACAAATTGCAACCGTGACAACTCAGAACATCTTCTGTGTTAAAAAAAAACAGAAAACCCAACAAGATTCGTATTTACCTGAGCTATTCGATGATGATGCAAGTCAATAACACGTGACACGGCCATCTGCATGCTGCCAAACACTGCAACTACTTCCAGAATCTTGTCGTCAAAACTGGGAGCAGTGAAATTCTGAAACATGAAAGATAAAAGCAAAACTCGTTTTGGTGGCAGGTTTCAGGCTGAACCATAATAATCAATCTTGCTATATTATCATCAGCACATGTCGACTGATGCTTAGAGAGATTGCCATTAGCCTATTTACTGATTTACTTTTAAAAAAAAAAACTGCATCCATTTCTGGATTAAATCCTGCTAGTTCTAAATCAGCTGAGGCATAAAACCTTCTGGTCAGATACTCACATCATCTTCTTTTGTTCCTCCCCAGAAGTTTGCACCGCCCATGTAACTAAAAATAAAAGATACAATTTTAAAAAGAAATTAAGGGAATATGGATCAGGTTGACTAACTCTTAATGTGAAGGATAATAGAAGACACCCCAAAAAACCCTTTTTTTAACATTAGTTCTACATTGAATTATTTGAGTCTAAACATAACACAACCAGCCAGTGACTTAGCAGAGCAAAACATCTTTTCTTCACCAACTATAAAGGAGGATTCTATTTAGAAATGGAAGACTACTACCTTGAAGATGTCTCAAAACATGTAGAAAAAAGCATCAGAACTTTACTTATTATTATTATTATTATTATTATTCAATGTAAAATCAAATAATTGAGTTTTATCTAGTTATATATTCTGAAACTGGCAAAAAACTTTAAAACAGACTACTACCCTAAACATGTACATAATGTGGACAAATATCCCATATTAATTCATTAATGTACATAGACTTACATACAGACAACTGTTAGAAGATCCACACTTACAAAAAATGGTTATTTTCAAACTACTGTCACAGTTGTACCTTCAAAATCTTTTGACAAATTATTTTTTTTGGCTAGTGTATAATTATGTATGCCAGTGTATGTTGTAACAGTTGGTAACAAAAAAATTCTGTATTAATACAGATGACAGAATTAAGCTAAAACCCAATTTTCTCAAGAATGATGAGATGAACACATGGTTTCAGTTTTCTTCACCCATCAAGAAGTGTTTAACTCTCACCATGTACCCCACGTTTTACCTTTTGGAAGCACACCCTTTCTATAAAAATAACCACTGCAGGAATTTGAAATCAGAGTATTTAAATGGGCATTTTGGGGGTTCACTTCATATTCAAAAGACCTTAGATTTCCTATTAGCATCTAGGGATTAATATGTACATACCTTGGAATATTCAATATCACGATGCCTTGTAAACTAGGGAGTGGAATTCGTTGCCCATCACATTCAAGCTGAACCCGCTGATCCAAATTTTTGAACGTTCGTTGCAGTATTTCTTTTCCACCCAAAACTCCATACCACATGAAATTCTTAGTTCTGCTTCTGTTCAGTGAGAGATAAATTGTACAACTTTTAAATGGCGAGCAATCCACGTGGCTTTGTGCATGTGTACAGTGGATCAGTTGGTCACTGGGTCACTGGATAGATATACTAATTGGGATAAGGAATGCAGTACCTACAAATTAAATTAATATATATATATTTTAAATATGGAGCTCGTGTAGTCACCTGGAGTCTCTGTGGTTTTAACTCATGGCTGCAGCACCTACCACCTAACAAATGAAGCAGTCACCATAATCCCTCAACCAATCACTGATATCTTAAAAATGTTCTTAGAGGCCTCATTGACAGATAACCAAGGTTTTTTGCGTGTATTCAGAGGTTGGTAAAAAGGCTATTGTCACTGCATCTCAGTTGTTAGGCTGTAGGCGCTGCAGACATGAATTCAAGCCTCAGAAATTCCTGGTAATTACACAAGATCATATTTTTTAAAAAGAATCAACTTTCATCTACTTTACTTGTGAGAATAAAGATTAATCTTTAATATATGGTACCTGCATTTTTCTGGATGCTCTTCTCGTTTCAAATGGAAATCCAGAGTAATTTTTGCATCCAACCCAATACCAAAATAATTGTTCATCACACATTTCTCTGTATATTCTTCTCTATTAAAAAAACACAGAAATAAAATAAAACTTATTAAAGCAACATATGACACAAAAATTTATTATTTTATGGTATCCATAAAACGAAAATAATATTAATGCATAGGCAAAGATAATTAACTAAGATCTTTGATGAAAAAATGTGAAAAAAAAAATAAGCCAAAGAGAAAGGAAATAGAAAAGAAAATTTGTAAAAGGGAATGCAGTTTTACCTATAGGTATATTATCTAAAATAAATGTGACCTATGTTGGCTTCTTAAAAATTCTGATTATTTGATAAGATATCTCATCTAAAACCAGTAAAGATAATTAACATTTGTTGCTTTTCTGTGCCAAAGCTAGAAAAAAGATTTTAAACAAAAAGAAAAAAAAAAGCCACAGCGCAAGTGAGTTATCTCCCATTCTCTGAAGAAAACTTTGACAAACTTTTTCTGAGGATTTCGTCTATTGTAGTTTAAAAAGAATAAACGAGACTTTTTTCTTTTTAAATAAAACTTCACAACAAGGTTCGCCCACTGCACCCCGGTGCTCAGCAAACGGTGAAAGTCAACACTGAGCCACGGCCTGTTTGCTGTCTGCCACTGGAGGAAAAGTATGACCAGGTGGTAGAAGTCAGGGAGATACTTACAAAGGTATTTCTTCCTCTATGAGTGGTGAGGCTGCTGCGCACAGAGCATCGGCATTGGCCAGGAGAACTTTACTAATGAAGCTGCCACCGGCAAGCCGTCCAGCTATCGAGCTGCTGATGCCTGGAAAGAGAAATTATGGAATGTCAGTGGAACGTGGACACCTTTTCCAGCTGTCATCTGTGCTTCCAAGTGACGACTCATCCCAATGAGGCAGTAGATTTCCTGCATTCATAGGTGCAAAAGCTTTCAAAGTACAGTTAACACCAACAAAATCTGATCCTTTCTATGGTTTATTTCTTGTGTAAATCAAGAAAAAACAATCCCTCCCATCATTCTAGAACACTGGAAAAAAACAAATTTGCATGTAAATGATGACACTGTATAAAGACCACAACATTTTTCATACTTAAAGGAAAGAAGAAAATTGAAGAGAATTAGTGTCTGCAGAGGTAAAACAAGAAAAGGATCTGCTTGGCTTGATCACTGTGACCAGCAAACTCGCTGCATCAAACAAGCACCTTACATGCTCAGTCAGGGAGGCATAAATATTCCCTTCATTTGTCCATTATTTGCAGTGTTACAACCTAACTTGTCTCTCAATCTTGGTACCAAACAGAGATAGAACATGCTCACCTGGAAGCATAGGACACACAGATAGCCCCACAGAGGGAATTGGAATGTCTTTGATGGGACTCTTATCACGCACCTTCCCGCTCAGGTTTGAACCCACACTTGACGACTTGTTAAACATACTCATGCTGCTGATCCGCCTGGTTGTGGGTCCTCTTGGTGATCGAGAGCCATCTAGAGAGAAAAAGAGGCGAACTTTAGCCCAAAGGGAGATTATCTTATCTTCAGTGTTGTTCTCAGTGGTCTAGACTGAAGGAAACCCAAGAAATGAAATACCTAAGATGATTTAATCTATTATAACTTTTTTTATTATTAATATCTGAATATGTAAATCTAAATGGAAAAAACAAAATAACAGAGCTTATTGTCACTACTAAATATGCTATTAATATATTAGAAATCACAAAAACAGGTAACCTATTTAACTTGTTGTGCACAGTTGTACTAACCAATCTTCTGGGTGCCAAGGCTGGGCAGTTTCAACTCTGGTTCTGCCTCTGCTGTGTACACTGCAAAGGATGGCGCTGAATGGGAACCCCGGTTATCAGTGAGGATGTTCAAATCTGCTATGAAGCTCGACTCGCCAGGTTCTTCGCAAATTACAGGTGGGTCTGGATGCTCTGCAGCAGACTGCATCAGCCTCTCAAGCTCACGATGCTGCTGCTCTGTCTGAGCATTCTGCTCGTCAACAGCTGTGGAAGAAAAACGAGAAAGTGAAGCAGCATAGATTTCAGCCCTCCTTAGATAAGACTAGAACACACATGAAAATGAGCCACAATTCACCAGGTGAGTCAGAAAAAAAAAATTCTACAAAAAATTGTGGAAGAGTTGTGGCTGATTTCAGACCAGACCGGACCGGACCGGACCAGACTGGTGTATCAGAGAAGTCAGCTGCACACCAAAAGGAGTAGCTCTAGTGACAAAGAAAGATCAAGTAGATATTATATGGCGTGTAGATTTAAATTTTAAAAAAATAATTATAATTTTGAATGTTTGTACCAATCTGCCAGTAAGTATAATTATCAAGTATTCTGCTGCTAAGTCTTTTGATTCTAGATTTCTAAGCTAAGGAAACCTGTATCCTAGATGTCACATGGTAAGTTAGACACACAAACTAAGGCTGTTTCTGCTTTCTAGCAGTTGTTGTAGGTCGGCAGGGTAGATAATCCTGTCTTCACTGTCCACAACATCTGTCAGAAGGTCATAGTACTAACCTCTCTCTGTGTGCTCAATTATCTGTCTGATTGCTTTTTTGAGGCTGTTCGCTCGAGACATTAAGGCATCTCTTGGTTTAAACATGACCTGAGAGAAATAAAACAAGACAGAGTTTACAAATAACGTTTAAGGCATTCCTGTTTTGTATAAAATTATTGTAAAACTTAAAAAAATATCATTAAAAAATAATTTAAATACTAATATTGATAGGCAAACAGCTTATTTTGAAAAGTAATACAGCATTAAAGTGCAGATGCTGGAGACCAAGAGTACAGAAAGGTATGGACACCGGAGGCCAAGAGTAATAACACAGTAAGGTATGGACACCGGAGGCCAAGAGTAATAACACAGTAAGGTATGGACACCGGAGGCCAAGAGTAATAACACAGTAAGGTATGGACACTGGAGGCCAAGAGTAATAACACAGTAAGGTATGGACACTGGAGGCCAAGAGTAATACAACGGTCCTGGAGTAAAGTGCAGACACCGAGAGCCAAAAATGATGGCCACATTTTAAACAAATTGTGTTAGGGTCTGTTCACATGTCCTAAGTCACATTCCATGCTATTTAACAAATGAAACAGCAACAAATCATTATTTCTTTCATCTCCCTTAATCATAAATTTCCATATTATTCTGAGATACAAAGAGCAGCCAATATGTAAGTTGTGCATATATCATTTAAAAAAAAAAAATTTTCCATGCCTAATCATCAAGTTCTTTGCCCCCCCAAAAACAATCCTTTAGTTCTGCTACTTTAAGGTGAAGGAAAATGCCTGAAGTAGCCTCTACTTTACCAAACTGTAGTCTGCAAAACAGTCATAGTGCAAACCCAGTATCCCAACAAATGGTCAGATGTTTAAATTGTTAATATTTTTTTTCTTTTAAAAGTAAAATTATTTTAGAAATCTAGCAAAATCATAATCAAAGTTCAGCCACATTATGTTCAAACTCTTGCTAAACTAACAAAAGAACTATTGTTTACTGAGAACAACTAGATTTCCAAAACAGAAATTTAACTGATAACATAAATACCACAAGGAAAGTATTATACAAGTTAAACAGACAGCATCATCATCACACACACACACACTTCACAAATGTTAAAAAAGAGGGAATTAAATGTAAAAAAATTCAAAATGCAATATAAAACTCAACATGACTTGAATTCTCACCACCAAGCAACCTTTGATAGGTTAACAATTAATTACTCATGTTTACTGAAATCTAACTAGTTTGCTTTAGCTGAGTTGACATAATGAGGGAAGAGAGAGAAGCGACCATGATTTATAAAGAGCCCATCCCAGAGATAAAGAAATACTAGCTGATGAGGTTTCTTTTTGCATAGTGCCACCAATACCAACTTGTCCTAAGTTTTGCTTAAATTTTCTTATAAGACAAAAAAAAAAACAACTGCTAAAGTTTCACAAGTTTTCACTGTTAAGGGAGTTAGCCAACCTGACATATAAACATTACGTTTATTTAAAAATCAAAAAAAAAATGTTGGGGACATTGTTTATTGCCCTAGCAGCAGAAAGGAAGGAAAGTGCTCACTGATTTGGTCCTCATGGGGCCAGTTATCTCCCCTGGCACAGTGTCTCTTTCTGGAGACCCCACGATGGGTTCCTCCACAATCTCCTCTTGAGCAGATACCTGAAAGGTGAGAAAAGCAAGGGAAGCCTGGTAACGAAAAACAGATCCAGTTGTATCATACTTGAAAAAAAAAGGCGGGGACTCCTCTGATGCTCTAATGAACTTCCCTGAGATAGAACAGTCAACAAGATGCCCTGGTGGCATATTGGAACACACAAAACAGACCCCCTCAGTGATGCTGACAAGGAAAGCAGAGGTTCATCAGTTGTAGTAATAAATATTAAGGAAAAATAGAAAAAGCCTGCACAAACCCTTCAACATTTTGAAATAGTGCTTTGCCAACATCTTTCCATCCTCATCTAATAAGGTCAGTCTGTAGACACAACAGCAAATCAAAATAAGCAACAACAACCCCCCCCTCCAGAACCATCACCTGTTCTCACCTGAGCTGATACTTGAGCCTCTTCGTTTAACGTCTTCAACAAACTTTCTAATTTTTCATTCAACACAACACACTGAAACAAAAAATACACATATGTAGCTTTCCAAACACACCACTATCCTTAACTTAGCTAGGTAGCATTCATTTGAAGCCAGTATACACCTCTCAAAACACAAGTAACAAGCATTTCCAAATCTGCAGTATTTGTATACTACTTCAAATTCTGATTGAAACTGTATATTGTGAAGAGAAATCAAAAAAGTAATGTTAAAGTCATCTTCTTTGGAGCTGAGACACCTTGGAAACCCGCATGTAAATCACTTCTGTGTAATCTACATACATCTTTGCACATAGCCCATTACTGTTTCTTTTATTAACTGGTCACATATGTAATGTAGGCCAGTCTAGAAATGAGGCACCTTAGTCTACTGTGGTTCAAGAAGGGATCATACAGACTATCATTGCTTCTATACACAATATTCATCAGTGCCATTTCTAAGGCACTACAAGGTACTCAGACTGGCTAGTTCGTGGAGAAACACCATTTAGGTCATCCAAGGATGACAACTCCTGGAGAGGATCATTGGTAGAAGAAACTTTTTCAATAGCACACCCTCTCAAAAATGACCTCCAAAGAGCAACCAACCATAGAATTTAGATTCAAATAGTTTGCAACAGGCTTCATACTAGTGGTATGCAGTCCAGAATACCACAGCTGCATATTCCTCTAATGTCATTGTCAGCAGCTATGAATACAATAGGTGACAAAATCACAACTGAAGGTTGAAACCATTGACACCATGTTCTTTTCACTGACAAGTATAAATTCCGTCTAGTCTAGATATCAATGATGGACAGGCCAGAGTCTGGAGACAAGCTGGGGAATAATTTGTTAACTGTCTGTATCCAGTTTGATCAATTTGGTGAAATCAGCCTGATTGTATAGGCTGGCATTCACGTTGGACAAAGAAAATGATTGGATGAGGTGAAGTGACTGGTGACAGTAACAAAGATGAGATCATTAAGTGTGTAGCTGCTCTCTGGGCCAACTGCAAGATCTCAACTTCATCTTTATGGATGGAAATTCCCATCACACTATGACATCACTTGCATGGTGTGGCCTGCATGATCTCTTTGACATCTTTGGATTAAACATATGAGAAATCCTAGGGAGGCATGTTTGTGCTCACCTAGTCTATCTAACCAAAAGCTCTTAATCAGCTGGAAGTGGCCCTGGTCAGAGAATGACACAACATTCCACAACAACAGCTGGATACCTCATTTGGTCAATGCCAAAACTTGTACAAGCTTGTACTTGGGGGGGAGGGAGGGGTCATTGATGGCTACACATTAATACATTTTACAGCTTTTACTACCAATGTCAATTTGTCTGTGATCATTTTTAGACTGGCAATATCATTTTGTACACACATTTTTAGACTGCCATTTTGTTTATGACCAAAAATTTAACCTAGTTTCCACTGACATCAAAGTTTATTTTATAGAGAATTAGGAACACGTTTGAACATCATACAAGTACTAAAGGCTTGAAAATACTTGCCGTTTATCTTATGTAAGAAGTGTGTGTGTTTGTGTTTGTGTGTGTGTGTGTGTGTGTGTGTGTGTGTACATGTGACATTTTCTATACTTACCACTAATATTTCACCTACCTAAGTATCATTAATATTTAAAAAGTGCTAAAATAGTACAAAAACATGTATTTACAGAAAACATTTCTCGAGAATATAGTTGATTAGAAAATATCAATTTGAAAAACTACACAAGTTTCACTTTGATTCTTTAGAACCAGCTGTAATCAGTCTATGTACTTATAAGAGAACATGCAAAGACAGGGGGAGATGAAAATTCTAAGGCAAATGATTCTATTTTTGCTGCTCTTGTCCTGATGACTATAAATTTTGGAGCTATGAAAATCATCCAACAAATTTGGTCATTTGTGTTAAACATAATTTTAAGACTTTTGTAACATTAAATTTTCTCCATGTAACCTTCTGGATGGCTTTGAGCTTTGAACAAGTTGTTCAACCATCATGAAGCTTTTGTTATATTTGCTTCTACATGAATAAATCTTTCATAAAATGCCACCTAACATCTCATATAATTTAAAATTATAAACATAAATAATTTGAGAAGTATTTCAAAAAATTCTATGTAGAATAACTTCTAATAAAGAGATATGATATTTCCAGATCATGCATCATCAGGAACTAGCTGCAATGAATAAACTGAAATATTCAACAGAACTATCTCCCTTCTAAAGTTAAATAACCTGCCCATATCTGAGTTTAACTGGTAGACACAGCTTAATAATTAACCACTCACTGAATCTAAATGTTAATTAGAAAGAATGTACCTTAGATGAAATAGAGCCATCACCTTTCTCACCATCCGTCTCATGAGCTTCGCCAACTTTGGCAACAAAGTCTTTCACAGTCTCACATAATACTCTGAAATGAAATAATTCACAAATTAACGCAATCTTCATGACATTTCCTTTAATTGAAACAATTTTTTTTCTCCTTCAATGGTTACAAAATGCAGCCTGTTTGCTCCCAAAAACACAATGTCAACAGTAACTAGCCAGAGAGGGAAAAGGGGATGTGCAAGACACCAGAGATAAGGGCCAGCGTCCTGGTGCACTGTGACATTGGCTGACCAAACAAACTGAAACATTTTATTTATAGATGTGAGAGTAAACCCACACGACTGGCCAGAGAGGAAGTGCTAGAGAGATATATCAAATTGAGCCAGTCCCAAATTGGAGTCCTCCAACTATAGCAGTCCACAGTGCCTTCCCAAAAGTAAATGTATTTTCATAAATTAAAAATGAATAGTAACAACAAAGTTTAGTAGAATTTTTGCCAGATGTCCCTCAGGGATTTCTCAATTATGTCAAAGAAACAAACAACGAGTCTGATGTTCGCATGTAGTACAATTCTCCAACTACTGATGTATATATATATATATGCATGTATGTATCAACAATATTTATACTCTTTTCACAAGAGCAAGGAATGAACAGCACACACATTGTCAACTTTTGGTAAACAACCCATCTTTTTTGCTGCTAGTATTGTGAGTGATGCCATGATGATTTGTGGTTGTTGTAATATTGATATGTCTCACAAGCTGATCTTCAGTATCTTGGTAACAGCATTTCAGCAGGATGTTTTGATTGTGTAGTCCGCAAAGGGGAGTTGTATGCCATACCTTCTTTTTTTGTGCTAACAAATTAAGAATAAAACTAAATATACTTTATTTCTAATACTTACACATAAAGAAAGAATTAGATCTCCATCTCAACAAACTAAACCCGGGGAAAAAATTAATTAATCAAACTGTGAATTTTGAAACTGTTCAGATTAACAGAAGAAACAAAAACAAATGATACATAAAATTAGGGTATAAGTAGACAATGGTGTGTAGAAAGCATGGTATTAACATTAAAAAAAAAACAACAATCAAAGTGTGTCACCAGAAGAATTAATCTGCTGAGTGCACTGTCATCTTTAGCTAACTGCAGCATGCACAGAGAATAAAAGCTGCCATTATAATATGATGGTACCCTAACTTGTTGATGTGAAGAGCACTTAGGAAGAGAAAAAAATAGAAAATTCAGCATTGGATCAAAGCAAACATCAGTCTTTAAAACACAATAGCTATTAGCATTGAAAACTTTGATGTTGAAAGGGAAAACAATACTAATCTTCATGGTCTCCTTGAGAGCTACTGACATAGCCATCTGCTCCATGGATATAAATAACATTGATCTGAGAAGGGGAGGGGGCTGTGCAAAGAAAAGCCATCAGCTGTTATTGAGACAGTCTTTAATCTGTTGTTAGTGTTGATCAGAAAATAAACCAGAAATGGCCAATGTGCTTTTGGCAGGCAGTCAAATGGATGAATAAATGGATGACTGGTCAGAAAGAACATACTATTAACTTCAGACATTCTGGAATGAGCTGATTTTACAGTCTGGTGTAGCTTTGTCATAGTTGGTTGGACATGTGGATGACTTTCTGCTGTGTACATCTAGAATTTTCACCTAATAAATCAAAACTATCTTCTTCTATTCTAAAGAATATGAACAATAGCAAAAGAGAAAGAAAAATGCGGCATTTATTCAAAAGTTATTTTTAAAAAAAAAATAGATGGCAACTTGTGGCAGCATGGAACTTTGAAGAAACCCCAATTAGTTTCAAATTTTCAGTCAAAACTATCCACAGTATGAGATCTTCTGGCAATGATAATGAGGCTACAAATTAGAGTTATCCAAAGACATTTTTTACTACTAATGTTGCCAAAGTGTAAAATATAAATGAGCTCATCTTTATTAATCTGGTCACTTTGCAAGGTTTTGATTAGTCTATGAAAGACTGGATTTTAAATGCATGTATGCACGCTCATCATTTACCATTTAGCGTGAACTCTTGGTATCAAAGAGAAAATTCAGTGAGCCACTGCTACAGAATTCATGAGCAAAAAGAAAAGAAAAATCCCTCCAAAGAGCAAACTAAACTAAAACACTAATTAAGTGAGTTCTTTCTATTTGATTTAGAAGTAAATGCCTATAATCAAAGTCTCAAATTTTGAACACAGAAAAGCAATTTTTGTGTTGGTTGTATCACTGATTAATCTTTCACACAGCTTAGCTTTTTATAAACATAGCTAACCGAATGCTACCCTAACTATCTTTTGCTACCAAGAAATTTAATTCATACCACAAGGCAGTAAACACTGACAAAAAATATCTTGTTTTCTATTCAGCAATTTCACATTTAGTAAAACTTACATGCAGATTGTAAAGAAACATCTTAAGATTATTTTTCCAATAAATCAACAAAGTTGGCTCCGTCTTTTCAGTTATGAGGATGTTTCCTCGATATATAATAATTATTAGAGAAGCACAAAATCACACATCTTTGTATTTAGTTCGCAACCATTTCTGACTTATTTTTATCAAGTTTTTCTTCTTAATTGTTATAATAAGTTTTCCAACAGTAATAATAGCAATATGTATTAACATCGCCAATTATACAAGTACTGGTGGTCATACTAATTATAGGAATCTCTGATGCTTGGAAATTTTCCATATTAATAATAACAATGTAGAGCAAGAGTTCAGAGAAACTCTACAATGAGAACTAAAATGTATTATTAAGCAGTACAGAATAAAAGTACTGTTAGACCCCATCAAGAATATGCAATCCAGACCTGGTTACCTTGTCTCTTTGATAGTCGTGAAGTAGTAGTTGTTTAATCGAACATCCATCTTTACAAGGGAGACAATTCTGGTGAGAAGATGTAGAGCCAAGGTTATCCACAAAAGAATGTTTCCTATTCTGTGCCATAATGGGCCTGAAATGTCCAATTTCAGGAGAGAAATCCCCGATGAAACTCCAATTTTAGATGTGGGAGTAAACCCACACAACCAGCTATTGTGGAGAATGAGAAGAAACCATGCTAGAAAAGAACACCAAATAGAGCCAATCCAGACAAGAAATCAAACTCTGAGCCAGTAACCTTGAGCGAACCACTGGGCTGGGCTATACCACCCTTTTGAAGAACAAAAAAATTTTACTAGAATATGGGGAAAGAAGGATCTCAATCACTTGCAACATTTAATCATCCAAGCTTTGCATATTGAAGATTACATACAACCAAAACATTTTTAAAAATTCTGCATATAGGTAATTTTTTTCTCTTTCTCATTTAAAAAAAATGTTCAGGCAGAGTCATAACTTATAATTTTATAAGCATCCTAGTGACATCCCATAAATGATTTTTTAAACATAGTAAATACATAGAACTAGCTGGTTGCCTAGTGCAGTTGATCAGTAATCAAAACATCCAAAAATGTTTTGTCACCAAGAGCTTTATAAATTCAGAAATTTCCTGGCCCTTTGAAATTTGCCAAAACTAAAATTCAAAATGGCTGCTCACAACATACAAACACAAACAAAAGGATCTACACTTGATGATATCAATAAGAAATCTTCCAAAAATCTTCTAAATTAAATGAAACTTTTGCTAGACGGATAATTAATTGGGAATCTCAAATACTGCATTTATTGTTTTTTTTTCCCTTCCGCTTCCTACAGAAGTTGCTGATCTTATAATAACTAATCCACAGTAATCTCCCACTGATTACCTTCCCCTCTCAGTTCTTTCTGGTTTCTCTAAATTCAGGCCCCTGGACTCTTGCCTTATTTTAATTAGTCTAAATCATTGCCTGAGTTTATTTACTACTATCTTATCTTGGCCACATTGTTCTTGCTGAAGACAGAGGGAAGGGGCACGTGATTCTTGAAGATGTTGAGGGGGAAAATGATTAAAACTGCTGATGATGTACATGACATACTAAGTCTGATGACCAAAATTTACTTATCCATTACAAGCAGCATGCAAAGCAGATTTCATTACTGGAGAACAAAAGACCAGAGGCCAGATGAGACTTACTTTGCTGAAGAGATGACTACAGAATGATCACTGGAATGCAATATTTTCGACAGATGAGTTGCAACGTTATCTTCATACATAGAGATAGGATCAAACTAAAAAAATAAAATAATTATATTAAATTGAATTAAAAAACAAACAAAAAATTCCTTATTAGATGCCAAGTACTGAAAGTAATAAGCTCTAATTAATTATGGGAAAAGTCACTATTCACACAAAATGTAACAGTCTCTTTCCAATAATATAACTAAGGTCATTATTAGTCAAAAAATGGCAGCACAGTAGCCATTGCCTCTACTATAAAGAGTTTTTTAAAATATAACAAGCAGTTCTTTAGAGTAAACCCTAAAAACATACCTGTGACACCTGAAAACAAATCATGTGGTGTGGCTAAACTGATGTAAACATTATTTCCTTTATCCAAATAAGTTTTCCTGTAACGTCTCATTACTCTCAGTATGACTGATGCTTACTTAAACTGTTTATATACTATATACATACAATATATATATATATAAAGCAGAAAAATCATCTGCCTTGTCCTCGAGGTAACTTTCTTATCTGACAACTTTTACTTTGGTGCTATACAAACAAATGGGTGGAATTCATTTGACTTAATTGTTTATTCTGTGAAGATAGCGGGGAGGGGTCAAGGTTACAACAGACTCATATAACCTGCGTAACAACGAAGATAATCGGAACTTACCTGCTGTGATAGTTTTCTTGGAGCTGGCATGGTACCTTCATACGTTAAAATGCTCCACCTAGAAGAGGCAAAAGAAAAAAATATGACAAAAAGTTCTACCACCAAGGCTTCACACAACACGGCGGTGAGGCCTGAGAGCTCTGTCAAAAGATATCACCAAAATCATAACCCAGATTTTGCTCTAATTTTTAAGACCTGTTTAGTTTTCATTTTCCTCTAATAAATTCACCCCGTCATGGTGTCTTCCGAGAAGATATCAAAAAAGTGTGTTCACAATTAAGCAAAATAAATTAATTAATCTGACTAATATGATGGTAAATTTTAAAAATTAAATGAAAAAAAAAAAGAATTCTATTATTGATTCAACTTTTTATACATTAAAACAAAACACATTTCATTCGACTTTAAGATCTGTGAGTGCTGAAGGAATAATGCTTTGCCTGGTTTCCATCAAAAGAAGACAGAAGTGAACAACTGGCTTCAGAATGCAAAAAAAAAAAAAATGGCAACAACGATAAGATAATTTTTTTGTTTTGATTCTTAAGAACCGGGAGACCGGGACTAAGAAAAATGCCAACCATCACCTTCGTGTTTCAGCTCTTTACAGAAGCAAAATGGAGAATTCTGCTTTCTTAGCCCTAACCTACATCTTTCCACTCATTTGGCCAGTAGTGCCTGCGTTCTTTAATAAGAAAGGCTAGCTAGAAATATAGAGAAGCCCATCATAATGGTTGCCCCCTTGTAACAGAAGGTGGCTTAACAAAGAGGTTCAGACTCATTTGTATTTCTGCCAACGTGACACATCACAACAGATTCAGAAATTTTACCTCTTACACAACTGAAAATTAACAATTAGGAAAAAAGTTACCCACCCCTCACCACCATTTCTTCTTCTTTTTTAAACTCTATTATTCGAAGGTCTGTTTGATAAATTTTCTTTTCATTATGCTTTCAATTTGCATATTTATTATGCTGATTATTTCAGGGCATATAGAGGCTTCTGTGAGGACGAATATGCTCTGTAGCATCACATCATGTCCATGCCAGAAGTCAATTACTGCTGAGGTAGGCCAGACCTGTGAAACACGATTCTAGCAAACATGTCAATCAACAGGGAGTGAGAGTATTGAGATTATTACATTGCTGGCAAGACATATCCATCGACTAGTTAATTATTATAAACTTCCGACAAAATTTTTCCTCAGCGCTGATGGCAGCAGAAATAGGGAGAGAGTACATGGAGTGGATATGGAAGAACTCAAAAGCTGGCCAAACATTCACACAAAGTGTAAAAATGCTATACTATCATCAAGGACTCAGTTAGCAAAACTATCCACAAAAGACAGACTTTCTTATCTACCAAAAGTGAAATCTACTCCATCTCCTGTGATTGCAGAAATGCATAATATTGGTGAGAAGATAACTAAAACAAAAATGCCGGTCTTGGTCAGCTAGAGAAGTCAGCAGCAGGAGATCGCCTTTGATCATAAAAATAATGCAGTTTTCCAGGATGTGGGTAAGAAAATAAAGTCAGCCAGGAAATCAATTTTAAACAGGCAGCTTCTTGGAAAATGCTGCTGAGGACACATTTAAGCCATACAGATACACTTTCTACCTAAACCTTTGTTATAATGCAATTTTTGCATTAAAATAATGACTAATTGCATTAAAAATAAAAATTTCTGCATTTTAAACTATTACAACTATTCTAGAAGAGAAGGCATCGACAGATGTTACTGATTAAAGAGAAATATAAATGAACTAAACATGATTGTAATTTCATTTTCCATGCATAGATTTGTGCTGAAAAATGATTCCCACAAGAAGCTGAGATGTTTTGCCAATCTCTCTGGTCCTTGAAAACAGGAAGTAATAAAAGATTTAAAACCCTGGATGACTATAGTGTGCAATTACAATAAACCCATTCACCTTAATTCTGAGTCATCTGGGGACTGATTGCATAATCAATGAAAACGTATCAGCTCTGAAAGAATGGACATCAATGTTCAAACCTTTATTACACACACAAGGTTCAGATTTAGGTAAAGTTCTCGGGCCGAAAAACTACTGTTATTTTTGCGACATCTAACCACAACATAAATCTGGGTCATGTTCTTGTCACAACTTCTGGACATACAAGGACTTTTGATTCATTAGCTAAGGCAAGAAACCAACCCAAAGAAAAAGCATCTCTGATTCTCCCCATGCTAAAATGTTATCTTCATATAAAATCATAGTTAATGATACTCTAAATGTAGGTATAGAGATTTTTCCTAAACTAAGGGCAATGAGCTGCTAGAAAAGCTTATCAGAATGTTCCTACAAAGCTTAATCATTGAAGGGATTTACAACAATTATTTGATCTAGCTAATTAAGCTTACAGATGCTAAAGAGATACTTCTACTGCACTTTTTAGTTACATAAACTATAATGTCTTGTCTCTGTTCTAACAGGAATGTGAGGAATCTGATACAGGTTCCTACTGGTCACTGCATATCTTTTAGGTTATAGACTAAAGGTCAGTGTACCAATTATAAGGACATTTGAAACTTTATTTGTTGGTCAAACCAGAGTATACAGTCAGTAGGCTAAAAATAGAACACAAATAAACTCATTTACATTAACATGAGCATAAATATTTAGCAAGGATAAATATTCATGGTTTGACTTGTAAAATTATACATTACATAAATAATAAAGTTAGTGGATACTGCACGAGCTTATAAATATAATTTAATGTTTTTTTTTAATTTGTAGAGACATGTATATACATAATCAATCAACATATAAACAAAACAGTAAAAATATGAAGAGTGAACAATATGAACGCACTGCATGGTAATTTCCAAATCATCAACTAATACAGTGTTGAGCCTAATTTGAGTAGATGGAAATTCATCTAAAATGATGTATTATTCAGCAACCATGAGAACAGCTGCTCAATGATCACAGTTTTTCTAAATACATCAATGATGCACTTAAAATTTCAAAAATTAATTTAGAAATATTAACCTATAAACTGACAAATATGGTAACTGAATGATCTGTCAATGCAACGCCAGAGAAGTCAACAAACAGCTTAGCTATAGGACTTGGCTACTAACAGAAAAAAACAGTAAGGGAGAACAAAATATTTTCTGCGCACTATTTTCTTACAAACAAGACGACATACTCTCATTTTCTAAAAAAATATCACAGTAACATGCTTACCTGTCTAACATTTTGATCTGTGAGTGCTCTAACTTTTCGAGGATGGCGTGTAGCTGAGTATCGTCATCAAATGCAGCTCCCCATCCTAAAACACGGGCCAAGTCGTTCCCCGTGCCAAATGGCAAAACCCCAACCTGGCACTAGACGGAACAAATATCAGTAAAACTTTAATCAGCATGTTACCTACCATCTCATCCAAGCTAAACCCTTAATCACAGCGAACACACAAATAATGGTTACTACTGCATAATCTAAGGAGCAGAGACACTAATGATGGGTAATGAATTGAAATCTCAAAATACTTGATCAAAAAGCAACAAATGTATTTGAAGAGCTCTTTAAAATCTCTGGAAAAGACTAACATGGGATCAGCTCCCTCATGGTGCTGGAAGAGAAATCTCCATTTTTTTTCTTCTAAATTATAAACAATCATTCCCCTAAAAAAAGAAAAATTATTGTATAAAAATGATTTCAAAACACTGCACAGACAGTAATCATCTTTATTACCAGCTACCTCCCCAACCAAATATGGAAGAGAACATGTTTTACCTGTCGGTGAATGTCAAGCTTGTCTATCTCGGTTAAAACCCATCCTACGCTTCCATCTCCTCCACAAACCAGGATTCGGAACTGGTCAAACTTCTGGAATAACCGTAATCTGCACATCAAATAAAACAAAGATAAAAGCAGCAAATATGAAGTAGTCCAGATATCGGCTCAGAATGCTTCAATAAGATTCCCCATCAAAACACTGGGAATCAAATGATCCTTGGAAATAAGTTCAAGAGCCTTTTTATCAAGTCAGCTGGTCCCCTGAAAAAAAGTAAGTTTGTCAGTAGCTGAAAATCAATTTTCAGCTCCTGATCTACCAATAACTATCTGACTCTTTCAGTCACCAATCTGTCTCCAATGGCTTTATACTTTCTCTTTAAATGTAAGCCATGTTGTGTAAAACAATGTCTACAGTTGCACTGTACTTCCTTTTAAAGAAGAAAAATAATAAGCAGGTTTTCCTTGTAATGTTCTATTACCAAACAGGTCTGATAAAAAGCAACCCTTTAAGCACAATTTCTGGTGAGACTGCACTTTAAAATCCAACAGCTTGTATTCCCTATAACTAGTTTTTCCAAATAGTTTCCCACTCCTACATAATTAACTTATACCAGCTCCAGCAGTGTATTTATATTTCTTTTAAACAATTAGAAAATACCCTTTTCTAAAAAATAAAATCTCTCTTTAAGACAATGGTTTCATCTTATAGTAACATAAAAATCATGGAATCCATAGAGTTGATGATGAAAGTGTGGATTCCATGATCTTGTAAATGGTTAGCTATCATATAGAAAATTGTACTTTATTGTTATTGACAACGTGTAGGAGGCCTTCCATAAGTTCTTTTTATTTTTCTATTACCAAAAAATGGTTGCTAGTTTCTTTTAATACAATATCCAAAACTGGTTGGCTAGCATGAAGCATGACTCATCCCCTAACTCATTATATGCTGTACATAACCACTCACAAAAGATGTTTTTAAAGAATGTTCCTTTTTTTCCCCCAAGAATCAACCCGCATAATTTACATACTGAATAGAGGCTAAATGCAGCACCACAGCAATCTGCGTAAGTCAATCAGTGCACACTCAATGACTAGCCAGAGCAGAAATCAGGCATCAGTGTAATGCTATCAATAAAAACAGAAATAACTGCTCTTTGCAATCAAGCATTCCCTAGACAGTCTGCTATGGAGGGCATCTTGAGGGGAGGAAAGACTCTGCTAAACAGGCAAGGAAATTAATTGCAGTGAATAATTTTGCGCAATGTTCGCACAGATAACCTGAGCCTGTAATACAGTTAGTCAAAAAAACATGGTGATAATTTGATGGAGTTCATCACAAGCCTGGTGAAGTAAACAGAAGTTGTGAGGGCTATGTAAATAATAACAGCCACAATAATCTTGCCATTCTAGCGGTTTCCTTACTAATAAACAAATCTGATTATTGCATTACATAAAAGAAGATGATCAGTGCTTTAATCCCTTATTAAAAACTACCGTGTAAGCCAGGGGCAGAAACATTGCAAAGCTCTTCTCCAAACAAGCTGCACCATAAAATCACAGGAGAAACGAGTGTTCATAAAAGAGAAGAAACCTTTGTTATTTCAAAGATTCCTTAACAGATTAATACATAAATAACCCATTACCACTGGCTGAGCAAGAACTGGTCGTATCAACTGCTTTCCTCCAACTGAAATTAGTTTTTTTTTTTTAAAAGAAAAGATTTTTAGATGATCAATACATAACAGAAACAACTTGTACATGCAAGCAATGGACTGTTGCAGAGTTCTACTTTTAATCATTTTCCATCCTTTGGTTACAAACAAGCTTCCATCACAATCATTCCACTCTTCTTCACCCAAAAATTAAAAAAAAAAAAAAAAGGGGGGGGTTACTTACCCTGGGTGAGGTCCACCATTCATGAGGTCAAACACTTGAGCTGGATTTAGTAATTGCTTAAATCTTCGCAAAAATTTCACTCCCTAGAATAATTTAAAAAAAAAACAGACAAAGGAAAGGAGATGAAGTGACATTGTCGGTATAATTATTGGTGCTGAAAATTTTTAAAAAAAAGAGAAGTTGGGGGGAGGGGGGGGGTTAGTTGCAAATGTGGTCAAATTCAAATTTTCATATACTCTTATTATTTACTTTTACTTTCAGGGCTTTAACCACCTGAAAATGCAGTAATCCACATGTATTTTGATGCAAAAAAAAAGGCACAAATAATTGGTGCATTTTGATGGATTTATATCAGTTTCTGCTGCTTGCTAGAAGACAAATGCTTGACCTCAAACAAATTTTGGTGTCTAACATAACATTACAAAAAAAATTTTTTTGATGGAGTTTTTGTGAGTTGGAACATTAATTAGCATCTAACCTGTATAGTTATGTTTTGACAAGAAATGACTAATGTAAGGTTTAGTACAGAGGCACTGCTGCTATGCCATCAGCAGGAGGTTGCATTGTTGTACAAAAGTTGTTATCCTACCGGTAGGAGTTGCATCTTCTCCAGCTAGAAAGATGTTCTTTTAGGTTATAAAAGTTTGAATGGCAACAAGACCACCGTCTCAACTTTGCTCAAATTTTAAACTTTACACTACAGAATCCATCATCTCTAAACAGGTCAATCATCTTCTCACTTCCATGCCACCTCCAGTTTCCTGTTCATCTAAAAATGATGAGTTCTGTCAGGAGTGGCAGGCTTCACAATGCATTTTTGGCAACACTTCCTGGAGGACAACCACAGTACTACAATGCTCCTAAATAGGGTTGACTAGCTTTTAGATGCAGTGTGCCAACAAATTCATCATTTGTTTAATTTATATATTCCGCTTTTGTTGGCATGTATATTCACACACACACACACAGGTGGCCATATTGTGAAGGTACCATTAAAATACCCTCAGATAATCAATTTTTTAGTGTATATACTTAACACATATAATACATAAAACTGTTAAGCAAAAACAATTATAAATTGTCATAACTTTAAACTGGAACTTTCATCAATCAAGACATTTTCCCCACCAGAATGTCTGCCTATTTGGCCTGATGACTGCATTGCATGCATTAAACTCATTAGCAAGTGTGATCAGAATATCTTTACCACTGTTCTTATGAGCAATTGCATGAATGCATTCTATAGCAGGAAAAATGTTTGCTGTTTGTCACTGAGACATGGAATTACACACGTGGAAGATATTTCTATTGCTACGCCAAAGCTGACCATAGCTTGACAACTAGGAGGCTTCTCATCCTGGAGAAAGAAATACAAATTACCAGGAAAGCAGTCTGGAGTACAGCCAATAGAAATAACTACACTAAAAATAAACAGTGAAAGAAAGAGGAAGCAAGCAAACAAGCCAAGCAAAGAGAAAAAGCTGAAGATAAACTCCTGAAAAATAGAGAACTGACCACTTTAATCTTCAGATCTTAGCCTCTCAAGTTCATCCATTTGGGATGAATTAGACAGAAGAGTTGAAAGGGAAGTCAACTGTTGTTTTTTGTTGAGTACTGCAATGACTTAAAGTGGGAATACTTTGGCTTCTCATCAGAGGGACAAATCACCAGTGCAAAATACCAAAACAAAACAACAAAAAGCCCACATAGAACAGAGACATTTAGTTCCAATATAGCACTTTCCTAAAATATCTTTTTATGCTGATATACATGTAACTGTATGTAATAATAATTGATTATATATAAAAAATGAAATAGTGTCTCTCTCTCCACAATTACAGCCAAAGAGCTTGTTTGTTTGTTTGTGGTGGGACGCTTGGATTGTGTTTCACTTATCGTGGTATTTCCATTTACTTTGTGCCCATGCTCCTGTTTTAGTCAGATGAGAACGTTTGAGCGTCACAGTGCTCAATTTATGTTTATCACTTTTTCATATGATTAAGCTACGTGTCCCTTTATTATTTTCTTTCTAACATGCGAGTTAGCTGTCTGCTCGGTTTTTCCATCAACCTCATTTATGTCGTACCCAACCACAAGTTTTTTTTTTTCAGTTTTCAGGAGATTATCTCACCTTGATCGTTTCAGAAAATTTTTCTGGAGGAGGATTAGCAATAATTCTCTTTGAAGTTGTTAAAAACAACACCAATACATAGAAAAAAAAATGGTTAAAGCTGGCATAGTCCACTTGAAACACTGCATTATCAGCTAAGTGAGCTACATAGCATTGCAATATCATCATTACAGAAGAGGAGGTTGAAGCACGTTAGCCTCCAGACCACAGCCGTTGGCAGTGAAACTTCACATCCTTTGGCAAAGAGGAGGAGCTGGACACTGTAAAAACTTTCATGGCACATAAAAGCATAGTCAAAGGCCAACAGAACCACCAGCAGCCGGTTACCACGTAAACCGATTACTTCCCAGAAGACTTGTAATGAAGATACTTTACTTTCAATTATTGGTGCTTCAGTTTTACTCACATCTGTACATAAGGCCCTAATAAGACTGTTAAAAACCAGCTATATTAAAATATATGGCAGAGTAGCAATGGTCACAAGCTGCTACAAATCATGCAATTACCAAGATGTGGCAGCAAATTAGCCAGATTTGCTTTTCTACACACAATCTTGTTTTTGCCACATCAAAGAGCGACTCTGTTATTTTAATTGTCAGCTTTCTAATCGATGAATACCACTCATATAATCCCATTTAGTGACATATATTAACTTTCAGTGTATGTGCATGCTTGCAGGGGAAAAATTAATAACTTCCTCATTCTGCAACCCAACTCGAGACAATACAGTTCATCGGTTTGAGTCAGCAATATTTTGTCACAACTCTTTCTTCATCTGTACTTATAAGTAATAATCCAAGCAAAAACACAGTAATGGATCATTTTCATTTTTTACATTGAAACTAAAATCATCAATCTTTTGAACATCATTACAGTTTTAAACTTACCAACATTAATTGGCAGTTTTCTTGTGATGACAAACCATACCCCAATGTAATTAATTATTAAGCAGAGTTGTGTTAAGAGGGCAGACATTTCCCTGTTACATTAATGTCAAAGTACTGAAATCTCCAAGTCCCTAAGTAGGTCCTTCAGAGTTGATAAATGATTAAAAAACAATCCTTTGTTTGCTGCTCTGGTGGTATTAAGCAATTTTGTCCTGTAATAAAGACTTGAAAAGAAAATAAGCGCAATCTTCAATGTAGGGAAGATTTTAAGTTTCAATGGTTTCCTTCTTAATGCCGGCCCAGAGTTTATAAACAGATTGGGGAGATTTCTTTAGCAACAGTTTACATATACAGTATATAGAGACAAAATTCATTCAAAAACCAGATATGAAATCTGAAATTAAACTTTCTGACAAGAACTTTAAATCATTTAGAGCGCTGTTAAGAAAAGAAAAGAGTTTAATGGGAACTTGCCTGATTATCACCACTTTTAGAATTAACACACACTAACAGTGGGCTTGTTCCTGGTGGCCTCGATGCCTCCCAATAACCATCTGAGTCCATGCTGTTGATTGCTGTTGGGGGCAATATGGACACTCTACATTGCCCCAGTGGACACTTTGGAGGCATCACATCTTGGCAAGATGTGTGTACCTGCAAAAATAAAGCAAAACAAAACATACAGTTAAGTCACATCAAAAGTCAGTCATGTTAAAAAATGTTTTCTTTCTATAGAGGTCTTGATAACAATGTAGACATGTGGCAAAACATTTATTTTTAACACCTATCTATCAGTGTGCTGAGAAACCATCAATGAGAAAGGCACCTGCTGCCACCTAGTAGTTCATTTATGAATAACTAATGTTCTTGTGAAAATGGTATAACTTTTTGTTATCAGTATTATAGTTTATTTACAAAACACAGCAATATCTAAATGCTTAGCCAATAACCATACGTACTCCAGCACTAAACTAAATTTAACATTATTGATGTTTTTGTGTGTGCTCTGTGTGCCATTACCACATGAAATTTGGCAGTGTCTGAATTCCATCAGATGGGAACTAGCCTAAAGGCAAACTGTTCTGAGTTTTCAAGTAACCTGATGGTTCTGTGCAAGATTTCCAAGGGATCACCTTGGGCAACAGAATATTTTCTCTTCTCGCCATGAAACATTCTAAAAATGGCTTTGTTTTTACGTACCAGAAAATGTGTAAATGACAACCATTCAAAAAAATCTGTAAAAATTGCTTAAGTAAATGGAAGAACTCCCGATAACCTTTCAGAATGTCCGTATTGAGATACAGTTGATATGCACTTTGTCATCATTCCAATTCTGCATGTGATAGAGAAGGAAAGCATGAAAAACATTTTTCTGCATATATTTCTAACTTTGTATAAAGATCTTAATTCTAAGTTGTGGACATTTAGCTTTTATAACTATGCGTAGTTTGTAATGAAAGTGGCAGAGAGCTTTTATCTAACAGTTATAAATAGAGGAAAACAGGGTCAATTTCTATCTGAAACATTCCTGCAGGGCTCACTGTCATGCATAGTCTTCAGTAACCAGCCAACTGAATACACATTCAGTTCAGAACCATGCCGCCATCATTATGTGTCAAGTTCCTGACCCACAAACCACAAATTCTTGTGGCACCATGAAGTTGTGTCAATCCTGAGCAAACATGCTCAAAAATGTTCATTAATAAAAAAAAATCCCACAGTCTGTCCACAATCCCTCACCAGGATGGGTGGCAGAGCCAGGAAGGGAGGCGACTTATAGCTCCATTGGTTGTCGTGCCAGTGCACAGTAATTGGCAATTAAGTTGGCAAAGGAAGTTATTGATGTTAAAAACCAACAAAATTCTCTGAACCTGTATATCAGACATAAGCAGCTACATAATAAGAGCAATTTTGTTTCCTCAATTTGTAATGATTAAAACAGTAATTATAGGTGATACTAGCCATCCTGATCCTTTTGAACCATGCCCTAGAAAGTAAAACTTTCTTTATTATAAAGAAAATTGTATGTATTTGTTCCCATTCTGCTTTAACTTCTACAGATTTCACGGTACTTCATGAAGCACCCCACATACAAAGAACTTTTTTTTCTTTTTTTAGGTTCAAAAATTTTATTTAAATTTCGATTAGTAACAAAAATTGATAAATTTTCTTTTAATGAAAACTTATGGTCTTAAAGGATTTTAGCCAAAATTAGTTTACATCGAAACTGCAAGAGGCGGCTACCCAACCCTACTCCCTCCATCTCTCTCTGGAGGGAGGGGGAGGTAGGATTATTCCCAATGCTCTGACCAGTAGCTATGAATCGTAGTAATCATTATCGCCCTTTGTGGTTGTTGTTTAAAACTAAATATTTCAATGCCTTTGAATGTTTTCATATGCTATTCTCTGTGAGGTCATAATACCTTCATCCAGAGTTTTCTATTTGACTTAAATAAAATTCTTGTTTTTTTTTTTTTTATTCAGAGAAATGGGGGCAAAAATTTAAGAAGCAGACAATGAAACACTGAAAAAGAAAGACTTTATTATTAATTTTCTTCTGTTTAAATAAATCCATGGGTTAGCACGTGAACAGCTAAGGGCAAGGGCCTGAGGTTGAGTCCTGGGAAATGACTTGGATTAACACACCATCTCCTTTGCATGATTTCTTTACATGCTTTTTCACCAGCCAGACCTTGTGGGTTTCTTCCAAACAGTCTAATTTCCTCCCACCTCTAAAACAAACAAACAGTTATAGCAGGAATTTCTCTGCTGACATCAAAAGCTCTGGGCTCTGCATGGTGCTAGATTAGTAACATCTAGCAGACAACTGCGGCAATACACTCTCCCCCCCACAGGGTTGTCTCCCTTGTAGGCAGCAATGCACAGTAAAAAAAATTTAAGACGACAACTGCATAAAAATGGAGATCTCAACAAACTGATGGTGTACAACAGTGTCCCATGAACAACACTTACCATGGCTCTACACCAGATACAGCGCCAATCCTGCAACCTAAGTACACTTCCACAGGTTTTATCACAGACAGTACATTTGGCACTGACAGGCAAATTTCCTTCTAACCACTGATGAGGCATATGGACCTGGAAGCAAACAATACAAAGACTTTATTTTCTTAACAGCTTGAAGTCATTTTGTTGTTGGAACTGCTTTAACCCTTCACCAGAAAAAATGCTGTCACTCAATCTACCTCTCAACCAGGAGAGTAATGTTCAAGGACATGATCTCTAACAGTTTGAATGCTCAAAGAGAATAGAATTAGATGATCCCTGCTGCCCTGTATTTTTTAACCCAATTTTAAAAAAATCTGCCAAATGCAAATTAGGATAGGTGAAAAACTGAAACACTAACACTCTCATTTTTAGGTTTAATTCTATGTCAGAAATTTCTTCTATTCCTGAACATCAACAGGTGAGAAAGTAGGCGGCTGGTTCAGACATTTCCCAGTTTAAAAAAAATGTACTGTTACTCAGATGGACAGAACTAAAACTATTGTTGTGTTATCTTCAAGCCGTGTCCGAATATTACAGGTAATCTCAAATTACAGGTGTATTCAGTACTGGTTGCACAGGCAGTTTGATCCCTAACAAAACCCAGGGCTCACCAGTAAAGGAAATGCGACAAAGGGCTAACAAACCTGGATATTAAAGGTTAAAGACCATTTTTAAAAAGGTAAAAAAAACACGAAGCTCGTTGATCTTTTTTTTTTTTTTATTAAACCAAAAAGAAATTAGTTTCTACCCAGAAACTTTAATTAAAAGAAATCATCCTGCAAGCAATTTCTGGTAATAAGTCACCTGAATTTCCAGAATTAACTGGCACTTGAGGATATTCAAATATCTCATTAAACCCCAGGTTTCATTGCAGTTTGTACTTCAGAGGAAACATGATAATACCTTTAACTTATGTTTTACTAATAATGACAACAAGTCCTCGGTTCCTGGGAGAGGGTAAACAGGAAGAAATGGAAGGGTAGAGACAGACAGAACATCAGCACAGGTTCTCCACATCGCAGATGAAGAAAAGATTAAGAAAAAAAAAAAAAAAAAACGGGAAATAAATTGGTTTCTTCTCCCATAGATACATTCTGGAAACATTTTTAAAAAATAAATATCCTGTGGATCTCAGTGTATCTATTACACTATAGGAACCAAGAAAATTGTGGCCTTGAAAAGTTTGCAGACTCAGTTCGGAGTTTTTTTGAGAGAAAACCAACTTCTGCTCCTGGTTTATTAGGAACTCCCTCCACAGACAGAGAGTAACAGGGCCACCACCTCTAGGGTTGTTGGTGCCTGGGTAAACTGAATTTCAGTGCCCTTAAGATTTACCATTTTAATATTAATATTTGTTTATAAACGATAAAAAAATTACACATATAGGAATAAATATTTTATTACAGATATTACAAGTAAAAATAATCAGATCTGAGGCGCCCAGCCCAAGTTAACAAAGACCATTCCCTCATACCTGTGCATGATAATGTGACCTGGCTGATCTCCATGATGCTTTCCTTGTCTCTCGCCACAACAATAAGATTCACATGCACACCTGAACATTACTGAATTTCAGGTAGTTTTTACATTTCTTTTTCTTTCCATTTTTATTGGCACCAACCATCCAGCACATGGCACCCCAGAGACTAATGATCTTTATCAGACACATTCAGTCAACCAAACAAAATGTCCACATAAAAAAAAAAAAGAAAGCAAATAAACCAGAATACAAGTGGCTCAGATTGTTGGCTTAAAGCAACATACATAAAAAAACCTCACTACAGGACCTTCAGCACGGGCATGTTCTGATAACGACAACTTTTTCACCCTAAAATGTTTCAAAGGTTACCACGTCTGTTGGTTCAATAGCATCAGACTTGTACAGATGTTGAGCCATAACAGAGTCTTCTGAATACTGTTACAAAAGATGAATGATTGTGTACGACAACAAAATATTATCAAAATTTGCAGAGCTATACGATGTAGAATAACTAGTCATCACTTCAAAATTATCTTTGGTTAATTAGTTTTGCTTATACATAAGAACAGGGGACCAGTTCCTTCGATGTGACGTCACTGTTTCTTTCATTTTAGTTGGGAAATGATCTCATGGTATCACACTTCATATAGTGATGCTTCATTTTAAAAGGAAAATAACTACCACAACCCCCCCAAAAAATCCCTACTACAGTTAGGAGTACCCCTTAAACTCACCTACAATTGCTAGAATGGGTAAAACATATCAGCAGATGGAAGCTTAAAGCTCTTTTTCTCAGTTTCTGCTGCAGACTACAGCATGTCTTTTCTCTGTATATCCAAGACTTTTCCTCACAGCAACCCTGGTAACTGGATGCCTTTTGGCCACAGAGGTATCATGCATTGGATCACTTTGGTGTGCATGGACATACCATTGCACTCAGCAATCATTACCTTAACTATGGTAAATAATCCCACATGTTCCTTGGATTAGAACTACAAGTTGGGTAACCTTAAAAAGAAAAAAAAAATCATCTCACAGAAGAGGGATAAGCTATCTAGCAGCACGGTGGAGGAGGAACCGATTAATTAGATCAAGTCAATAACACACTTGTAGTTGTGGATATGCAATAATGAAGACTTTATGCTGGCACTGCCACCAACTATTGCATGAAGTGACAGAGAACAGATGTACATAATGGAAGCAATCAATTTCATCAGCACCACTGGAATGGAGATCTAAATGCACAGACAAACTCCGAATGCTGGAAATTGCTATTATTCAGGCCATTCTGACAATGTCAATTTTCGAAACAATTTCTGGTGGTAATAAACCTACATCTTAAACAAAGATAAAACAGTTGGAATCCATATGTATCTCACAGCGGTCTTTAATTCGTAACTGTTAAAAAAAATGGAGTTATAAAAGCAAAACCAACTGTAAAAAGCCAGACAGTCAGTAGCCTGGCAGAAAAGCTGTTTCCACATAAAATATTGATAAATGCTAGCTGACAACTCTGAACTTAGTACTATACACTTTGAGTCTTGGGAGAGAAAATCAGTGTTTCAGAAAAATATCCAAACCTGGAACCCTCTAATTTGCACTCCCTTTACCCTTCCTGCCATCCTGAACAATTCTTTGTTTTAAAGATGAAATTGAGGGGAAATCCCGTCTAAAAACGCAAATAAAATGGCTAGAGTCAACTTACCCCTTCTTCATCTTCTATAATATCTATTCCTATTGATGCTAAACTTGTCCATTTGCAGTTGGCTGTGGCACGAACCGCACACTTTTTATGTGCCTTGAACTTACAAACTAAAACAGAAACAAAATAAATAAATGGTTACTGAAAAGAGTCAGTGAACTGAACTCCCCTAAAATCTGACACAAGCTCTATCACATGGTTCTCAGTAAAAGTCATAGATATACTGGATTCTGCTCTTTAAAAAGAATTCTTCTCTCCTAAACAACCAATCTGAGAAGAACAAAAAAGGCATCCAAAACAGGTCTGTCAATATCTTTTGTCAGTTTTACTAAAAGTTAAAAAAAAGGAGTGGGTGGGGGTGAGTACATCTTCTTTCCTAGAATAATGCTGCAAAAACTTGCTGGGACAGTTTTCCAATCAGGAAAAAAAAAAGTAGCAATAGCCCAAAAGCGTATGGCAGAATTTTTTTCAGCAATGACAACTTATTCATCAGTACACGAGTCAAACCAGAACTTAATGAGATTATTCTACCTCAATGACCAACCAATCTCTTCTAGTCTGAAGGGGGGTCAATCTTAGCTCTTCGTGCTGGCGGTATAAATCCAGACGCTCTCACACCTTTAATAATTTGGTTTTTGTTGTTGTTTTTTTTTTTGTTCTTTTGATAGTGTATAGTAGTATGGAAGCTTTTGTATCCAAGAATCCCAACTTGTACAACACACACAAACACACGCGCGCGAGTACGTTTTTTTAAAAAATAAATGAAAGCACATCGATAACAATTTATCCAGGAATTAGAAAAAAGAATAAAAAAGAAGTTAAAAATCAAAGAAAGGAGCAGATTCATGCAATGGAAAGGTTTGCAGCATTGCTCAGTGTTACAGATGCTGTAAGATTCACGAAATCTTTAATTCTCTCTCTAGCAGAACACTGATGCTCAAAATACTTTCCAAACACACAAGTGATATCTGAAGAGCAATACCACATTCATTAATAATAATAATAATAATAATAATAATAATAATAATAATAATAATAAACCTTCATATTTATAAGTCATAGCTAAAGACAATTTTTACATGTGGAGTGGATAGCAAGATTATCCAGTGCTAACTTGTACAATGGTGGCAGCCTGATGGACCCAGAGAGAGTTCATGTCAGTTTGGTGACATGGTTTACTTATCTTCTCCTTGCCTCAGTGGGTTTTTTCTGAATACTCCCATTTCCACTCATTGCTAACTCTGCAAATTTTCCTCTTATCTGCCCGAGGCATCTGTTGACATCCTGTGATCTGATTCTTCAGTTGCACATCCACACCATAAAGATAGATACATTTTTTTTGAAAAAAAAAAAGGAAATAATATTTAACAGAACTTCTGGCAAAGTTTCCAGATTTAAGAATATGGTACTGAGAATTCTTTTCTTCTGTAACATATACAGTTGTCCCTCGGTATTCGCAGGGTTATGTTCCTAGAGCACCCGCGAAGAGTGAAAAACCGCGAATATTGGACGTGGTCCATAAAAATGTCAAAATATAACATAACATAAAATAAAAAATATAAGTAAATATATAATAATAATTTAATAAAAAATACAAAACTCAGAGAAACACTTGAGATGGCTACATGCGGTAAACTGGGATGATGCGGGGCTGCATCTGCCTGAGACAGCGCCTCGTGGGCAGCAGCCAATCAGCAGCGAGGAGAAATGAATAACGCGCTCGGATTGGCTACTTTCAAACCTCCAGTCAATAGCGTTTATTTTATATTGATATTTTGCTGAATTTACGTTAGTATTTATATTACAAAATTAGTAAATTATATTGTTGTTAATAATTTAGTGTTAAAAAGTGTGAAAAAATATATATTGCCACGAAAAAAGCCATAAAAAAATCGCGGAAGATATTTGCGATTCCGCGAATATGCGGGGGTTTCCACGAACAATTATTAGTCAGGTTCTAAGGAAAATTCCGCAAATAACCGGGGCCGCGAATGCCGAACCGCGATTACGCGGTGGTCGACTGTATATACTAGAATCTCTAACAAAATTAGGTTTGCAGATGAAACTAAATTGTATGGCATGGCAGTGATGACAATAAGAGTCCACACAAACTGAGACTAGATGAAAAGGTTGAGCTTTGACAGAAACACTTAAAAACTTGACAGACTTGTTTTGCATGACAAAATTTTGACAGTACTAAGTTTCTGAGTGGATTCAATTAGTGAAAACGTAATACCCTGTAGTATTTAAATAAAAGTAAGTAGAAAGAGATTTTTTTAAAATGGCAAACAAAAAATTTAATGTTTCCAAGTGGAAATATCTGATCCCTGAACATACTGATAAAACAATCATTCATAAGAATGAGATAGAGTAAAAAATGTTCAGGTGTCTTGATTGATTATCTTTAAAAGTGAAAAGAAATTAATTGGGCATGCATTTCTTCAAAGTAATAAAGATTTGGGGTATGGTAAATTGTTCTATAAATATTGAAAATTAGGGCATTTTAACCTTCAACTCACAAAGATTGCAAATAGTTTGGGAAAGGATGATTAGTGGCATATGTGGTCTAAGATACGAAGAGTAAGGCTTTGGTTGACAATTTGGACTACAGACATTTTTACAGTGATATGACTGACTGAAGTATGCAAAATATTCTTCTGGTAAGGAAAACAACATTAAACAAAAGTACTGTTAATTAGATATTGCAAATGGTTCCCTTAATAATTGTGTAGTTTCTGGAATGCTTTAGCAAGTTAAGTGATTTATGCTAATATTTTTTTAAGTAAATTTGTTTTTACAAAAGGGAGGATGCGTAGGTGTGTGTTTATTAAACTTCCTGCCTCAGAGAAATAACTGATCCAAATTGGACTCATAATCATACTAAATAAGAGACATTAGAATCTGCATGGTTTACATCTAAAATAATCACTCTTGTCATATTTATAATTATAAAATACAGGAAACAATTAAAATTAAGCAAAAAAAATAAAAAAGCAGAAACTCGGCCTTTTAAGGTTGATGTACTACTAACCTTCGCAAGAAAGCCCGTGGGAGGTGACTCCAGACAAAGCCTCTTTGCACACATTGCAATAGGTAGGTCGTGCATGGGAGCATGCGTACCAGTTATGCTGCCCTGACATCATCTCTCTGTGTTGAGTATTTGGCTAAAAAAAAGAGGAAAGATAAATTTAAAATCTGAACCACCTCTGATCAAAAAAAGCATAAGACAATTTTACGACAACTTAGACCAGTAAATGTTGGAAATCTCTAAAATACGAAAGTTCTCTCCACTCACGGGTTCAACTAACATCTTAAAGTAAAGATTTCAGCTAACATTTGACTTATTATCAGATAAGAAAATGAGCAAACCCATAATTTTTGGTGGCAGAAAGAAAATTATAAATACAGAGCCTTCTGTTCAGAAATCAAAATCATCACCTAATTTGCACGTAAGTGGTATAACTTTAATTATCGTGTCTTCTTGGAGCCTCATCTTTCACAAAATGGGTCTAAGACTTATTGGATTTTACACACATACATAGAACTAGACCCATTTTTATAAACAACATGAAACATTTTTTTTCTCTTTTTTTCATTGGACATTATTGCAGTAAAGTGCCCGTAATATTAAGTTTGCTAATGTTGCAGCCAATTTTAACAAAGGTAATCCAAGTAATTAAAACAACCTTCTTATTGGTTATTTAGAATGTGAACAGAAAAGACATTAGTGTCTTATCAGACTTCCAGAATTTTAAAACCATGTCAGCAAAGATCTCAACAAGAGTAAAGAACTGATGTTATTTACATGGACCACAGCAAAGCATTTGATGCAACTTCTCTGTTGATTTTAAAAAGTATTGGAATAAGTGAAATTTTTTTTTTTTTTTTTGTCCTCTGGCTATCAATTTATTTATTGGACAAAACAACAATGTTCTTTCGGATGGCAGCAAATCTTTGCCAAAAGATGGCACTCGCGAGCACCCCAACATTCCATTCTGAGATCTCGTTTCTGGCTTAGGTAAATGACTCTAATATTTGATAGATGGAAAAATTAGAGAGATTTGCTGATGAGGCTAATTCTAATAAAAAATGTAGCCAAGTCCACAAAAAAAAAATGAGCTAATAAATAGCAAATAAACTATCCTGTGTGCAAAGCATTCATACCAGAAGTTAATATATACTAATTGGATGATAGTCCTTACTGATGCTAGTGACAATGAAGATGTATGAGTATATATTCAGCATAGTGAAATCAAGTGCTAAATAAAGCAAACAGAATATATGGTTTATTAAAGAGAACTATTAGAATGAAGATATTATTGTTCTTCTATTAAAACCTTTTAGAAGTTATTGAAGCATGCAACCTTATCTTGGTATCTTCATCTTATAAGGGGTATGAAAGTGCCTCAACCAGAATGATTTGAGAAATGAAGGAACTCATTTATATTGAATGACTGAGGGAAAAAAAGAAGATAATCTTTTAGTTGTTGCATAAACATCCCTAGTTGGGAGGTTCCATCTACAAGAGGTCAGATGTAGTTTTTAGTGGTGAATGGTCTACCAAGTGCCACTGTCTCGGTGGGTGTAACAGACAGACAAAAGATTTTTAAAATGTGTGGTCTGAAACAATAAAAGGCTTTGATTCGTTCAAATGACTTCCTACCTTCTTTGACTAAGTGTAGCCATAGCTAACCAAGCTCAGGTTCAGCAATGCCACGAGATTTGACTTAAAATTGAAAAGTTTAAAAAAAAAAAAAATCCAAAAAAAAATCAACTATAACATTTTACTTTAAACTTTACCTCTAAAATTCAAGATGGTGGATAATTAAAATCATTGATGAAAGAAGAAAGCTAATATATATAATCCAATAAAACTCTGCCTGTTATGTTAATGAAGTGATGGTCAATACTTTCAAACAGAGTGATCTGAGAATTCCTTCTATATTCATTATTTACTTTTTTCTCTTTCTAAACTAGTACATACCAAGACTGTTCTACAGATTTTAGCCTATTTAAAAAGCCTATAAAGAAGAATATACTAGTTATTAACTATTAAAACTTAATGAGTTTTATCTATAATTCTGCAAACAGATGCACCTTCTTATGGAAATGAAATGCTTCCTTCTTTAATCTCTACCCTAACATGTACATGTTTGTTGATATTTTTAAAAAAAAATGTATATTTTTCACAAAATAAAGAGAATGAATTACAACAAATTAGCCCAAATGCAATAAACTGGGTGACACAAAGTTACTTTCAATGGCTATAACAACTCAAAACCCATAACACGTTAACAGAAGTATGCAGTCTAGAAAATGCATCTCCAGAGTTTGCCGATTTTGCCACTGGACAGCCTCATGGTGAAATGACCATATCATTTTTAAAAATAGACGCCTTCTGAAATTGATATTAACTGTAAGAGATAAAAGTATTTAAAAAAAAAACGAGCTACCAACACCAATTTACTGAAAGGAAACTTTATTAACATCTTTCCAAACTGGTTACTGGCCATAGCATCTGCTGCCATTAATAGCTTCAAGATGTTGTAGCAAATGGTACACAGCTGTGCACGACTGACTACTGTGGACGCGAGAATGTTTGTCTTTACAGTTACATGTCAAATACAAGACGCTTATTTATAAAACTGCTATGGTCATTTCAAATGTGTTCTCACACAGTAATGCAGTGCCTCAATAAAAAAAAAAAAAAACAAAAAAACTGCAGACTCTAGGAATCCACTCCTCAGTTTGGGATTTATAAGCACCAACTGCAGGAACCAACTTTATGGTCACCAGTACATTAAAAATAATAAGAGTTTTGTCTCCTTTATAGTTTAAGCCAAAACCAAGTTGAGAAATAAGAACAAACAGCCTTTTAACTAATCAATTTTAGAATGTGCACACATACACACACACACATATAAGTATTAAAATATGAGTCACCACTCAGCTGACTCCAAAGTAAACTCTTACTAACCAAGACAAGTTTATGGATTCAGGTTCCACTTGCCCAATCAAAGTTGTCAGCCTTCTCCTCCCTCCACCATCCGGTTTTTTTTGTTTTACTATGAGAAAGAATCACCAGGCTCACAGGAGGAGATCGTGGACGTTGCTAGCAGGCAGCACATTCCACAAAACCTAACATTCCCCTTCATATGTAAATTTACTTTTATTATACGTAAAACCTCAGAATTTGTTTATTTTTATCAGTACTCTTAAAAACAAAAAAACAGAAACAAAAATCCTGCATCAGGTACCAAGTCTTTAAAATAATATCTGGCAACTCAAAGACTGAAAAATTCAGAAAGACACAAAATTGTTCTTTAAAAATTAATTTGCCATAATAATACATCAAAAATGTGCACAACAGGCAGGATATATCCATGGCTGCTGGTTGGTTTTTATCCTATGTTTCTGTAGCACATTTCTGTAATTGATACATATTTATTTATTCCTTAAATAGGCAACTTATCTAGTTTATACCTTTGTATACCAAGCCAGTTTTTAACGTTACTTATACCACCAGCCTAGGAGTACCAGTTAGTATTTATGTTGAACTGGCTTATATTTAGTCAACACCCTCACAATGTAAAACAGGTGGAATAGGAGCAAAACAAATGTTGTTGTTACAAATGGTTATATTAATGAGGAAGGTACTGTGTGTGTCATAGCCCCGAGTCAATCTGTCCTGAATAATACAGATATGAAGAGTTGGGGACAAATGCACTCTCCAGGTGGGATACAGAAAGTTAAAACAATTTTTTTTTTATAATTCAGTTTCCTTAGTTTATGAAGAAGTCTTGTTTACATTCCAGGTATATTTCTTTTTTTTTGTCCGCTATCACTAAGTTAGTCATCAGACAAAACTGCCAGTGCTATGTTACTACTGTTTTGTCTCTGTGTTGCCATTTTCTGTCTCTCTTTCTCTCTCTCTCTCATATCGACTAATTTTAAACATTCATAAAAACTTAGTGTAAAAACAATTAATTTTTAATGCCGTCTGGAAGATAGGTGAAAGTGTGTTTGCTGGACGTCTTTGAATCAGGGGAAAAATGACCATGGCGTGTAAGGAGACATCAATGGAATTGGAACGTTAGGTATATTGGAGCCAGCACACTATGATGCCTGGCAGAACCAGAAAGACATGAGACCAGCACACCACAACACGTGGCAGAACCAGGCAAGAGAAACCTTAATTAAATTATTTCAAAAGCTAATAAAAGCACTCAGGATTAATACTGGTTGTATCCAATTTTCCTGTCTGCTAAATTTAGTTTTGACGCCATCTTCTCAGGTTTACTGGCTCTTCGGATGGTCTTAGCAATATTTTACCCTGATATTAAGAGAAGCTTTCTCAATAAGAGGATGATTCCATTAACATCTTGTGATGAGAAGATTTGGTATTTCTGATGACCATTTAATTAATATTCCTTCAAACCACTCAATGAAAAACGATTTTGGCAGCTAAAAAATGTTAAAGGAATCTCCTCCCACCTCTGGGAACTATAATTAAAAAGGAAGAAAAAAGATAACAAAATTGTAACAGATGAATGAAGTGTCAAAAACCTGTAAAAGGATTTGATTGAGTTTAACCAACCAGCCTACCCCCCCAAAAAAAACACCTTCAAGGCAACTTTAAATTAGAAAAAAATGAAAAGAAAATGCAAAGATGGTGGAATATTCCAAGACCCTCATGGCAAATGTGTATGAATTTTGCATCAGCTAAATATGCAAAACTCCACCAGTATTTTTAAAGAGAGAATCATCATTTTTAATGTTGCTATAGCATTTAGTAAGATAGGAACTGCACAAGTTACTAGTATAAACCTTTTAAAGAGAATCTCATCTCAAGGTGCATTTGGTTTTTCTATGGTAATGGTTCAGGTAATTCTAAGCAATCTCAGTATCCACCCTAACCCCCCAGACACACACACACACACATTTGGGCTAGAGAAAATGATGTGAAACACGATCAAGAATGAAAAATGGTAAAAAAATCCAGATTCTGTAAGTAGCAAGCCTATACTGTCATTACAGAACAAACAATGCTTCATTTTACATATTTATAGTATTTATTTGTTCATGATTTAAAAATGAAACAGGCAGGAATCTTTCTTCATTTGGCCAGTTTGATCTTGGATTTGATTTAAACCATGAAGATTTTAGTATTAAAGAATTCTAAGAATCAATAGAAAAAAGAATGCAAATAATCTTTTTAAAAATTCTCTTATTACTAACATAGTCTTTCTATGGGAACATCACACAAATGTTTTAAAGTAAAAATTCATCAGAAAAGATTAGTAAATCAACATGTAATTCACTCACATGTCCCAAAAGAGAGCTAATAAGTAAAGGTAAATGTGCATTATTTAAATTACTTTGTTTTGCGAAAACATTTTTAAAAGGCAGGGAGGCAAAATGGAATATTCTATCTAACATTAACCTGCCATTACACAGATTTTTTTCTTTTTCTTTTTAAGATAGTTGTAGTAACCATTACTGGTCATCTTTCACTGTTACAATGTACACAGCAGCAAAAAACTGGCTACAGCCCAAAATCCTTCTCAGTGTAGATAATGAACCTTAGACAGATCATGTTTGTTCTCCTCATCATCATCTTCTTCTTCGATCACTCATTCTATAAGCGTGGGATGCGTTGCACCGTCGTTATGTGCACTCTGGCCCAGTGCATCCGTCTTCAGCAGTGGTTTATTCTTCTGACTTTTTCCTTGTCATAGGAGACTTGCCTCTGCCATGGCTATAGAGCGTCCCCTGCCCTTGGTTCCTCTATCTCAGTGCCTACACAGGCCCCTCCCCAGCAGCCGCTGGAGCAATGCCAGTAAAGTACCTCGCTCAAGGGTCACAACAACATGCCAGCAACAGGAATTGAACCCAGGACCCATAGGTCCTGAAGCCAACACACTCGCCACTGAGCCACATTGCTTGGCATCAATGGAGATGACAACCTTTTAAAAATCTCCAATTATAATAGACTAGTGTCTTCAGTGTAAAGTTATCTTTCTATATCATTGGCAAAAAAAAAACCAAAAGCTGGTTGCAGCCAGTCTTATCTTTGTAGTAATAATAATAATAGTAGTAGATTATACTGCTAAAAATACTGAAGCCAGATAATAATCTGGTTTGACTGATTCGTGGAGCAACTAATTTCATTTATAAAAATTTGGCTTTTAAATTTTAATAAGATAAAGATTAAAATAATTCATATTAAAATTGTAATTCAACACTGCAATTAATTTGTTATACAAATGAAGTGGAAAAACTAATTAGTTGGGAAGTAAAGGTTGATGGAGGATCTAAATTATTATTATTTTTATTATTAAAAATGGCTATTATTACCATATGTATTGTTTTCACTCAACTTGGTTATCATTATTTACTTATGTATAGTGTTCTAAGTTCCTTATTTCTGTGTATAAACATTTTTGTTTTGGATCTCATTTTTTACAGGATGTACGAAAGTAATTTTTTTTTGTTTCTTTTATAATAATTTGAATGCGGCTCTTGTACAATCTTTCATAACTTATGGTTTCTCTTCATCATCCTTCACTGGGCAATTTAACCACATTGCACTCTAACCTTATTTCCACCTTGGCTAAAGATCTGCACCCTTTGGAATACTGTTAAAAGCTAAAACTGTTGCTAGGAGAATCCACTGAACTAAATATCCATTAAAAACGTCAGAGACACCGAGATCTTCATTAAGTGGGATCAACTCTGTGAAAATCCTTGATACCCCTTCCTCTTTTAAAGGCTGAAGATGACGCAAGCTGTTTCTCACATAACAGTATTCCTCAAGGTGCACTCATTTGGCATATAGTACATATCAAAGATGCAGACAGAGCTGCTGACAAATAAAACAGTGCTTTCTCACAAAACTTACCTGCAAAACCGATAAAGCCAGACTTATGGCTCTTAAACAGAGTAATGAGGACCAAGATAGAAGTCTGGCGAGTTGAAAGGGAACTCCTCTGTGTCCTGGGTAAACCTAGAACTCTTGGTCCAGGTGAGTTCCATTTTATATGGGTCAGTCCGGGTCGCAACCCTGTGGCATCCAGGTGTACCAGTATTTCAGAAGATAATGTTTAAAGAACAGTCAGGTGTATTTTGGTAAAGCTTCAGGCCACCACCAGAGTTAAAAGGTACATCCCTCAAAGTAAACAAACGAACTGAGGCTCCAGCCAGAGAGAGAGAGAGAGAGAAAGAGAAGAGCGATATCATTTAACAGACTGGCTTCAGTAAAAACCTAAACCTGGTTAGAACTCCTACATTCAGCACCGTGCTGCTCAGGCAGGCAGCCAGTGACTCATTTAAAAACAATACAGCCACATTATTAACCTCTCAAACCTCCAGCCTCCCACAGGGGAAACTATCCCCCTCTCCCCAATGTTAAAGAACCACCCCAAAAGAAAATAAACAACAGAGAAGCTTTTATAGTTACTGGATATTCCATTAAGCGGAGATCTCCCTCCCCCCCACCAAAGTTCTCTCTCTTTTTTTAAAAATCTAAATAAAACAAAATTTAACAGGGCGCAATCATATTAATAAATATACTGCGAACAGTCCAGGATACCAGGTTTGCAGGATTTATAATAAAATAACAGCATTCATTCAAAATGGAGTCCTAAAAAAGCATTATGCATATTAATTTTTGATATTCCAAGAAAACAGATACAGTATCCATTCAAAATTCTATGATACATAAAAAAATAGATTAAGCAAACAAATATTCTCTATCCAGAAACGGCATTTGGAAATAATCCACTGAGAATAAACTGTTGGTAATGGTTGCCTGGTTGCCAGTAACAGCAGTATAAAACATTGGTGAATGGATATTTTTAAACCTCTGTGGGTCTCATTAAACCAGGATGGCTTCATGTGATGACTACATCATAGTTTTTGTATTTTAATATTGTCCAGCTTTTCACAGATATATTATATACTACTAAGATTCATTATAAGATGGTGGAAATATTGGGGGGGGAGGAGAAAAAAATCCTTGAAATGACATTTAGCACCACAAAATTTGCCAATCATCTGTTGTTCTAAAGTTTACATTCAATGCAATTGTATTATAAGCTACTGTGCTATAATCGATCCAGTTAATAATTCATCTTTAGAGAATGGTTCCGTGAGTTAATTTCTCTCTCTTCCTTTTGCATACACAAGTGATCATCATTTTAAGCAAAATAATTCATCAAGCAGAAAGAAGAATATTTTGATCATTAAGTCTATATATAACATAATTATGGCTGCTTGTGTTAAGAAATTTTTTTACACACACACAATGTTAGGGGCATTGAAAAGCTGGCTGAAATGGCATGGTCATAATGGTATGCGGCCAGTTCTATTTGAATATCCCTAGTATAGGCACACCTTTAACCGGAAGTCTGTGCACCTGAGTATTGACATATGAAGGTACTACAGACAGACTGCTATAACTGGCCTAAACTATATGAGAGAGAAACAAGATCAGATAACAGTTTGGAGAGCTACATAGAATGAAATCCACTGAATGACTAAAACTAGTCTCAAATACAGAGGGGGGTGGTGTAAGTGAGAATTCTCGTTTGGCCTGGGAACAGTCAGGTGAAAACAAGTTTGAGTTACTTGCACAGAGAGAGAGAGAGAGAGAAAGAGAGAGAGAGAGAGAGAGAGAAAGAGAGAGAGATGGTATCATGGTTTGGGTTGCTTTTTGTTTAAATAGAGGATTAGCCTGAGAGGAGGCTGTGTTTCTGAATGCCTGGGAGTATCAGAATAGGTCAAAAGACCATGGCGAAACTACCTATCCCGTAGAGGAACAGAATGGTTTTAATCTTCACATGTCCAGAACACAAGTGTGCAGATTTTCCTATGGCAGTCAGGTCCTCATAATCTTTACAAGAATATAAATAAATCATCCTGCTGTGCAGCAGCAAGTATCCTCAATGATAGCAATGAAGACCAAGATACACCAGTACCTGTGTGTGTGCAGCATTTTTTTAGTAGGCAAAACCAAGCTTAGAAAAACAACTGGGGAAATCAGGTAAAAAGAAATCTCTCTCCAAAATTCTCTTTTTCTATTGTACTTATCCCATCTCTGACTTGATTTAATTGTGATGCATGAATCAGAGTTGAGCTACTGTCATCTCACTCAATGGACTCGCAAGAAGCCAGGACTGTCAAACTAAATCATCATCTTTTTTCCAGCTTCTCTCAAGTAGCTACAATTTAAAACAGAACTTGGTGGGGCAGAAATCTTTCCCCTTTTGTTTAAAATCTCCTGGCTAGATGACAACGACGTTTGCATGTGGAAATTTGTTTCTGCCTCCATGGATAACGAATGACCTGATTGCCTTTCATTTATACCAGTGATAAAATCACTTAGTTTCTCACCTGGAAGTGTTCAAGCTCCCACTGCATACATTTACAAGGTGTTAACATTTTGTTTTTTAAATATAAAATGCAATATAAAATACTGCTTTATCACACTAAATTCGAAGGCATTTGGATGGTTAAATTACGGATGGCAAAAAGTGTTAAAGACCTTAAAATAACATATTTAGGAAAATGCACTATAGACAAACATGATTCTAGCGAATCAATATTTTCCAAACTGATGATCACTGTCTCTATTCCACCATACAGCTAAAACCAAATAAAAATCCCTATTTCTCTCCTTTAGAAGACTCCCATGATGATAGCATAACAGCAAATCTCCTTCAACTTGGTATACAAATAACTTAAAATATACACGATAAATCCACACTTCCTTCACTCATGCTCACTGCTGTAGCAAAGTCAAGCTATATACTGTTCAAGTATACCTGCATTGGACAGCGGACTAAAATAAGCAGACTTAGTGAATGCCAACTGCACAACCCTTAACTTAAAAAAACAAACAATTCAAGTAGACAAAAAAAAAACCTCTCAAATTAAAATCTGTTTAATCTATTTTGCTTTAAATTTTTCTCTGATGAGAATTTTTATTATTATTTATCAATAAAGAAATAGTGGAGTTTTAATCTAATAAGAACTGAATTTCTAATGATTTTCCAATAATAAAGGTATGATATAGATTTCCTTTTAGCAAGTGAATACAGTTAGCTACCTACCTTCCCAACATAATGATAACGGCAGTGCTGCACCAGATGCACTCAGTACATAATTATCTCTGTAATCGATGCTAAACCACAGGAAGAAGAGATACTAAAGTTCAGGCTGCATTAGCATACAAAGATTAATCTATTTCTGGTACAGCTGCAAACAGAGTATAGCCATTAAAAAGAGCCAAAGGATGAAGCTGATACTAAACTTGTGATGGAGACTGTTAGTAGATTTCCAAAATAGTCATTAAACATGGCAACATGGAATGAGTTAAAGTTGCTGATGATTTTTTAAATTTCTTTCCCTCCCTTGAACCAGAGGAGTTCTAGCAGGAGCTTTCATTAGTTAGGATGAGAATTACTGGTTGCTTTGGCAGCCAGTTGTTTCTGGGGCAATGGGATCCTATTCCACACCTGGCTAGTGTTCTGGGCCCCAACTTAAACAGTCAGGTGAAATAGAGAGGTATAACAATAACAACCAGTCTGAAAACTCCAACACACATAAGTTAACCAACTTCAGAACAAGAAAGGTACTACTCCTGTAGGCATTTGTATTTTAAACGAATTAAGTAAAATTATTAGTTGACATCTAATAAACTTACAAAACGCCTGGTATGGTTAAAGAGTAAAATACATTTAGAAAATCAAACCATTTTACTAAATTCTTAACAACCTACCCAAAAAAAAAAAGAGAAAAATTTATTACATTTAGTACTATTAATTTTTAGTAATAAATACTGAAATTTTTTAATTTAAGAATCACATAACAATGGCTATTTCTCTAAACCAATGTAACCACATCTGTCTTTAAGTGTATGGTGCAATGTGACCTGCTTGTGCCATGCTGTGAAAGCATTATGGAAAATTGCACACCTGACCTACCTAGTGACACACTTACCCCTACCCCTCTGGTATTTATCCTATTCGAAAGTTTGACATATCTCCAAGTTCTCAGAAAATGGCTGCTCAAACTGAAATCCTGCTAGCCCTTGCTGCTAGTGCTGGCCTAACTAAGACACTCGGACAAGAAAGAAAGAAAGAAAACAAATCCATTAACAGAAGAAGTAATAAGGCAAGAATTTGGGAGGTGTTTTTTTTTAAAATTCAGAACAACAGAAAAGAAAAGTGAGAAGGAAAACTGTTTCTGCAGAACTCTTGTATTGTCACTTAGGTAGAGCCACTCTGTAGGTTGACGTCCAGATAACAAGACTTAACACAACACTATGGCTACCCACAGTTCCATCTGTTTTAAACAAAGACAACAGCTAAAGTAGAAATGCAAGTTCTGTCTGAAAAAAATAAATGCTGCTGTTGGAAGTTGAGTGATGGATTCCCATCCTATCATCAATTTTTTAAAAGTAAACTCACATTCTAACTATTAATGCACTTATCAAGCGTAATTCTGCTTTTCTAACATATTTAACTAAAAAAGGGCAGCTTCAATATAACAGTTGCTAATAAAATAGAACAAGGTAACATTTTTCCAAGAAAACTAAGAGAAATTTCAGTTTATCTGTAAATCATTAAACGTTTTGTATAAACCATTAATGGTGTTTTGCCAGAAAAATTAATAGTAGTATATTATTCACACATTTTTAGAGTGAGTGATGAAAGTGAATATGGTGACAAAGACCAGTTGGTCTAATGGAGAGTTTTACAGAATTCTCTATTAAAGGAAATGTTACGAACCATTTGTTAAAAAAAATATAAATATGAAATTTATATTTTTAAAAAAATCTCAATAAATGTAGAACTTCTGGAAGCCAGAACTCAGCTGGTACTAAGTAATGAAAAAGAATTTGCCTATTTAAACTTCAGTAAAGGTTTGATAATGTTCTAAACAGAAAAAGCTAAGAGAATATAGCCATCTTTGGTTTGGGTTTGTTCTGTATTTTAAAAATGCTTAGAAAATGGGCAATATCACATAATTTTAGTTGATAAGCAGCTGGGTTTGGTTTAGGAACCTGTATATTTTAAAATGTAAACAATATTGATAGCATAGTCAATGTAAGGATAAGATAAACTTGCAAATGATAGGTTCAAAGCAACAAAGATAGCGATAAGTTGCAGATATAATTAGATTGCCTGGTAAAGTGAAAACTGGATTATAAATGTAAAAAAATATAGTTGCATAATGGCAAACAGTGAACATTTATTAACAGTCTAAGAAAGCAGGGAATCAAATAATGTAGTTTTAGATAACTATTGAAAGTTGTTATTTTTAAATACATTAAATGTATTTCAATTGTTAATAAAGCTAATAGAAAACAAGAATCAATCCACCAAATTATCAAACAGTAATAATAAAAATGCCATTTAGTTTAAATGAATGTCTCAGTTTGTTCTAATTTTGAATTTACTATGAAGGCGTTGGTCATCAATTAGGAGAACATTAAGAATACTAAAGCAAGAGCCCCAACAGATTCTTCAAAATTCCAGATTTCAAGCACTTAAAGCAAGCAAAACAGACTGAAATTACCACATGTATCTATTCTAAATCTCAGGGATTTGAAGGAAAGATATGGCATACATTTTCAAAATGATAAACATTTGTAACAAATGGAAATGGAGAAAAATCTTTCAGATATCTGCAGTCCCAAATGTTACAAATCATGGCTACATTTTCAGTATGGCTTGATATTAGCAAGAAATATTTTTCTTGAGAGGGGTGAAAATAAATGGGATCAATTGGTGATGGTGACAGTCTGATAATGAGTGTGGCATCAGTCTAAAAGTTTTATTTAAAAGTATATTTACTCACCCAAGTCACTGAATAAGCCAAGGCAGACAGTTGCCTTCTTGAGCTAACTAAAATATATTTAATGGTGTCGTAAATATATTTTGTTTATAATTTTGTGAAGGTTCTTTAAATGAGAACTCACTGCATGTGTGCATTCATTTTGAGCTATTTCAGCTAACAGCAATCTCTCTTATTTTTGCACTCACACAAACAATCTTACAATTTTTTTTCTTTCGAGAGACCCAATTTGGTGATTCAATTTAAAAGACTGACTCTTTTTTTAGTGCATGACTTCTTTTCCTAAGATACTGATTGTCCACCTGTCTGGACTTGTGGGAAGAAAGAGTAGCGCCTCAAGACAGTCCCTACATGCTTTAAACAACAATATAGTGTATCACAAATGCACTGAATGTCCACTTGGAAAACCAACAGCAATGCCAGGAAAAGCAGCCCCTGCAATCAATGTCTAATCCAATAAATTCCAGTTAGCTCATAAAAGCTACATTGGCAAACAATCTATCAGCAATTCAAATAACTAGAGATGAGATAAATCTTTGTCATATGAATGAAGAATGTGATAAAACCATTACAATGCTCTTTAGCTTACACAAGAGATTTATTCTAACTGTGCTCCACTGTCTGTGACAGGATCTTCTCACCTTGCACTGGGTTTCGCATACCTTCAGTAAATATTTCAGCATGAATTTTAACTGTTTATCAGCGCCATCTTTTCAACCAGTAATTTATTTTTTGTTTGCTTGTTCCCTCCCAACCTTTGCCTTATGCCGGGAACGTATTCAAACCGTATGGGCAGAAAATATTCATTCAAAAATCATCATTTAAGCTGTTGGCTGCACATTGATCATTGAAGAATAATTTTTAAAAAGAATCACTTTAACAACCTGCACCAACTGAAAAAACATGAACAGAAACTCATGCCAGTAAGAGTATACCACAATGTCTAAGAGAAAAGCCAATCACAACTACCAAACGTGCTTGCCATGCCAAAATACCGGCGTTTTTTTTCCAAAATGTTCAGCTTCTGTTTACTTTTCACTATTAATTTCTAGCAGACGGAAACACGAAAAGCATCAAAGTGGACTTCAGCAAAAACAAAATAGAAAACTAATCAGCCTAAAGAGCAGAATATAGTAAAAAATCCTGTCGAGAGAGAGAGAGAGAGAGATGGAGAGAGAGATGGAGAGAGAGAGAGAGATCGATCTACAATGGAGGATTCATGGCAAGTTTTCCTGAATTCAGTCTATAATTACTTGAAGAATATTTTAAATTTCATAACAAAAAAAAAAAAAGATATGAATGTAAGGTTAATTACTCATTAAGACTTGGAATTACAGCTGAATACTTTTCACCCCCACCACCCTCTAAATTCATTTTACTATAAATTCTCTGAAAAAATTATTTGCTATTGTTTTTTCACACAAGGAGCAGCTGGCCATTGGCTCAGTGTTAACCTACTCAACTGCCAAGGCTGAGCACCAGGTACGAATCCTGGTTGAAGTTGGCTTGGTTTGGCTACTACCCTAGGATAAGTTTCTTGTTGCTCTTCTTTGCCATCTTGTCTTCCTCGGACACTCAAGTTTTCTCCCACATCTAAAAATAAGGAGTTCTAGTAGAGATTTCCTGCCTGCTGATGTCTGAAGTGCCAGGCCCTTTGTGGCACAAGACAGGCAAGCTCTTCGGCAGATGACTATAGCACTATGCTACCTTACCAGAGTTGTCGCCCTTTTAGAAAGTTAATCTCTCTTGAAGAGACCCATTGTATGGCACCAAAGCAGCAGCATTCCACAATCTCTATCAAAACAGTAAGACAGCCTCTAACCAAGTTTAGAAAGAATTTTTTTAAAAAAAATGAAGACTTGAAATACAAACAAAACTGAATGAAGATTGAAACTGACCTAGTCTAAAATAAGGCCATTTTTAAGTGGAATTGTAAAAGTCATTAAATCCATTTCTAATGTTTATAGCTTAAAATTAAAATCTTTGTTAAAATTTTTTCTTTACGAAAGTTACAGTTAAAGCATTAAGTCAAACTTAGTAAGAGATAACAAAGATACCATCTTACAACCTGTATAAGTCTATCATACTATTATTATTATTAACATCGTTTATTTATTTGTTTTTCTTTTTTTAAATATTTACAAAAGGCCAACTTCATGGATTTTAGTAGGCAGGACTCCTCCATGTTGGCTTGCCATGCCCGACTAACATAATTGTGTACACTTTCTAATGACCCCCCACTTAAAAACTAAGGCGAAAGAAACTTTGCACTAAATTGAGTTATCCGTGCTTCATGTTTAATGACTGACATAAGGAACCAGAAAAATATCTTTATGTGGCTAGAGAGCTCACCTTGCGGTTCTTTATGTTAGTCATTAAAGATGAAATGCCATTCACTTACTTTTTTAAAAATCTAATTTTATTTAATAAACTAAAACTAGTATAAAATATTCACCACCTGTTAACAGACATTAGATACTAATTAACTTTCGATGTAAATTTACAAAAAAAAACTATATTTAAAGAGAATTGTTTATTTGTGAATAATATTTCTTATTGGTGTTTTAAAATGTTCAAACTTGGCAATTTCTTTAAAAACTTCAGTAATGGTTTTTAATAATAAAGATAGTTTGAACCATCAATAATAGTATTTTATTTATTGCATTGACTGTAATAGCTGCTTGGACATTTACTGGAACTTCTCCAAATACAATAGCTGGAGTTGGGCAATTACTGAAGCCCAAAAAGCCTAAATGAAATCCAAGCCTCCCTAAGGCTGGCAATAGTGGAGATATCACTGTGTGGAAACTAAACTATATGAGAATATCTCCAAATGACAATATAAGCCAAATAAAACTGAACATACATGACAGGCAGACAAACATAGATTTAAAACAATAAGATACTAACAAAGTGATTTTACTCTCATTTGATCAGTACACATGTGAACTGTCCTAGAAATGTTCTCTCAAGAGATAGAGAAAAAAAATTTTAATTTAAATTAAAAACAAAAAAAGAAAAATGGGCACAAATCAACTGCACTTGTTTTATGCAGTTTTATCACCAGAAGATGTAACTCCACTGGCTCACTATCACCGTAGACTCCATCATGGCAGTTGTTATTCTAGCTCTTTAACCTCAACTTTGTGTCTAGTTGCTTCCCAGACTGGGCCCTGATACTTCACAATCTTTAAACTCTACTTCATTGTCCTTCAAAGTAAAACAACTTGTTTTCCTTTATTTTGTATGTAATGACATTGGTATGCAGAAAACTGGTTTAAGTAGTAAATGATTTATTTCAGCATCTTGTAGTTTTCAACCACTCCTGCGATAGCCAGTTTCTCACCTCCATAATCAGTTTTCCTGTGTCATCTCATTGCATCCACTCTCAAATTCTCTTCTGTCCACACCAAATTTCTTTGCTGCCTCATTAACAACTGTAGATTTTGCAGTTTGCAGCATCTGGTAATTTGTTTGTTTACTTTCTTTGAAATTCTAACTTATCTAGAGACATGATACATGAAGCTTGTCACAAGAACTTCAAATAAATGAATAAACATATGGGGAAAAAATGGCACTGTAGAAGAATCAAATATGGCAAAAGTACAGCAAGTGATGATCTAATGCAATCACCACACATATCCCCTAAATACAGAACATACGATTAGTGATAAGACAATCACATACTCGAACTAAGTGATATCTCATAAATGCTATGGAGAGACAATGCTAAGTATGTAGGTAAGGAGAAATGTCAACAAACAGTAAGCAAATCATGAATAAACAATCTAAGTTTATCACTGGAGTGAATACTTTAGTAATGAAAAGAACTCTAAGGAGGCTACAACTAATTTGAAATGAGATGGCTAGTTTTCATTTAATATCTGTAAATGCAATAATCAAGGGCCATTATGTCTACAGAGTAAATTTTTCAAAAGACAATATTCATGTGCTGAAATATTCCAAAATAAAGATTAGGTATTTACTGAAAATAATTATGAATGCAGATAAAATGATGGGTTTTTTCTCTTTAATACCCTTCTGAGGCTTCATTTTATTTTTAATTTATAATTTGGACATAATAGAATATGCATATGACAGTAAAACTTTAGTGTAAAGCAAATCAGTATTTTTACATATCAAATTTAGGAGTTAACATTTTTGCAACACAAAATTAACATGTCTACTTCAATGTCTAAAATATTTTTATCAGTATCTACATTATGACCTCAAGATATAAATGAAATTTGTACTTAAATTAGTACTACTACTAATAATAGTAAATTAGTATAGAAAAAGTTTTAGAATAAATATTTATTTATTTTAAAAATTAGCATCTTGATACAATATTTATAACAAATAAAATTTTTTTTTTAATTTAAAATCATTTGGTTTTGTCAAAAAATTAGTTCTAATATCCATTCATTAAATATGATATAAATATAAAATATACCACAATCAGAATTTAAAATATAATTGCTAAATACATAATCTGCTTAAAAAGTCACAAGAACCAATGAGCTATAGTTTCCAACCTATACTTCTTTAAATAGAAAAATGTAATAATCAAGTAGCATGTGACTATATCATTGCTTTATATACAGGGTGGTCCAAAAGTCTTGTAAACCCCCACATTTTTATTTGTAGTAGTATGCTTCGATATCGTTAATAAGAAGTGTGGACAGTAATAGGTTGCAGTTACACAAATTTACATGGTTGTGGAACGCAAAATATCCCATAGGACATGGCGACAGATCGTTTTGTGTCACAAAAGTGATGGTCGTCATACTGATCTTCTGTATCCTTAAAGAGGCTGCCCCCCCTGACTGTATGTAATAAAGCACTTATATATACATCTTGTCCCTTTTTAAATGGTGCATTACACCTTGCACCATCCTACATCCATCTTTTGATGGGGGTAACAAAACTTTCAAACCACCCTGTACTTGCACATACATATGTGTACACAATTTTGTAGCTCTGTTTTAGAAGTGGCAAAGAACACCTATATGTGCTACAATTCTAAACATTCAAACAGTGTATTTTGACAAATAAGGCAGACACTACAGATAATATGTCTCTTAGATTTCATTCTCTTCATTTCATTTGATATATGCTAAGTTCTACTAACCAGAAGAGTAATAGTTCACAAGCATGGTGTATTCTGTTCATGAATTTGATACATGCAAATATAAATAAGCACTCAATAAGTGTAGATGTATTTACTTTAAATATTAGTAAAGGCACAGAAAACATCACTCAAATTGCAAACTGGAATGGTTCACAATATTAATATGAGGTTCCAGACTGAAATACAGCACAAAGCTATGCATTTCCTGATTACATGTTTCTCATCTTGAAAAACATGCGAGTATACAAATTTCTTTCATAATGCTTATTAAATTGCAATTTCTTTTTTAAATTTAACTTAAAAAGAATGAATTAAAATATGGAAGTATCTACTGTCTTAAAAACCATACAAGGTTTCGCCTTTAAAGAATAAAAATGGGAGACAACTGAATATTTAGTATCCTTTGTACATTAAGAAGAAAAAATTTCACAACAAAATTAGCACTTGCTAGTTCAATTATAACACCAAAAAATTTTATTAATTAATTTTTGCTATTTTTTAAAGTAATTTTTAGATCACATGAAATTTTTTTAAACTTTGGGAATGTTAAAAAAAGAAAAGAAAGGATAATGCTGAGCTGCAAAGAGTGGAAACAGTGCGAGGAGAATCAAAAGGCCCCACCTATGTAACTTCATCATTGTGGTGATACACAGCAAGGTACATTGGGCCACCAGCAGAAAGATGTTGACCAGCATCACAACAATGTGATTCCCAAAGTGATGCAGGCAGCTGCTCTACCTATTCCCTTGAACATGAACCCTTCAGCTGATGGATTGCATGAAGCATACACTCAAAGGCGAGCATTTTCCTGCCATCAAGTAATCATAGCTAAAGTGGATGTCAGTAAAGTTCCAATTAACTAAAGTAATCAAGCAGCAGTTTCAGGACAAAGTCTCTGTATGTTTCACAGTCAGCAACACTGCATTTTTATAGAAGTAAAAACAACTTTAAGTTTGAATATTTAAAAAAAAAAAAAAAAAAATGGAACATCTTTTGCATTTTGCCATATACTATACTCTTCCTGTCTCCTTGGAGGCACTATTTTCATACATCTTTAGTTAGTTAATTTACTTAACTATAATCATTCAGTGATTGTTTGAATTATCCATCCACTCACTGGGTTCTGAGGTCAAAAGTCCCACCTTATTTGGGTTTTCTGTCCAAAACAGGTGTTCTCAGGTGGGGAAGGACACCGCCTGACTTTGCTATGGCAGTGAACACAAGCAAAGGCAGTACAAGTTTTGTGTCACCATGTCTACCTGTATTTTCTAGTGCATTTTCCAAAACATTATTAAAAGCAGTCTCTTCATAACATGTTAAATGCAATGTGATCAAAAAGAAAAAAAATTCTGTTATTTGTATTAGTTTGGGAGTTTCGTCAAATTTTGTGATTTTCAAAAATTATGGCGCCAAACACATAAAACAGTTTTAAATTATGCAAAATCTCTAGGACGCTGCGTTTGAACCAGTGTTCTGATGAAAAATTAAGGGAAAAAAGCTTCACCTTACATAGCAACCATACCATCTAAAAAGCTGGGGACTCAATGTCTTGGTTTGAATATCGTGTAATGATTCTTCTAAGTTGGATTGAAATGACAAATTTGAGTATTCCCTGAAAAGACCCCCCTCTTAAGCTCCCTGTGATCAACAGGTGGTTTAGACTGACCAAGCATTAAGCATTAGCCGCAGCAAAATTTTAACTCTGGTCATCCATGCAGAATGCAGAACCGTGAAACTTACTGACAATGTGGATATGGCTGACAAAGATAAGAAAAAGGATGCAGTAAATGTAGACCTTTTTATTACCACCACCAAATAACAGAAATCTTTAACTTATAAACTCTCATTTTTCAAAGGATTTTTTCCTTAAATGCCAAACATTTTAAATTAAATAGTTCTTTCAGAGACAGAATCATCTTCCATTTAAAATCACACCTCATTTCTTACTCTTCCACCTGTAGACAGTAACTTGGGTTAACTTGAAACCCCAAGTTTACATTTATTTTTCTTTTTTTAAACATATTAGCATTCACTCTACTTTCTTAAAGATTAAACGTGTAAGTTTAGATGGCAATGAGTTTCAGGTGTTTATATTTCAGAGATGAATACTGAGGCATTCAGATCTAAATGAAGGCATCATCGGGGATCAATACTAAAAGCTCCAGAATGTATCCCTGATGTACAAACATCCAAAAATCACCACAATTTACCAACCATGTAAGGAAATTTTCTTTAGAGGAATGTAGGACATTCGAAATGCATTTTTATTTATATAGCTGATGCACAAACATAAAGCAACTTTATTATGCTGCATTTCCTTTGTAAATCCCATAAATAATTTCAATTTTTTTCAAAACAAGTGAGAGATATGCAAATAAATCAAAACAAAGCCAACAATAACTGGAGTTCTGGTCTAAACCAGACGACGACAAAAATAAAGATTGCCATTTTTCTCTAAAACGTTCCCTAAAAATAACAGAACTTAAAATTTCCTTGATTAAGAATTATGTACCTTGATTAGCCCCTTGCAACCTTTCAGTGCTTGAACATAAATTCTGGAAGCATGAACCTCCAACTAAAGGCCTCTCACTGGCAGCAACTATATACGGCCAAGCCGCTAATTTCTCTAATCAATGGTCTGCTGTTTTTAATCATTAGCAGAATTAGTCATTACATGGAAGAAACTCGGATACTCCAAGCTTTTTTGGGGGGAGGGAATCCATGAGCTCACTAATGAAATGTACAATTATTTCTGGTTCCTGATTAGAACGGTCTTCGTAAATTATCGTTAAGTGGCAGCATGGCAGACCAACTCCGACAAATCTTTGCACGGTCTTCATATAATTAGAGTTCCATTTATGCAGGCAATCTAGAAACCTCATCTTTAAAGTCTTGGCCAATCTATAAATGTAATTAGTAATCTGAAATCCCCTTCGTTTAAATTTTATCATTAAAAAAAAAGAAAAAGGAAAAAAAACAGCTGCCAGTCTTTGCTGTATTCATTCAATTAAATAGCATCCAAGGAAGGTTAGATGTGTTTGAGGGGAGGGGCAGGTGGAAATTCATGCAGATTCCTCGCTGTTCTTAAAGTTTTCCTTCGTGATTGTACTTTCTCATTCCAACAAAAAATACAGATTAAGATTGGTATGCTGAATCAAAATCTACAAAAAAGAAAGGAGAGAGCCCAACACAAACAAACATTCAACCTTCTAAGAGAAGAAAAAGCAAAAGTCTCTGTGATTATTCCCAGATATTTCATCCTTATTTCAATTGCAATTCTAATACAAATCAATAGCTAATTTATTGCTGCTTTCGTAACCTTGGCTTTCCCCTCCTTAAACTGAGAAATCATTAATTAAAAAAATAAATAAATATTTGGTGTTTTATCTTGTTTTATTTCCAATTTTTGGCAAGAAAAGGTAATCATATATGCGGATCAAAGCACGAAAACTGAGATTTATAGCAGTCTTTTACAAAAAGACTGTCCATCAGGCTAAATAGCAAATGGCTTAGCTACATGCAAAAACAGGCTGCAGTGAAGCCAAGATTCTTTCATATGGACATCACAATAAAGTGCCCATGGAAGCCTTTCTGATGTAATTTCAGTGTTCGAATTTGTAGGCAACCATCAGTAACAAAACTGTATTGCTCTGTTCTCGCTAACTAGAATAGATCTTACATCTAACCATAGAGCGGGTCTATCACTTGTAGCTTAGAGTAGATGCTTTGAAGCTTCCCAGCCTAAAATTATTGGCAGAAAAAGGAAAGGTGACTCACCAAAATGTGGTGCTTAAGTATTTTAAATTTTTCAGATAGTTGAATCTGGGTTAGGCTCAGCTTTAATTTATCTTCTATCATCAGTACAACTTGTTTCCCCTTTGAAGCCGTAAAGACCAAATGGCAAAAATAAAGAAAGCTGCAAATTGTTGGAAGCTAGCTTAAGAGTAAAACAACGGCCAAATTACAAATGTAATACAAATGTAAATGTTTACTAATTAATTAATTTAGTATGTTAGCATCACTAGCTTCAGGAAAGGAAAATATAAGAAGTTAACTCCCTTATATACAAGAAATAGCTGCAAAATACTTTTTAGCATTTACAATCTTTCAAAGTTCTTTCCAAAAAAAAAGTAAAACTTACCATGTATTGGAACAAACATATCCCCTTTGCCATAGAAAGAGAGTTTCCAAAAAAATAACTGATTGTACATAATATTAAATGGGAAACCTGCATAATAAATGTTGATCTCACATAGAGGACACAAAGCTTTAGATTTGTTTATATATATGAAGATTTTTAAAATAAATAAATGAGAAATTAGATATTATGAAGTTTAAACCATAAACTTTTAGAGTCTTGAAACATTATATGTATGTCAGATCACATGCCAGCAAGGAGACACTCGGATAAATCATCCATGTCTAACCCTCCAGAGTGCAAGGAAGGGCCAAAACACTTGAAGGAGATTCTTCTCTTCCTCTGAAGCCATTCTGTTGGTTCACTCCTTTTGAGTCTTTTATCCATTGTAATCAACTTTATTATGTTGAATATACATATTTATCTTTTTAACTATGTAGTAACAACTCGATGTATTCTTGCAAAGCTTTCTCATTCTTCTGCCTGTAGTGCTGACATTAAATAGCATCTTCATACACACATACACACACCCACCCTCCTCAGCGAGATTTTATTCTTTTTCAATATCTAATACAAATCAGTGCAAATATGTTGACTTTAAATACAATGCTGCCAGCTCTTTTCAGAGATAAACAAGTTCAGAAATTATCTTAAATCTGCTTTAGCATCTTATAGACTTTGTCATCAGATCTCACTTGAAACATTTGAGCAGTGTTAGGTTGAATAAGAAAAGACAGACCAGAGAGAGGGGATGGAGAGCAAGATTTGTATTTTCAGAAAGAGATGATGACAAAATACCACACCTTCCCAATTAACATGTGGAAAGTCCAGCAGATAGAGCCAACCAATTTTGTTTTCAAATTTCCCAAGGTAACCAAATTAGAAACATAATAATCAATCACTGAGCAGTTACATCATATATCACTTGTTATAATGAGTATCTGACAAGTAACGAGAGAGAGAGAGAGACAAACAAAGAAGAAAATTCTTCTAAATTTGGAAGCAGAGTTTGGAGAGAAAACATTGCAGTAAATAATGAATCACCTAGGCTATAACTGGATATCTGACTTTTCACCAACATGTTTCTGTTAACACCTGCCAGTGAGCAAGGTACTTGAATCTGGATCTCTGAACTTTACTTCTAGCAGCACTGGGGAGACATATCAGCAAGACATACGTCTTCGTGTCGGTAGTGCTTTGCTATTCTATCAGTGCGTAACGTCAAACATGGTGCAAAAAAACCACCTCCCACACCAAGGGACAAATAATTTTATACTTTTTTTTTTTAAATTTTAAATTTAAAACTTCCTAATGATACATATCAAAATTCTGGTGCATCATTTAATCAAAGGCTTAATTTACCATTCCAGGTGTGTGATATTATCTGTAACGATGCATGGTCTTGAATTATTTTTGGCCAAATCAGCACCTGGCAAAACACCCTGCCCCTGTGCATCAGTTTTATCATTTCACCCCTACAGCTTTTATGAAGCCACTAAACACCACCAGAGGTGGTGGCAGCAGGGTTAGGGTTAGGCTTATCTCTCAATGTAAATGTTCTTATCAAGACTATGAAACCCACATTACCCAGCAGCTATGTGGGAGACAGATGAAGAAGCCCCCCCCAAAAGAACAGGTAGAATCCTGGTTAAAAGCTGGTACTGGCTGGCAAAGCAAAGCAAAAGAAGTTTGTTTTTTTTTGAAAGAAACCCCCCTCCCAAAAACACTACTTGAGACGGCGAAACAGAACAGAACCCAGGAAGAAACTGCTCGGTGTCCGCCTGGCTGTTGGAATGCAGAAAGCAGGTGCATGGGGGCTGTAATGCAGCAGAGGAGTTCTCCCAAAACAGAATCCAAATTGACGATCGCCGTCCTGTAGACAGGCGCGAAACATTACAGAAACTTCTCGAGGATAACAAACGTAGGTATCGCTCGTTTTAAATGAGAAAATAACAAAGAAAACTACTACAAGCACCTGTAAGTAAGGATCAGCGACTTGGTTTTTTTCTTTTCTTTTTCTCTTCTACATTGCTGCAGATAGACGCATGCGCCAAACTGAAATGCTTGATGTGAATCTAGTTGCTAGTTCATGGCTGTCTTATATATTAAAATTCATATATTTTTTTTTAAAAAAAAAGAGGAGGAAGTCTGGATAAAACTCTGATATAACCTCAGCTTCTGATGCCACTATCCCATCCTCCATCTACTCAAAAGCAGCAGTAATACGCTCCAAAAAAATAAAAATGGAATGATAAAAAGAAGTAAATTTTATATTTTAGAATTCCCCCTCTCTCTCTGTCTTCAGTTCCATTTTTCTAAGAGTGGAGACAGAAAACTCACAAACACTAGATCAATTTCCTTTAAATCTTATGCCCCTACTTTTTTAGAAAAAGGTGCGTAAAGATACACCTGGTTGTATACAGTAATTATCGTTTCCGTTGTATTTTCTAAATATTTTTTGTCTTATTATTAAACGATGGACTTGCAATATATTTTTTCAAAGAATCATAACCTAATGCAGATCAGCAGCTGAAACACGTTTAATTATAATGAAAACTGTGGATCATCAATGTAGATTATAAAATGATGCTAAAGTAACTTACCTGGTATTTTAAAATTAAAAGCCTTTGGACAAAAAAAAAAAGAAAAATTACTTAAATAAATAAATGAAATATGTTAACTCTTTCATCCCCATACCTTTTGGGTAGGTGACCATGAAGACAATGTAGAAAAATCTTGTACAAACATGCTAGAAAATGGCTGTCGGCAAGAGAAATTTATATTTCTTTTCCAAGTAAATAATACCTTCTTTTGGAAAAAAAAAAGTACCAGTTAATTGCATTTTTTGAAATGCCTCTTAAAAAATTTAAATGCCATAGCTCAAGAGAATGTGAAATGGATGAGACAAAGGGCACATAATGTGAAAAAAGATGAAAGAAAATTAAACCAGAAAGTTGTGTATGTCCAAATATCTGCCTTAGATTCACTTTTCATTATATTTATCAACAAAATATACATCTTTTTTTTTTTTTGCAACAACCAAAAACCAAGCTTACAATAAAACAAAACAAAAGTTTTATATAGAATCAGTATGGTATTAGCTAATTTGGTCATAGTCATACGAGCTAGTTAAGATTTTGTTTGGTGTTTAAGTCCCCGTTCTAGAGTAGAGCGCCACTTCAAGATTTATAGAGATGTTTTTGAGAAACTATGATCACTCAGCCGTGTGGCAACATCATGTAGGAAACATTAAAATACTACCAGCAAGTTTACATTGTTGATAAATCACTTAAAAATAAAGAATTTTTTCATTAACTTCAAGCATTACAAATAACAAGGCATTAAATAATAATAATAATTTTAAAATACAGTGCTTTTCTTTTCTTTCTTTTTTTTCAAATTTACAGAGAGAGAGAAAGAGAGAGAGATGTGCTGCTGTTTAGCTAGGCTGGCCTACCTTGACAGTTGTCACCCAAACACAACTGAGTTAACATCAGGTCCACGCACACACGTGCAAATGCAAGCAGTCGGTACTTTTGATGTGCTATGTGCTTACCATCCTCATGTGCACCACCTTCTCAGTGAAGCTGACAGTGTCATAGACGGCTACAAATCAATACTCTCTCACATCCCTGGGAGGCTGATTTTATTGCTACTTTGCTGTTACCTCCAGCCAGCCAGTGAGCCATGATGAATGGACAAATCAGGTCAGTCAGATCCCAGCCATGCTTACAATAATGTTGTCAAAGCTCCTTGAATGATCAATGACACCACAAAGACCAAAGAGAGACTGTGTGGAGCATATCAACATCCAATCATATATTTATCTGCCTTTAATCAGATTATCCCCATTCAAAAAAGACTCAATTCATAGCAGTCAGACTGAATTCTATCACCATTATCTGATAAGTTACAATTATGAAGACAAAAACTGCCAAAGCCTTAAATGTTCCCATTCTATGCTGGTATGTTATTGTGACAGAATGCCACCTTAGCACTACTCTTAAGAACATCCACGTGATGGATTTTGTATGTTTCTGCTAATAGTGACTGCAGTATAGCTGGCATCACAAGCTGCCGTGTGGGGGTCATCAGGTGTTTTACCACATCTTCATGGATTCTAATTTTTCATGTGTGCAAAGTAGAACACTAAATAAACAGATGTGGTAAATAATTTTTTAACATTAATATGCACTGCCAAACATACAGAGTCTAAGAGAATTTATTAAATTTTATTACAAAGTTAATAATTCTACAACAACAACAAAAATATACCCTGCATTAAAAAAAAAAGCAAAACAGATTTGTATTCCAAAACAGCAGGATTCTTATCTGTATAATTTACTGAAAGACTCAAACTATATCAAGCAGATATGGTACCACCCCTTCTGCTCCCTTAGTCTTCCCACAACATGTCAACTATTCAGGGGAATGAAAAAAACAAAAAAACAAAGATTTTCTTTTCACATATGATTCTGTACAGGCTAGCGGGTAGAATGAACGTCTAGTCTATAATAGCCTGCAGTGTTGTGTTTAAAGGCCACTCTAACTCAAAAGAGGGCAGATCTTACGTGGGTCATCCCTGTCAATTAGAAACCGCCATGCTGCACGAAGACAAGTGGATCACTCACAAAAAAAATTAAGGGATCATATGATGATTGACTGTGCAGAGACTATATATATATCACATTTACAAAGACTGCGTGAAAGTACTGCTTGTAGGCATTTCGATACTTTAAATGACTTTAAAGACAACACTGTATCACTAAATGGTTTGGTAAAATACTATCAAAAAAGACTGATAAAAGTGATGACCAGCAGCACTTCTAAAGGAAGTTGTGGTCTCTGAATACATCATTCAGGGCAGGTGCACAAGAAGCATGATATCTCAACTGGGGTAACTTACACCTGCATCAAACCCAGCCAAATGCTGGCAGCTTCAGCACACAGAATCTTCTATAGATAGCTCTTCTGATTTGTAAGAGAGAACCCCATGTAGAAATGGCTGGCAAAGGAGGGGGGGTGGAAAGAAATCACACCAATAGTAACCACTTCTAGGGAGTAATCAAAGAAACAGTGTAAATACTCCTATGAAGAAAGTATTCAATAACCAGTTTTGTTTTATGATATTGATATACACATATGCACAAACCCCTAGATACTTAACTGTTACTCATTGCATGTTGATATAATTTCAAAAACTGTTGGAGCACCACAACAACTCAACTAAGAGATCCTAATAGATCTGCTTCAAGAAAAATAATTGATCTATCAGATCTTATTAAGTATGGAAATAACCTTAAAGACCCATGCCTAACAATAAAACCAAAAAAAATTAACCACAGCAAGAACCTGCAGAACCTGTTGGGTTAGTTAACATTTATGAACGAACGGGTCATGACTAGCAATAAACCAAGATAAATATAAACTGCAGCAAGGGCTGATTCAACCTACAAGCCTTTGATTAAGAAGGTACCAACCAACCCCAATCAAAAACTGTCCAATGGATACCAAAGGTTCTGACTAAAGGGCATTGGTTGGAGTTGCCATTGCCATAGCACAACAATTTTATAGAGCAGCACCAATATATGAATGACCTCAGCCCAGCGCTTACCTCATAGTATTCTTTTTTCCCAGCTGTTTTCAGGGCTGTTATCCATTCTTCCATTTCTCTCCGGCTGTCTGCACATAATACCAGATTTCGGAATGGAGTAATTACCTAGAACAAATAAGAAACAGATTGAAAACATCTCCAAAGAATAAAAAAAAAAGGGAATAACTATTACAATGCAGTCTTCTAGCCAGTCCTGTCTATCACTGTGCTCACTGCATCATCCAGTTAAAAATGAATTTTTGGAGAGTCAACACCAAAACGTGTTTCACCATCAATCATGTACCCACACACTAACTTCACATAGTAGTAGTACAATGTCAACACTGAAACCTCCATTTAGTAAAACCATTTTGTTAAATGCAAATTTCTGTTTGAACAAACATTTCTTATAGCATAATAAACTGAACATATGATAGGATAAGTGGAGCTGTGAGATAGTTTAAAACTGAAAGAGATTCATCAATAAATGCACCAAGTAGAAATAGCATCATCTAAAGCCATTACTTTATATTTTGCAACAAGAAAACTTGAAAGGGCTATGAAATCTTGAGATCTTCAGTTTCAAACGTTAAAAGAGAAAAAAATGCTGCTCAATTAAAATTACTGATGTCCTTTAAAAAAACATTAGAATGTTAGTTATTAGTATGCAACGAAAGATTAGATTTCAATTACTTCTCCTAGAAGATAGCTGTCAACTTGTTAAAACCATACATGATAATAATGGTTCACGCTCTGATTTATAATCCCACAGATTGCCACTAAAAGTCAATCATCTCAGAGTGTGTGTCTGTGTATGTGTAGAGATAGACAGACAGACAGACAATACCACTAACAAATTATGTTGCCTTCCCACAATTCTGCTACTAAAAATGTCTTCTAATGCTTACAGCTGACCAGCGAAGGCTTCACTTGGCAATTTTACAGATATCCTCTGATCTGCAGAAAATTTACCAGTACTATTAATGATCTGTTTTTAAATGTTTCTATGCCAAACCAACATTCTGGTTGAATCTCATCTTATTATCTCATCACTGTAATAAATTATTCAGGTATGTTTTAGTCTTCTCTGTTATTTCCACTGTTAACCTCTCTGAGGTCCACCCAGAAGTCACAAGCAGTTAACTACAAAAGATTAAAACAAAGGTCAAAATTACAACAAAAAAAATATGCTTAAATGGGAATAAAAACTAAATTTTGAAAATTCCACAAAACCCGGTGTACAAGAACTCTTACCCTGCTTCCACGCTGCGGTAAGCCATCTTTGACAACTTGTCTGTAATAATCACGGATTTATAACTGCTGCCGTTCTGATATTACAAGAAACATCAGACCTAGATTCAGCGTGGTTTTATTTTATCTATTTATTTATTTAATTTATTCATGCACCACTGACAAAAACATTTGGATGCTGATACTTTGTCCTGGATTAACGTGTCCGCCCGCCACTCTACACATTCATTTCCACCTCCTAAAGATGAACGGCGCACTGACTCTCACTGTTGTCTACACCAAAAGTAGAGGATCACTTTGGACATTTCCCATCAGGGTTCCATCCCAGAGGAGGTCCCACCCCCCTCCTCTTTTTTAGTGCAACAATGCTAGGTTTCAATAAATATTTTGCAATAGGCACCTCCTTTTTGTTGTTGTTTTTTATAAATTATATAAGTAGCAAAACTGGTCAGGGATCCAAAACTTGTCACCAGTCACTCAGCTTTGTTGTTGTTGTTGTTGTTTTTCTGCTGCCAACTGTAGTTTTTTGACAAACTACTGCACTAATCGGGGAGGATGAAACTAAGGTTGTGCCAATACATTAGAGGCACCTTTCGTTAGTCAGTTCACTTACCACTAGTAATGCAATTATTAAAAACAAACCTGAACTAGACACACCCCCTGATAGATTTCCATTCTCCCACCATAAAGCAATCACAACAAAACACAGCAGAGTCGGGGCACACTGCCTTCTTTCTATAGCAAACTACTTACATTCTCTCCCCTCCCCCTCTACCTGTCATTAGTGCTGATAAGATTGCAGATAGGAAAAATACATGCAAGTAAAAAGAAAACAATAACATTTTTCTCGATGATATTGGTGAGTTGATCTGGAATATGCACTAACTTAGTTTCAATGCTAGCGAAGTTCCTACCTTCAGAGAGCAGGGAGGCGTGGAGCATGCAGTTGATGCAGAATAGATTAAGGACAGACATATAATTTATGTGGACCATAATAATGTGATTGCAGGCCACAGTGCCAAGGAGGGGGAGCCACTACTAAAGAACAGCTTTTCTCCAACAGCTCTGGTATTTATCCATCAGCTTCTAGAATGCAGTCACACCAGCATAATTATTTTTAATTTCTGTAATAATTACTTTAACTGCCAAGTTGAGTTGCTAATTTACCAAAGGTGCTGTTAGCAGTGAGAATTTACAGGCCCAGTGCCTGAGCTGTTGAGTGGGATAGCCCCAGCTTTACTGAAGTTCAGACCCTTTAACAAAATCAGAGTACAAACAAAAGTAATTACATAAACAGAACCCAGCCAGTGTGAGAGCAGTTAATACCAAGTCCTTAGTATCATGAAGCAAACTCTGAGCACCAGAATAGATATTGGCAGGTAATAATAGATGATTTGCTTTGTAAAAAATGTGTACCACATAATTCAAAAGTACTGTTAGAAAAGTAATTTGAATGGCTTTTCTACATGCACTTGGCAAAATTGCCAGTTTGGATTGTTATGGGGAAAAAGGAAAAGGAAAACTATTTTACATTGAATCTTGGATATGGAAAATTTAAATATAGCACTTGGTGGCTGTAGCATTTCAAAGAACAGCACAATCTTGTGTTTGTGGAGAAAGAAGTGGTAAAGCAGTAGCTAAGTGCAGTCAATTCTAGCAGGTTATGGATGACACGTGGAGCTAGACAGAACTCATGGTCAGAGATGCAGTATTGAGCACCTAACTGTCATTCTATGCCACAAACTAGATGGCAGTCAAAAACTTTATTTATTTCTTGTTGCAAAATACTTAAAAGCCTAAAATGTTTCAAGGATGCAAATCACCTTCTATGCAATTATAATGCCAATAACACTGTATGGGTAAGGGGAAAGATATTTAGAAAATGGTAAACTCTAACGATTTGATAAAAGAATGGAATTCAAAAACAGAAAGATACTGATGCTGCTGGAAAGATATGCAGAGCTGAAGATTTGGAAATGGATGACATTCACCTGTTGTCAATCAAACCCTTGGCAAGGACATCATCCACAACTTAAAAAAGCAACACAGGGGCAAACTAGCACAACATTTAGTGCAACAACTTCTGAGTCCACTCCATCCAAATGGAATGTTTTGGATGCTTCACTAAATGATGTGGCTGCATGGGGATAACATTCTGGCCAGTGGCATCACCAAGGCAGGTTTTGGTGCACATTCAGCTAATGAAGGCACAAAGAAGAAACCATCAATGTCACTAAAAGCATTGAAGACTAGAAAGTGGTTCAGACTGGTCTGGGCTTACATTCATGTGTATACCAAAAAAACAGAGAGGAGCTGTTAAACATAAGTATGGAAGAAGTGAAAGTGATGGAAGCAATAGTATGAAACCCACCTAAAAGTTTCCAAAATGAAAGCATGCAAATGATGCAGTAGGTGTGTGTAAGCAATGCTATTGTGTTTTTTTTTTCATAAAATCTAGATGCAAAGCAGGTATTAAGCCAAATGAAGACTCTTTTTTCCAAAATAAAAATGGGAACTCTTAATGTATTAACTCATTGACCCTTGGTGTCACCTTTATGCACCACCATTTCATGTTGTTCACTACAACTGTGTCACATAACCAGGGGTCTGCTTCTTTTAACTTTGGCACTTAGCATTAATCTCATTATCATAAACCTCATTAGTAAAAAGTAGCAATTTCTGTAGTTAATTCAGTTTCATATTAGTGACATTTTACTGTAAAGGTATATCATATATGACCTACCTGTATACCTCAGTACTAAGAGAATTGACAGAAACCAAGATAAGGGTCAGCTATGTGATGATGATGATGATGATGATGATGATGATGAAGAATTATATAAGGAATAGATTACCTAGAGTTGGAAAGTTTGGGCAACTGCTCAAAATTTAAAATATGATAAACAGTGGGCTGGCAGAAAACTAGAAGTTCAGTTTTGCTAAATAGCAATATTAAATGTGCAGCAGTTTTGCAAGCATAGGAAGTACAATTTTTAGATTTTAAAACATAACTATTTGACAATATCTTGCAAAGCTCTGATGCATTAATTCCACATTTAGTATGCAGTCTATATTTATTTCCTTCAAGGAGATGAAAAACAAACAAAGGCTTTGTTTACTTCAAGACAAGATGTTTTAAGCAGACTTTGTGCTGGACAACATTCTGAAGTCATCAGTTCAATCCTCCAGCTAGCTGGCAAAACTGATGCCAGCCAACAAAGTCCTCTGACCTGCAAGTGATGCTGTGAGGAAATTACAAATTAATTTTCATCCCTATTTGTGCTCACAATTCCAACTAACTCCGGCTGTGGGTATCGTGAGTTATCTCTGAATGCGCACAGTCACACCATGGACGCAATTTCCTGTTTCCTCAACTCATGCAACTAATTACTTATACAAACCACCATCTTCCTGCTAGCCTCCCAATGGAGTCTCTTCATTCTATTGTTGTGGTGAAAACTAACAAGTTACATATTTATTTTGTGTTTGTGACAATATAATTTTGATAACAGTAAAAAAAAAACAACAACAAGAAAATCTATTTCCCTGTTCATTTTCCAAACAGATGATTAATTAAAAGCAATGTAGTCCTGAACAAATTGCAGATTCATAAGTGGAAAATTAATTGTAGCAAATTTCCCTTTAATTCAGGTACTAAGAGACTGAAGCAGATTATGTGGCAGTTGAAATAAAGAGACTTCAGAATAATTAATTCACTGGTACAGAAATTTTGCATGTACACTTAGTTTGGATTTGTATCATAGCTAAATATATCTTCATTGTACTAAAATCCATACCTAGTTTTCTAAAATAACAATAGGATTATCTTTTGATTTTGTTTGTGTGATCCAAATTAATTTATTAGCATTTGCAGTCACATACATATAGGTAAGTGCATGACCATTATAAAATCCACAGACAAAGGTTCATTTTTGATTTTGTCAGAACAGCTTTCATCAAAGTATAGTCTTTTATGCTTTGATTATTTTTGCTGAATGCACAATTATGGCTACCAATATGAGAGAGAAAGAGAGGGGGGGTAAAGAAAAAGAAAGGTAGAGGCAGAGAAAGATGAAAGGGAAGAGAAAGAAGGTAGAAAGCGAGAATGAAAAGGGAACTTTAGAAGTTGACAAAAAACAAATGAAATCTATTGTTCCCTCATTTTCAGATGAAAGCAAATTTTAATATCTAATATAAGAATATAAACACTATAAAATCCTCTCTGTATTCATGGCGATTATTCACTGACAAAGACCCTTACCCTGATCAAAGGCACAAACTTAACCAATGGTCACCACAGAGCTGGAGACGTTATTGCATTGTCATTTGTTTAAACTGTTTTAAAGTATTTACAACAATAATGAAAGTAATTCAAAGGGCTTCATTTTACTTGAGTAGATAGGTAGCTCTGTAAACATAGATAATAAATGTTGGGGAAAGGAAAGCATCATGGATATTTGATCTGCTTCTTCTCAGACCCTGGTGACCAGTCTTTGTACCACCAGCCTTCAAACACCACACATTCTCACTAACAGCCAATAATTACATTCCGATAATTAGCCATCTATTATTTCACTTACATCTTCACCGAGGTATATATGCCCAGCCATACTTAAAGTTTTTCATAGTCTAACATGCTCACTAGACATCCTAACATTCATTTTTGCTGGTTAGAGGAATCTGAAATATGAGCTTCAGGAGGTATAGAGCTGGAAGACCTTCCTGGAGTGAGGCCGGACCACAGATTCCAGAAATAACCTAGCAATCCCACAGTTTACAAAGGTACAAAATAAAAAAAAAAACCTCAGTGTCTTTCTGGGACAAAAAAAAAAAAAAAAAAAGCAGTTTCCTACTCACCACCGCTTTGGCAGAAGTTTGCCAGCTTTTGCCCAGTTTAATACTATAAGAAAACATTTTTTTTTATATTTTGGATTGTACCATAGTGAAAACAGGTGAACAAGCTGTTTCCTATTGGCTGGGTGGAGTACCCACCCACTAAATACACCCATGCTTCATAAGAAAAAACTAACTAAATGAAAATAACTGGCTTGTTTCTAAACAGATCCCTGGAGAAGGAAAAGGCTAAGTTTTAATTTTCTCATCCAGACTGATTTTCTTTAGTCTTTCCCATACCCCTGAGGCAGTTTGTCAGACCAGGGCTTAAGAGGCTAGAGAAGGTTCGTATTACAAGTCTTCTGTTCAGCTGAGACAACTCCACACACCACTTATCTCACTTCCTTCCTGGCCCACCCATCCATCTCTTACTAATAAGAACATCAACAACAATGATAACAACAATAAATCATTATAACTGCAACAATGTCGAAGAAAATAAACGATAAAGAAATGATAACAGACAATAATGAGAGAATATCAACAACGATAATAAATCATAATTGCAAGGATGAAAATGATGCTAATAAAGAAAATCAGACAATAATGAAAGGACACCAACAATAATAATAATAATAATAATAAAAAATCATAATTGCAACAAGGTAAAAATAATGCTAATAAAGAAACTAATAACAGAATGAATGAATGCCAGTAACAATACATAAAAATAATACAAAATTTGACTTATAACAATAGTTTTTTAAAAAATCTACAGTATTTATATGCTAAATGGCATTACAAATGCACAGACTAGCATGTGTGTGTGTGTGTGTGTGTAGACGGCTAAACGCAAGCAATATTTTGATGTAGTTTGGGCATGAAACACAAGCCATAGCTTTATTAATCCAAATATAAGAGCTGCTCATGTGCACAGTACTTGATGGATTGTGAAAAAACATCACAGCCAATTAGATGGTTGGCAGCAGCTAAGATCAAACACAGAGACAACAGTCATTGTGGTACAAAAGACTGTGGTTTATAAATCAAGAAGAAACACTTTTTCAAAGTATTGTTGTATGATTAAGAAACAGAAAAAGATATGTATTTTATTAACAGCAGATTTTTTAAAATTATAAAGACATAAAACATTTCTTTAAGTTGATTGTTTTAATTTCTTTATTATCATTACACCAAACATTTGAAAAAAATTCAAAACTATTAATCCTTGCATATGAGCAGGCAAATTCTCATCTCACCTAGGCCATGTGGCCCAGCCTAGAAGCTATTTGTGTTGAACAAGTTGGTATATTTAGTCACCCTCATAATGCAAACCATGTGGGATAGGAGCCAGAGAGGTTTGTCATCATAAAGGATTACATCAATGAGGAAGCTAATGTCACAGCTCCTATGGCTTAACTCATGCTGAGTAATACCAAAGACAGTAGGGTGCAAATGCTTCCCCCAGATGGTATACAGAGGGTTAAGGTATAGTAGCTGCTGGGTACAGCAGCAACGATAACTGGTAATTATTTTTTTAAAGTTTACCCTCGATCTCTGATCTTGTCCAGAACTTTATTCGAGTTGGGTTAACTGGCACCTTGATAAGCAACATTAACATAGCAGAATATAGCGGTAATGCTGCCCCTGCCCCAGCTCCACTTTGGTGTGCCTTATCCTTCATGACAAGGGAATCCCCACTAATTTTTAAGTCAGATTATATATATATAACAAGAAACTCCTATACCCCTCCCCAATTGGAAACAAGAATAGATTTGAAATGGCTTAACATTATCACTATTAAGAATGGATGAGGCAGTGATCTAGTGGTAAACTACTGTACTGCTAGGACAAGGGTCCAAAGTTCAAATACTGGTCTGAACCCTTTCTGGCTTAAGGTAAACCCCAATCCAGCCTAGCACAGAATACACATCAACAGCAGAAGGCTAGAATGCATGAAGCTAGAGAATTCCGAATTTAAAAACTTAAAAGTATTATATTAGTATGCATCATCTATAACCATATTTCACTTTTGTAAGGTAACTTCAGGTATTTGTATTTTTGGCATAACTCCACAATTCTCAAGTGGAAGAAATCAGATGGCAGATGATACAAAATATCAGGAAATGAAAAGTAAGTGCCCTTGGGTTCCTAGTTTGTTTGTTTTTTTTGTTGTTGTTCTTTTGAAGAAATAGTTTACTCTTGAACCTAGGGCAAGAGTGTTAATCAAATTCATAATGTAGACAATATCACCAGAGAGAGATAGTGGATTTGTGCAATTATCTAATTAGCTATGTATTATTCTTATTCTAATTAAACTTGCTTTTTAAGAGAATGCGTTTTAACCCTAAGCGTGCCAGGTTAATACACTGCACTACATTAGTTTGAAAATGGCTAACATGATTATGTCTCACTCATGTTCCACCTTGTATAACAACTAAAACAAGATGCTAGTAAAAAAATGGTTCATCAAACTCTACATATGAAAACATTTTATAGTCAAATGACTAAGTGTTTTAATATATTCTGTTGGTAATTTACAGACATTCATTCATTAGGAAAAAAAGTAATCTTTAGCTAAAGTTCCCCATCAATCCTGTGGCATTTTTTGTAGATTTCTTAGAAGGGAAGTAACTCCTCAAACATTGTTGGTAATCATATTGCACGTGATGTCTATTTGAAATGATGTTCCTGAATAGCACTTGTCAAAAAATTACCTCTGATTTTTTTCAGTAAAGTAGTACCAACTAATCCAGAAAAAACCACTGCTGCATTTTTTTTTCTTTCTGCATTTATTTAGTCCTCTTTCTTTTGTTGCAGATCGCTTGGAAGAATACTGAGAAGTGTCAGTTACACAGCACCTACATTTTTCTCTCTCTCTTCAATCCCACTGTTCACAAATGGTCGTTGCTTTTCAGACACAAAACACAGAGCCAAGCTCATCCAGCCTTCAAGAAAAATGTTTCGCAAACTTTAGCAAGGCCTGTTGACTTTATCCACTCAAATCCCTGGATGCACTCAATATTTTGCTAGTTTATGTCCCTCCTAACTCCCCACTCCCCAACTCCCAAGGGGCTAAAATATATCTCCTGAATTCCCACCCTTAGAATTCTCAAGAACAGATAATTCTGACAAGAGCGTCCATCATTCTAGCTTCCCTCTGGCACCATGTCAACAAAAGATAAGTTAATAATTGCTTGTGACATACTTCTCATCACTACTGGAACCACATCAGTGATCCAAGAACATTAAAAAAAAAAAAAAACAGAGCCATTTCATTACACAAAGACATGAAAATGAGATCAGCAATGCCTACCATACTTACCTTAATTACAAGCTATTATAAATGAATTAAGCAGATGCTGCTGCTGCTAATACTGCCATGGCCAGCTAAAGTATTAAATTGCTTGAGCAGACTACTGGACCCAGGGTGATCCAGAAGTGTGTAAAAGGAGAGATGTACAACCAGCCACCAGTCTAAGCAGCAAATTAACCAGAGGTTATAAAAATGAGACCAATAGCTTTCTCTGGTCAGTCAGACAGCTATCAACCACCCCCTCCCTTCACCATATTCATCTTTCAGCTGACTCTTCCAGGAAATTTACTGAGAAGATTCATAGGCAGATTTTTTTTGCAAATCTTATAAACTGCTAGTGATGTAGCCAAAGTCCCTACTGGAACTCTTCATTTATAGATGTGGGAGGAAACCCACAAGGCTGTGAGAAAGTTACACCCAACCAGGACTCAAACTAGAGCTCTCAACCTAGCAATCCTACCACATTGGGCAGATTGATACTTACCTATTATTAAAAAATCTCCATATTTATATAATTAAATTTAAATCAATAAAACTGTTAAAATAATATTAAACTTGTCGTCATCACACTGTGAGAACAACAATGATGTAAATTAAATTCAGCACTTTTTGTTTTTGACAATTTCCAACTAATTTTCTTTCATAGATAGTAAAGACAACAACAAAGCCTCCAGTGTATAATAATAATAATAATAATAATAATAATAATAATAATAATAATAATAATAATAATAATAAGCCTTGAGGATAGAATCACCAATCAGTACATCTGGTTAAGTTAAAATACTGCACAATGAATAGTGTATTAAATAGTCATGTGACATAATCCTTTTTAAAAAGCCAGTTATTAAAAATGTCTTTTGTTTCTCCATTTAGATAACATTTGTAAAAAAAATTTTTTTTAATTTCAGCAATATTATTATGGTACATAAATGTAAATGGCAAATGGTCTTCCAACATTTCTACTGGTGTGTTGGAAATCAAGATACAAAATTCCAAAAGAAATATGAGAGCCACTGTACTTTGATTCTCTCAACATTTTTGTAGAGCTATGACATTAAAATGTCTTCAATTCCTGCACTAAAACATTTCTTTCCAGATCTCTGTTCAGCAGAAACCTTAGGATGTGTGGTCTTTGTGCTGACATCAAGGTTTCATAAAATTTTTCATTCTTTATCTCTCTAAACCTTTCAGGTCATTCATTATGGAGCAACAAAATTCCTTCCATCTGCATTCTGGTTTCCATTAATAAAAACTGAAGCCAAGCTTTAATTTTGCAGTCAGCCATCTTTCTCTATGAGTCTCAACTGTCTATTAATCTTCCATAACTGTTCAATCAAAATTCCAATACAATGATCCATCTTACTGTATTAGCTTTTTTTTCTTCTTTTAGTTTTCAACATGAGCAAACATTTACTATATTTTTCAGAATCCAAACACAAAACAACAAAAGGCTTTTCTAGAAACTCCAAAAGTGAGTCTTATGAGGCATTTTCTGCTCTAAATAAGTCCCATGGAATTGAACAGCTTTTTTTTCTGTTAAAAGAAGAACTTGCATTTAATCTTTCCTTTCAAAATACATTACTTATGTAGCAACAAAATCATCAATATTACAAAAGAATGCAAGACAATTATAATTTTGTTGACTCTTTTAAAAGGGGACATAGAAGTACTTAAGTTTTGAAATGTATGCAAAAAATGTTGCATCCAAGAAAACTAGATACTCAAATATGAATTTCTTCATTTGAAAATTAAAAAAAGTGTTTCCTGTCAATAAAAAAAAAAATCAGGATACAATTAAAAGCTGCATTTTTCTTTAATTTTACAAATCTTTCCTTTAATCCTTTCTGGTTCAAGTTGGTTGAAATCAGCCTTTGTGTTAGACTTCAACTCAATCAAAACAGGCCAGGCCAAACTGCCCAAAAGCAGCTGGACATTGATGACTCATTTAACAACCATTTCTGCAGATAGTATATGTAGAATTTGGCACTTTATCACTTCCTTGCTGTTTGTATCACTTTGTCTTTCTAAAAAGTGATTTTACTAGAGAAGCTACTAGCATGAACCACATACATTACCTAGTTTGCTTATGTACTTGATATGGGATGAAATCCAACAGTAAATCCTTCCCTTCAGGTAGTGGTGGGTGGTCTTGAATGTTCATATCTTAAATCTCTCATCCTTCAGCTGATTGAGCAGCCATAGACAGACATTGGATATGAAGAATGAGAGAGGGATACCAGTGGAGTTTGAGTCATCTGCAGCTAATCAATGTGCCATTATTTTCATAGTCCCATAGTCCCTGGGCCCAAAGATTAATGTCCCTTCTAATGACATGAGACAATGGATTTCTTCCACCAAATGGCTGAGAGGTCTAACCACTATTTTAAACATATCCAGAGGGAAACAGAACTGACAACACCTGGATGGATACCACCAGAGCCAGATGAAAACTTCTGTAGCAATAAGCCTAACTATAATTCTGTGTAATCCATTAAGGATTATCAAAGTGAAGATGACTGACCTAGTGTCAAAACCAATGAGAGAGAGAGGAGATTCAAGAAACTAAATTAGTAGTGTCACCTCTGTAACAACAGTCAGGTGATTTTACTCTACATTTATGACTTTCTGCATATAAAATACATTTTCTGGACATGTTTCCTTTTCATTTGGATTATTAATCTGTGCTAAGTGATTAGTGCTATTTGAGTCATTACATAATTTCTTAATATGTCTTAACAGTTTTAATCAGGTAGGGTGCATCTTGTGCAACCATCATGGAAACTGTCTGAATGTTTGTGCATATTAAGTAATGCATTTCCTAAATGGGAAAGGGTTAATACAAAATAAATATTTTTGTCTCTAAAATAAATTAATTTCTCTGCTATAATGTTTAGCTCCCAGTTCTTATGGCTAAATCAGATATTCATTATTAGCCTTAGGTAAACTTCATAAGGTGGCAAGGTTTAACTAACTCTTGAATATATTAATAAAAATTTACACATAGCTCATTTGTTTTGTTAATAGTTTTCTATAAAGTTCATCTCCATAGGCGCTTTAAAATCATTTTGTCTGTCTTCTTGTGAAGACTGTCTGACACTGCCCAATTTTTCAGGATGTCAGTGTGAACTAGAAATTTGCTTTCCATTCATCCTCTAGCTAAGCATTAATTCTGAAGCAGTTAAAATAGGCTGAGTTCACCCATTGGATTTTTTTTAAAAAAAAAGCCCATTACAAATCACATCAAGGAGAGCATGCAAGATACATTATGTCTGGAGGTATCTGTATAGGTTCTGCATTTTCTCAAAATAAAACCAACCAAAGGCAAGCATGTCTCGCAGGAATCTAGTATAATGTATGACAGGGTACTTTAGTCTTCTCGAATGATAAAATGTGAATAAAATAGTTTTCCTTGATGGCTCAGAATAAATCAAAATGAATACTATAAACAAAAATTACCAAATAATTAATATCAACCAAAATAAAGGCAATACATTGCAGCATCTCACTGTCTATGACACAACTTTGGTCGTTTATTTTTCCATTATTCCTGCTAAAATCTCTCCCCCACAACAAGTTTCAGCTTTGGGAAGTTTGATCAATTTTGCCACACGTTGTTGACTGGCACAAGCTGTGGTTAGATAAACAGTGCTTTACTGTACTTCTCATTATTTATATACCAAAACCAATTAGTACTTTAAACCACACTGCATGAAGTGATTTGCTGGACAGTAAATTTCAATGAAGCTGAACTATAAGCTTTAATTTGTTTAAGACTTTGTAGCTAACCATCCAAGCATGTCCGCCATTTTCTTTTTTCTTTATTAAATTAAATATTTTAAAATTAGCATGATTTTAAACCAACCATGAAGTTTTTACATACACTAGAAATTTGTACCTTTAATTTCTATAATTTTCAAAATTACATTTTTTTTTACCAATTCCTGAGATGCTGCCTTGCAGAGGTTTTTTGGGCAAATAAGCAAAGTCTACATATAAAGAAAACAATTAGAATGTTCAAGCTAAAAACAAGCTTGATATACACCTTGTGTTATATTTTTACTTTAAAATACTGCAGATACTTCAGAGCTTAAAGGGAAAATTACCAGATTAAAAAAGCAAAAAAAACATCCTACTAATTAAAAAAAAAACTCTTCTAAACTAAGGATTTGTTTAAAAAACACAAATGAAATGTAATTCTACAAGATGCATAAGTAAAATTGGTTTTTTTCAGGTGTTATGAGAACAAATTGTTAATTTTATATTATGTGATGTAAGTTCAATAGCTGCCTGGATCAAATGTACATGTATGTTTTCTTTTTTAAAACAAACTGTTTTCAATATCATAATTTTTTTCTGATTTGCCATTTCTTTGGATGAACTCCCACAAATTATCCAGGTGCTGTACAGAGACAGCTAAACAATGACAGTTCGCCCAACTTACTTAAAACCTTCACCGACTGAATAAATTCCAAGCATCACCATCTTTTCTTTTTTTTAATCTGCCATAGTCACAATCAGCTACGAAATTAGAATTCTTGTGGCAAGCACAAATTTAAATCAAGGCAGAAACGGTATTCTAAACAATGCAAACTGGGAAAACAGGTGGTTGAGCTGGGCTGAGAACCCGGATCCGCCTCATTTTGGCACCTTCCCAGAGCATTGTTTATACTTACTCCTCTGTACCGGTCCATGGGTCTCCTCCCACAGCTAAAAAGAAATTCTGGTATGACCTTTCTGCTAAGTTGCCAGACCCCTGGCCAGTTTCTATTAGTGAAAAGCAGAAATTTACCTGTTCATTTATCACAAGGTTTAATGAACTTGTAAATCTGGAGTTTTCACTTTTAAGTATAGAACAGAAATAAAGAGGTTATTAGCTACATAATGACCTTTTAAATACAAACGAAAGTTCCAAATCCATTTGCTTAATACATCCACAAAGCATTAAGAAAAATAAGTTGTCATGATAAATCCAGTATATCTGAATTATTATTATTTATCATTACCCACTTTAAAACAGCCAATTCTCAGCTTTGATGTTAACAACAGAAGTGTTCAGCCAAAATTTGAACATTTATTTTGCCTCAGATTTTAAAATCCTTTTAAAAAAATAAAACCAATGGAGATTTCACTACACTTGGGCATAAATAATCCAAATTATTTTGGGTGATGCACACATTTTGGCCACCAGTGTATGTCCATCATTCAAGCCTGAAATGTTAATAGTGCTCATATAATAGTTCATAGAATCACAGTATGGAATATTAAAACACCAGCAAGATGAGATGAGGAAGATAATTTTACATGTCACTTTCTAAGTTTTGGTAACCAATGGCTGACTCTAGGGTCATCAGTGCATCTCAATGCCACAAAGTCTTAACTTCTATGGAATTCTTAGACATTCCATAAAAATCTATTAGAAAACAGGACAGAGAATTGTTTTAAAATTCTACTTAAATTCCTCATGTGGTGGCTAAGCAATTGAAAAAGGTTTTATTAATTAATGACTATTAATTAAAAACCTTAGCAAAGTTTGGTGTATTGAACACTCTCCATCTTCCTATTAGACAACAGTGACATCTGAAAAGGGTACTCAACAGCAGCAACTGTTCTGTAACCATTCTGTAAAAGAATGTTATACCTACACATTTAGAGTATGAGGAGGAAGGTAACTTCAATATTAAAATATTGGTGTTCCCTAAAAGTACATTTCACCAACACGGTTAAGCTAATTAGTGACAAATTTTTACTATGATGTGACATCATTAGTAAAATTACCTGCCTATACAAGAACTATCTGTATGTAGGTTAGATGCGGCCAAGAGACTTCAGAAGATATTTATTAAGTGTTAAAACCAAAATGCTCACATCAGAGTAAACATGCATAGGCTCAGTAATATATGGACATTTAGGTGAAACCCAGCCAGATATGTCTACAGTGATTCCAATGCCAGCTGGGTTTCACATGAACATTCATTGTGTTAACTAAAAATACCACCTTAAAAAAAAGAACAAAAGATGATGAAATTTAAGAAGCGACATCTAAGAAAAACAAAAACAATCACAATTTTCTTTTTGCTATATGTATGTATGTATCTGATATAAACACAAATTGGTTTACTTATTCGCTTTGAAACTTTAAACTGTAAAAAGTAAATAAAAATAATAGAATTATTACCTTCTGTGTACTAGATGACTGCTCTTTAAATCTGAATTGATCGGCACAGGTTGGCCTCATTAACATAACCCTTTGTAATGACTCCCCTTTTTCTTTTTCTTTTTGTATTATGAGTGTTGACTAAATATAAGCAGCCAATTCAAAACAAGTACTAACTGGGGGCTCTGGGCTGGGATGGTTTAAGTCAGGTACTGATGTGATATACAGAGCGTTAATGGTCATTTGCAACATTTATAATAGAAAATATAAAAGCTTCTATATTGCTCAGAATATTATTTATAGTTATCCAAATTCCTTTTGATGATGATTTTTTTGCCGTGTACATTGGGTTTGAAAATTTATTGACACTAATTCAATAGAAAGGAATTAATGATTGTGGATTAAATGTACTTATTCACCTTCTCTGTACAGTGACATACAGAGTGCAGAGGAATACCGTACTGCTGCTACTTACATATATTAGAAAAAAGATTAACAAGTCCAAATTGATTAACTAAACTATTTTTTAGAAAAATCTACTTATGAGGCAAATCTGTTTTAAAAAAGCATAATTTTTTACCACTATTCTGTTATTCTCTGTCTATTTAAATGTCCTCTTCAGATATTATAACACAAGCTTCTAGTTGTATGTATATTAGTTAGAGATGAGTTGCTATACAAAAACCAACATCTACACAGGAAAACTCCAGTCTTATTTTGAAATAAATGAGAAAGTATAATAAATATGAATTTATTAGTTCACAAATTTCCAATTCTGGCCTCTCCTTCCTTCCTTCACCGCACTTAATATTTCTTTCATATCATGTCTAGCAAAATGTAATATCCCAGCAATCCACAGACAAATTCAATTCACCTGTGTACATCTGGAAATGAGGGTTTACAAATATTATCACCAATTTCACCAGCTAGCCTATGGATGTTATACTGTTCTAACTCTGGGAGGATTTCAATAAATTGAACATAATGAAAAGAAACCACATAATAAGATGATTTTGCTTCAGTTTTTGAAAGCTGTGGATTTCTGTGTTGAAATAAACTTAATAAATTGCAGATAAACCAAATGAGTAAATAAAGTTAACCACAAGAGTACAAGTATTCATAAATGTTTTTAAATGAAGCTAGCAAACATTATTTGGCAAATATACATAAGTTCTTAAAAATTGGGGAACATACTATTAATTATAACTTTTGAAAAATTCATTTTTAAAGACCTTAGAAACAAATGCATATGACTTTTAAAACAGCAAAAAGGAATTAGATATTTTTAAAAAAATTTATTTTCAACAAACCTCATGATTAAAGGACAATAATATAAGAAAAGGTAAAGAAAGACTTAGTTTAGAGCAATGAAAGGGTTTGTGTATTTTCTTCTCTGCCTTATTAATATAAATTAATAGTCTTGGTTTCTTTACAAAATAGTAACTCACCTCTACAGGCTGGAAATGGTCTTTCAATTCAGGTGGGGTCCAGACATTGAATACAGATAACATTTTCCTTAAAACTTAAGGCTGGCCAGTCTCTGAAAACAGGTGGTCTTTCACTAAAGATGCCTCTCAAGGCAGGATGTATGCAATGTTTTTGCAAATTTTCAAACACTGAAGTCTCTAATAACTTTCAGCATGTCCTTACTTACACAATTATTCAAAACACAAAACAGGGACAAGGAAACAATCCTAGAAACCATTATGAATCTTTGAAAAGAAACTTGGCATGATACCATACTTTGCATGTTACTTCATGAAGCCAATCAGTGACCGACTGAGCTGGCCAAATCACATGCATCATCCAGTCACGGAATCACTTTAAAGGTTGACCAAATCTACCACAAGAGGCAATCATCCAGCTCTTACATCACCAACCTCACCTCACATTCTTGGTTATGGAACTTGGCTAAAAAATAAACCAGAAAACGAAAAGTGGCCATATGCATACTGTATCTTTATTATTTGTTGGTACTGAGTACCACCTGGTTGTTTTCTAAATATGTAAAAATCATGTTAGTAACGAACAATTTCTGTACTACGTCACCTATTCTTCTTGCCAAAATATGATCTGATCAGCCCTTTAAAAAACTTCCGGTTTTATTGTAAATGTATCGATTTAAGCAAGCCCCTTGCCATCACTTCTTTCATTAAGTATCAAATCCTACACAAAAGGAGTAAATGTACAATTGTTTTCAAAAAAAAAAGCTTATTTATTTGCTGCTTACTAACTTTTACTTATCTGTTTTCACTTAAATAATTCAGCTCATGCACATTTCTTATAACTTGTTGTTCTTTTCCTTTTTTTAAAGTTAAAATTCTTGGAGAAGCAGGTGATGGCACATGAACAGCAACCAACTACAAACCAGCAGGAAGCCACCACCATGGCTTATACAAAGTGGAGGAAGAAGAAACCGTCTGTCAATACTGATTCTACTATCAACTACCACTGCTGTTAATTTATTCCATTCATCTACAATTCTATTAATAAAAAACGTATTTTTTTTTACAACAGAAAAACATGTTGACACTTTAGATGATTTATAATTATGACCACTGGCATTAGTAAAGGTAGATAAATGAAAGAATCTGCAAGCATCAGTTCACTCAGAATAAACTATTAGATCCATCAAATGTCTGCATTTAAGATTGGGTAAATAATTTTAATTTTCTCCATATTCTAATATCCTGACGCCTGTAAATATTTGTGAGAAACTATGTTAATAATTTTTTTTTTATTTTTTTAAAGGGGCCTGTATAGTTACAGGAAAGTACCCATAATATGAGCAAAACTAGATAGTAGTAAAGTTTTAATTCATTCTGTATTCAGTTATCTGATTAACTATTCATAGAATTTAATTAACTTTGTTAGCAGCTGAAATGTTTTTGTTCTTTTTTTGTAATCATCTAATACTTTTTTCCGGAATTTATTCCCATTTTAGCACCTTACATGTAATAAATACATTTCTACTCATTTTTTTTTTCTTTCTTTAATACTCTTCAGCAAAAAGCTCCATTTTCAACTCAACTTAACCGTACAATCTACCAAATTATTCATCTGTATTCGAAATGCAGCTTTGTCGCTGACAGCCGGTTTTTAATTTCACCGCTGCCTGTAAACTTCTCTGACCGTATTTACCATAAATATTTACACAAATCAAACAGGAGAGAGGGGGCCCCAAACCAAAACCCTGTAGCACATCCTACAAAAAAAAAAAAAAAAAAATACAAATGATACACCATTTAAAACTACACGTTCTCGTCTATTTTATAAGACATTATTTACCTGAACACCGATGGCGTACTATAAATAATATTGTCATTATTTTAAAATAATTGTCGTTATTTATTAAGGTTGGGTGGTCAGACAGTTATCATCTGCTGCAGGTAGAATGGAAGAAAAATAGGTAAATGAAAGGCAGAAATAAAATCTATACACTGAAACCACTGGAAAAGGAGAAAACTTTACTTGAAAGCTGCAATGGGAATTACAGACGTCACTTTGCTCACGTTATTTACCTGATTTGAAGCCAAATATGGAAATCTGATCCAGGAAATCAATGGAGATTTCCGTTTTGCTCATTATTATTGGTTTATGAAGTTTCCTCACCCCAACTCCAGATGTTTATTTATTTCTCTCTAAATTGGACATGTAAGTAACCCTGACTTCACACTGATGAAAGAGAGTTAACAAAGACCACAGAAGTTTAAAGTCTGTAACGAATAGCTTTCCACATTATTTTGTATTCAGCACTGTAATTTACCACACCTATTAAAAATTGTAAATATGTAATTGGTCTACCGGCTCCAAGTTTTTTTTAAAAAAATAAAAACTTCATTGACAGTCAAAACATACCACCATGTTCCAGGCAATTTAATGCTGAGCAAAAACTGGAGAGCTAGGATGTCAGCACTGATTGTGGGGAAGAACGCACGGAAGATCCACTCTTTCCAGGTATGTGGAACATTGTAATTATCAATATGAAATATATTTCTTCACATTTTATTGGTGATAGAGTTAGATGGGATCAAGGTGAAATCTCTAAGGTAAAAACAAAGGAAAAGCATGCCTAATTTAGGCTCATGTTTGTTTATCATTAACGTTACCATTTATTATAAGAAAAACCTTTTCATTGGATATGCTCATAACTCAGACACCCAACTTTATAAAGCCCTCTTAATTCTGTTTCATTTAAGAGCGGATATAAGTTCTTTTTAAGAAAGACTTTACAGGTGAACATCAAAACAAATGATATCGAACATTTTAGAACACGGTTGAAATGTTAAAAATAGAAGAGGAGAAAAAGTGGTAGATAATATTTTTCAACTAACAACAGGTTAAAAGTAGTTACTACTAATAGTTCTTTAGATTATGATCCCCTTTTATCTACAGAGTCCCTGTATTTTAAAATTACACGATTTAGATTCTTGTTTCATGAGGTATGATATGTTTCACTTAGCTTAAGGACTGGCTTTGTTTTCATGGAAGTAAAGAAAAGGTTTTAATCTACATCAAGGTTAAGCACAAAAGAGAATTACTACAATTTCTTAAATGGTGAAAGTATTTATTCTCAAGAATCTGATTTTAACTCTTATTGATTATCACAGACATTTCAGAAATTTTATTTTTTCAAGGGGAAATGTGTTTTACAGTTAACCAATTGCTGAAAACATTCCGTGATGAGAGGAGAATCAGGTGTTCATAAAGGATTAGTAGAAATATTATGGAGCAGACATTCAGAGGTAGTAAATCTGAGAGTTGCAGTAAGATGTTAAGATGTTTTGGTTGTAATAAAGTTGACCAGAAATCAAGTGTAGGAAAACTAGAATAATAGATAATAACTTATTTATATAAAATTAAACAGCATTAAAACATATCTTCAAGACTGATTTCAGTGATTCTGGTTCCAAAGACAGACTAGAAAGATGCTCCAATTGCCTAGGCAACAGGAGCTTATGAGGTGACATGGTCTTGTCTTCAAATATCTACTTGTAGATCCAATAGAAAGAAACAAACAGGATGTTTGAAAATAGACTAGAGAAAGAACTGTCAAAATTCAGCCATAAAATTAGCATTATTATAATTAGAAAAATATAATAATGCCAACTCATAATAACAAGTAGTTATTGTTTTGCACACAACTCCCTTAAAGTGAATAATGAAGAGAATGGTGTAGGCTCAGTTACCTTTATCCATCATATGTATGTGATGCTGATTTTGATAAAGAACCGGATATGGAAATGCATACCTGTGATTTTGAAAAGACAGACTAATAATTATGTAGTCTGCACAAAGATTGATAAATGATTAATCATAAGTTGTAACAGATGTTCCCATCTTCAACAATTTTCCAAAACATAAAATTTACAAGATAGAAAAAGAATCGGATTAGATCTGAGTTGCATCCATAACACAGAGATATAAACTGGGAGATTAGTGAATTTAATAATTCCCTTCTTATTTGATATTCACCTGTGCTATTAACTGAAACCTGATAACACAGATTCTGTATACATTATTAAAAAACACAAAAAAAAGATTAATATCTTCTGATATGCTGCTCAACCTATGCTTGCAGCAGAACTGTGCAGCCTAAAATAGAGATTTTTGAGAATGATCTCATGAACAACAAAAAAACATTACTGGTACAGTATATCCTACATTAATAAATGTTGAAATTATACTGAATTTTTAATTAAAAGGGTTATGGAAGTGTATATATAATGAATAACCACCATCATTTTCTCTAAGATTGTTGTTGACATTTTTAAAAAATGATGATAATTATATGAATATACAATCGCTCATATGAAAAGAATGCATTTTTCTACATGGTGCCAAATCTTGTCATAAGACAGCACAGCTTTTTTCTCTTTGGCAGATGGATTTTCAAACAAAAACTTTAGGGATTCATTAGGAATTTTCAATAATAGTAATAAGTTGGGGAGCTCACTGAGACATCCAAAGCAATGATGGCGAATCAAACAAATTGTTGGTCGCAGTCTTACCAATACTTAGAAAACCAATATTTTCTACCATAGCAGAATCTCTTAACGATCATGCAAATTGTTTACCAAATAGAGTTATGGAAATAAATTGTTTTATATGGAACTCGTGTAATCACATTTTCCGTGGTTGAACTCTGGAACAAGATAAGTTCCGACCTAGCATTGGAAAAACTAGAGTAAGGTCTCAGGGTAATCGTTGCTGAACTAAATTCTCAAATTTGAAAAGCCATGCATTTCCCTGTAAACAAAAGTCAAATGTTAGTAGTAGTTAACCAGAGTATCAATCACCAAAGTTAAGTAGATTTGGTTCTACTGTATAAATTCTTGGTTTGCTTGCATCTTGAACACCAGCATTTTTTGCTAGCAAATGAACCTAACAAAAGTCCATACTGAAACTGTTCATTTTTAGATGTGGAAGGAAACTCATGTGACTGGCTGGTAACGAAGAGTAAGAAAATACCTGGCAGGAAGGTATGCCAAAACTGAGTCAGTCCCGCTCAGGCCCTCAGCCTAATTACTGACTTCCCTGTATAGTTAACAGTGATAGGATTAATCAGCTTAAGAATTGTGATGGCCATTTACTTTCATGCAAGTCTAGCACAAGCCCTGATGCTTTCCTGCTTCCTTGAAACTAAACTGATGAAGCACCAACCATTCTCCAACACCATGAAGAACTTTGTTCAAGTACCAAAGCTATAGAAACTGTTTGTAGATTATACATAACTAAATTTCTATTCTCAATCTGAAGCTTCTTTGAGACCTTAACTCAAACATTAATACACTATTAATGTTAAAGTGAATTAAAAATCAATCTCTATCAAATAAAATCATTTTCAAATTTACTTTTTGTCAATTAATAAAAATCTAAAAATTTTTAAAAAATGCAAGATATGTAAAGCATATTTTCATCTCAAATCTAAAGACTAGATCTGAAAGAGATAATCAAAAAGAATTCTGCTTACACCTCAAGACGATGCCGATTGATTAATATTAATAATGATTATTAAAAAATTAATCAGAGATATTCAGCCATTATAGTTTGAGACAAAAAAAACAACAAAAATCACAGTACACCTCTTGACATAATTAAAAAGAACATAAATGAAAACACTGCATTTATATCTCTACTGCTATGTTTTTTTGCCTGTTTCTTAATCCAGAAGCACTGATATCAAGTACAGAGGGATCGTGAGTATTGAGATATTTTCATTCCAAGTAGAGTCACTGTTATGACCAACCTTGCTGACGGCAACACAGGAATTTCTGAAATGTAGGCTTATTAGTAGCTGCTTCTATCACTAATAAATATGGTGGTGGTGAGAAACCTGAGATATTCCTCTTAAAAACCAATAAATGCAAAATCAGAAATATTCTTTTCCATTCTCTGGTGGCCTTCTGATTATTCAATTTAGCTGACATCATTCATAAAAACAGTGCGAAGGAACTTGTTGATAAATGCAATGTTTTCAAGTTACATGGAAATATACTGTTACGCGTTTTGTTTTTAAATCTCAATACTCTATAAAACTACCTTGGCAAACAGAAACCCATCTTTAAAACCTACACTGTCCAGATGCTCTACCTGTTTCCACAAGAGGAATTATAAACATGGTGCGAGACTTTTAATAGTGGCATACTGCTTAAAAAGATTCCTCTCCATATTTCAAATTTGTAATTAATTTCAAAAACTAAATAATTGCTGCACAAGTTTTAGATGCTGAAATGAAAAGAAAAAAGTCAGTTGTTCAAATATTAGAAACCACAAGTGATGAGACTTCACTATCTCTATCTGTGTGGACCTGTCCACTCAGCATGTTAACTGATAAGCTGCTAGAGACTCAACCATGTCCAGCTCCTGTAGGTCAGTAATAATGTTACACAATTAAACACCTAAAATCATCAAAAAGAAGTTTTAAATTCTATCTGAGCAGTAATACAGATGGAAAAATAAAATAAATGCTCAATTTAACTGTTCTTTTTCTTTCATCTCTTAGTCAAAAAGCCATTCCACAATGCTGGTTAGAAATTCTGGCTTTCATGTTTACATATATACTCTGCCATTACACAATGAACATCATTTTTATGGTCTGAGTAGTGCACAGACCTTTGCAGTGAAGTTATCAGTGGTTCACAAATAAACAAATAACATACAGTAAATACATTTCTTAACAGGCCCCTCACAAGCCAGGTGGTCACTTTCTCATTGGTGCAAAAACCCAGGTCACTGCGGAAAAATAGGTTTCGTTTTTATTTTTTTGTTTGAGAATCTCCATGGGCAGAGAGAAGCCGGTTATTGCCCCCTGTTTTATTCTCAGTGCATCACGTGAGAAATTATTAAAAGATCTCTTCCCAAACTTCGTAGGAAGAAACTCTAGTGAAGCATTAATAATGTCCAGTAAAATGAAAGTAGTACCTCAAATTACGACGCGATTAGTCCCACAGCAGTGCTGGTAACATTCAAGGAAGACAGTCAGATGAGCAGGTTTCCTAATGATGATAAAGCTAAAAGCTTTATCAGTTCACTGAAGCAGAAGCACAGGAGGAAGCGCGCAGCAGTAAGTCAGAATTGATCACGTGCTGCCTGCTTCCCATGTTGTATCACCTCAGGACTATATCTGCATACTTTAGTATACATTTGTACTGTGTACTACTGAAAACCCAAATGCCTTTTAACCTTTTCAACAACCCCATAGTAAAGAGTGACTACCCAGCTCGTGAGGGGCGGGTTAAAAAAAAATCAAATTTTGTACTCCCATAATACATCACTCCTGATTTTAATATGGCTGAAGCTATGCTCAACTGGTTACTGCAAAGTTGGCACATAGAAGTGATTATCAAAACTAAACAAAGACCAGGGATATTTGTTTTGTCTGGTGTAATCAAACAAGAAAATAAATAAAAACATTATAGGCAATCTATATGCAAATCTTCCAGAACCAAATAATAGCATTTTCTTAAAACTGCATTCATTTCTTTTTTTCCTTTCTCTTAAAATAATGAACAACATGCTAAATTCTCATAATGCAGTAGTCCCTTGATATGACACAGCTACAGAATGGCCAAGAATCATGGCCATGCAATCAGCGGCAAGTTCAAGTTAATTATGGTTACTAACAAAGGAGTACAAAAGAAAACACTCGCTTCTTTAAGTGAAAGACTTCTGTAATTACTACAAAAAAAAGAAGTCCATATCCAAGAGATAATAAAGTACTCTGTCTGAAGAAAAGAGAGAGAGAGGCAATGCCAAAGTCCTTTAAAAACTTTTTAAAGCAAAGCTGGAATTATTTTGAAACAAAACCTGGAAGCCAGTGTGCACAGCTCGGAGCTGAACTGCAGCACAATGAATCAGGGGGCTACTGCATAATCTAAAAAAATGCATAAAAAAAAAGTTTTAATGCACTTAGATGATCTGCAAGGGTTTTCATGCAAACTGGTCCACCACAAGCTAAACGTGTGGATCCACTAAAGGCGGCTTATGTACACGAGGGAAAGGAGGTATGTTGTGATTTAAAACTGCTGATACATCGATTTTAAAAAAAGTGCGCAAAACCTGCTGGCTAAATAAAAAAAAAAAAAGAGGGGAGGACCAAAAAAAAAAAACACATTACCTTCCATCAGAGACCCTGAAAGAAACAGAACAGAATTTAATTCAAAGTTTCCTAAATGGCAAAATAATTTTGTACTAACTGTACAGTATATTTGTTGGGGGAGGTTTGATATTTTTTTAAAAAAAGAACATTCAGCATATATATTTTTTCCATAAAAACAAACCTTCAAATGACAAAAAATTTCTTTTAAAGAAACAAACACTTCTCCATCCAAAGTGCACAAGAGATGTCATTTTAAAAAAATTAAGAATCATAATAAAAGTTGACATTTTTCATAAGTAATACATATGGATTTCAAGTCAACCTTCATCCTACCAAGAGGTGATGAGATGACGTGAAAGCTAATTAACTTTATTTTTTTACTACTTTTCAAAATTATTATTTAGAAACAAACGGAGCGGTTACACTATGGCAGGGGAAGTTTTGCAGACAGATAAACTAAACTCGTTGACCCTAAGTGGGACTCACATCCACACAAATAAACCCATCTTTCTTTCTTTTAAAAAAGTCTTCGAAACAGAACACTGGTTTTCTCTCCCCATTCCTCCAAACATAAGGCATCCATCCACTAAAGGAAGCTGCCACCCCAACCCCTGGTGTCAGTTTCCTAAAACAAGTGGCCATCCCTCTAGTGAAGAAGAAACAAGATAGGGAGGAAAGGTACAACAAGCCCAGACGATCTGACCAAAATCCAAACTCAGCCCCTCAACAGTAGGCAGTCAAGTAGTCTCTACCCTGTGCTGGCCAATTCTCCCTTCTTATACATTTCTAATTTTTTAAAAAATATATAATAGCAGTTTCAATGCATAAATAAAGTCACCTTTCTGAAAATCTCTCCAAAGATGCAGAAACTGCGTCAATCTATTTTATTTTGTTCATACCATGACAGTGTGAAAGTTTTCATTCTGATTCATGACCTCATTATTACAAATAGAACCTTCATGTGTGGCCCTAACCTGAGGATATACAAGGAAACCAGAAATATCATTTTCAACAAAGGCAAGCCTCAGCATCAGAGAAAAGTAAAGTTCTGGAACTGAAGATGACTAACAATGGAGCCAAGAAACAGCTGTTTTTGTTTCAATTTCTAGACTTAAATATAAGGAAGAAAGGAGAGGGGGAGATACTTAATCATGTTCTTATTATTTACCATTAATTATATTAAAATATAAAAACAAACAAAAGATGTAAAATAACTAATTTGTACCGGCCCTAAACAACCAACTACCTATAAAAGGCGGATACACTCATTTCATTCATTTGTAAAATTATTCTGTTACAAACACCAGAAGCCATCTCATTCTCTAAGAAATGAATTTAATGTAAACAGCTTATAACCCAGTTGTTTTCCTCAGTGATGATCTGGTGTTTGTAACAACAGAATGACACAATATGACCAGACAGCCATAGAACCTTCCAGTCCCTTTAAGGAACAGAATACTAGAAATCATTCTACCAAGACTCTCTCTCTCTCATTTTAGTATAAATAAACTGGAGGGGGGGAGAGACAGACGGACAGACAAACACAGAGAATATAAAATACTGCAGAGACTTAAATGACCTGATATTCTAACAGGGGGATTTTTGTTTTGTCTCACAAAGCAGGTAACCGTAAAAGTCATATTTGTTTAGGAAAGAAACCATTTTAAATTTTGTTAACAGTAAGCAGCCCCCCCCCCACACACACAAAGTTTGATTATGCTGCTTAGATCATGTTCAATTTTGTTAATCCTATTTAATGACTGGCTATGAAAGATCGGTGAAGGAAGGAAGAGATTATGGGTGTTTGATGTCAAAAGTTAAAGAGCACCATCTTAAGTTTCTGCTTCGTTTGTTTGGTGATTGTCTTTATTATGAACAATAGTCAGTTCACGTGAAAACAGACTTATCTGTTGCAGAAATACACGATATTTGTAACCGAACCGCTTTCAATGTGTGTATAACTGTGTGTGTCAGTGAGACCTGCCAACCTGACAGTGGGTGGCTGGTGGAGAAAATAAGTTCCCCTCCATCCTCGTACAACAAAACCCGTCTCAAAAAGCCACTTTTTTAGAAAATCCAAGCACACATCTCACTGCACAAAAAGTTCTCACTTTGACTCCTAGATCAATCTCTCACTCAGGATTGGGGGGGGGGGTCTATCTCTCAAGATGGGACAAATATATTTCTTCTTCCATTTAAAAAAAATAAAATAAAGATGGTGCTCTCATGGGGATTAATGTGCAGTTTTGAAAGCGACTGTCCCACCCAATAAGAAATATTAGTTTAACTCTTGTAATAAACAGACCCGTTCATTGCATTTTCCACACAGAATTCCCCCCACCCAAAGCATGATGTAACCAGCTAAATAGGGTAAGTTGTTTCAGCTAGACCTTGCAGATGATTTTAAACTTAACTTTAAATTTAGCAGACATGCTTCAATAGCCATAAGCTGCAGTAACAGCTAAACCATCTGCCAACCATTAACGACAAAGAAAAATAAATATTTCTGCTTTTGAACTTCCTATTCATTTGGATTCTCAGTGGAATTAACAACATGATGCAACAAGCAGCTTGAACACAGACTCTGTCAAAGCTTTCATCCGACCTACCAAAAATGGAAACCCAAAACGAGCAGAAAAACACTTTGATAAAATATCCAAAATTGTCATCCAGGATATTTATCTGATACCGCAGCCTGAACTACCGCAGACCTTCATGTAGACAGATAATCATCTTCCAGACATTATCAACAAGTCACCAATCAATCCTATTTATCAGAGCAGTTTACTTATGTAGCATAACCTGATAAATCTTAAAAATTAATCCTTACTCTTTTGGTTTTTTAAAAAATTTTTCAGCTAATGAAACCTTATGGAAATGGCATGCACAGGATCCAAAAGGACAAATAAACGAGGTGATATTCAACTGACATTCTTATGCTGGTATTCATTCTTCATTGGCAAAAAACCAAGAATCTCTCTTGTGCCCGTGGGCATGATAACTCTGTCATGTCAGTCAAAGATAAGGAACAGATGGCTTGAAATACTAAATCTGATCATAAATGCACCATTAATGTGACATCAGCTCCTCACACTGCAATTTATAACTGAAAGTATTTTGCACAACTTTAATACATCAAGATTAAATGTAGCCCACTGTACCTGGGGACCGGAGAGAGATGGAGAGGTTGACTTATCAGTTAGAAATAAATGCTATAGCACCTTGTCTCAGCAACATCTTGGAAGCATGAATATACTTGTAATATTGCAAAAAAAAAAAAAAAAAAATATTTTTTTAAGTTAAAATTGCTTGAGTGACTGATTGTATTTGGGATGCTGCTTGCAAGAAGACCCACCAAACAAAAGCAGCCAGTTAATTTTCAGATTTTTATCGTCGTCAAGATTCCTGCCACAGAATAAATGATGAATTTCAGGAACCATGTAAGAGCGGATTAGTGTGGTTTGAAACAGAGTCCTTATCGGGAAGGATTATTTAGCAACACACAGGTGCAGTGACTTGCTCAGCTTGAAAATGTTGAGTAACCCCTGTCTGACTGACTAATTACAAACTAAAATAACGAAAGACATTAATTAATGCTCACACCCTGCCATCTGAAATCAAATATAATGAACTTAACTCAATGTTTTTTTTTTTAATTCTTCTTTTTTTTTTTTACATGTTATGAAGAAATCTATGATAAGGAAAGCTGTTGGTGCATTGTGTGCAGAAAATAAAGGGTTAATACGGGCTTTTCTGGAGTGGTGTGGTGGTTGAACCACTGAACTGGTGAGGTTGAGAGACCCAAGTTCAAACCATGTAGAATACAGACTTGCTTTAGCGTAACCTCCTGGCATGGGGTTTCTTCTCACTCTCCTTTACCAGCCAGCCATGGGGTTTCCTCCTGATGTTCCAGTTCCTTACCATGTCTACAAATGAAGAGTTCCCATAGGGGCCTTTTGACACAGAAGATAATGATAACCCACTACATCTTTCCTTATCATAGACTGTAATGTAGCCTGCTGCACTAGCAGTCAGCCATGCAGGACACAGACAGTAACACAGTCAGCTAATAAACCTGTGTCATGGTGATCTTTTTTGGGGGTTCATGTTTTTGAGACCCCTGACATCAATTTACAAATATTACATCTCGTTTTATTCATATTTGCTTCTGGTTAAATTTAGGATTGATGTCAAATTTTATTAAGTATGTTTAAGGGGTAGCACCACCTCACACCAGTAAATTCATTACTGATAGGTGATCGTCTTGTTACAGTCTTTGACAAAGTTATGGTGACTTAGTGTGAAGACATTTACAACTTTAGGTGGTGGTTCTTTCGCTTTAGCTGCAGCACCCACACTGCAGAATAGCACATCCATTGCAGCTTTTACAAAACATCTTAAGTTTTATACCTAAGTTCCTCACTGCATTGGCCTAATACTTAATTACTTTTAATGTGACTCCAGTTAGTCTCTGATATTATATTTATTAGCTTTTACTACTGTAAGGTGAATTTGAACCCATTACGTATGGAATTTGTGCACTATAAATACATTGTCAACATCATCTTTTTTCCCTATCAAGCCAGAGTATTTTTTTAAGTAATAAGTTTAACTGGCAACCGCTATTTTGTATCACTGTTCTTATATTTATGCAGCACTAATTACATGATCATTAATGACATTGACCAGGAGTCTTCTCTATTTGGAAGAATTTTATCCTTGACAAACAAAAAAGAACTCTCTTCGATGTCTCCATCAAATCTTCCTTATCCAGTAAATTTTGAAATTCCAGTAAGTTCTCTCCCCCTTGCCAACAGCTGATATTAAGCATTTAAAAATAAATAATTTTGAATCACCAGAGGTGGGGGAAGGTGCAGAGGAAAGGTTCAATATGATCAGGAATCCTTAGCAAAAAAAAAAAAAAAATAGGCATACTACACTCAAAGGGGTAACATGGAAAATCTCCAAAAGTCAAAGTGTACTTACCAACAACAACGATGAAGTATATTCAAACAGAAGTAGGATTGGTACACTCTTAAGGCTTTCTGTCAGGATTATTACCTTAATCTATCTGCAGACAAATCTTCCTTTAACAAAACTGAAATTTTCCACAGCTCTTTAATTAAACTAAGTTTTGTGCTATTACTGACACTGCTTCCATTACAAGCAGCTTTATTTTGATCTTTGACCTCTAAAAAAAAGTCTGACACCTGGTGACTGATGGAATTGGTGTGAAAAATACTGCACAGAACGTAAACAGAGAGAGAGAGAGAGAATATAAAATGGCTTTAATCTAGATATGGTATATTTATCTTTCCCAAATAACAGCAAATACAGATGGCAATTTACACTTCCACCACTCTACTCTCCTTTTTTAAACTCACTCACTCTTATACAAGGGATGTTCAAGTAAACAGTGATTCTATTCCAGCTGTGCTTCATTTGAAGGTCCTTTATATCAAAATTGTCAAGCTCTTTACAATCCACATTTAAATTTTTCCCTGCCCCTTTCCATTCAGTAAGGGACCAGCTTGTGAAAGTTTTTCAATGGGAAAACTGGCTAATTCAGCATTGAACAAGCTGCATTTCTAAGCTTAAATTCCAAATCTTGTCACGTTATCAATCAATATGAATGTGTAGTATTCCACCTCCTCCCAAGAATATTCTGCTGCTTGTTCTGCATCTTGGAGGCATCCATAGCTTTCAACTTCTTCTTTTTTTTTTTTTTTTTTGTTTTACCCACCTATCTACCTAAGGAAGTCAGTGCAGTATCAACAGAAATACTTTAATTCTCTCTTCTCATTGTTAGCTTCAATACAGGCAGGGAGGCACTATAGCTCCTTAAAAAAGACAAATGCTTATCAATTACATTTTAATAAACAATTTTTAATACAAGTTTCTCTTTGAATCTATTACTGTTCAAGAATCTCTCCTTTAGAAAGCTTTATTAAGGCCCACCCTTGAAAGTTAACTAAAATCGGGAAAAAAATTATAATACAAAAATGAGGGATTAGCTGATTTGTTAATTATGACAAGACATTTGTAAATGCCAAAAACTAATGTTCTCCTTTTTGCATTAACCAGTTATTTTGACATTTCGTTAAAAAAGGAAACAGCTAAAATTTCAAATTAAATGGATTTGGTAATGAGTGCTGCATATAATGGTAACAGTTATAAGGCCTCTTGCAAAGCTGAGTGGGTGGAGTACCTGTGGGTATATCCGACAGACAGAACCACGCCAATCTTGTACCCAAAGCAAGCCTCATCACAGACGTGTCATAAGACAATCAAGAACTCTTTTCTTCCTGACACCTTAGTAAAGATATTGTTTATAATGTAAATATATAGCATAGTATTAGTATTTACACTGATGCGAGTCTGATCAGATGAACCTATTGCAGTTCTTTTTTTATGTATGAATGAGGAAGAATTTACTAGTAATCTCAAATCGCTATGTCTTTTTTAAACCTCAAAAAGCCGCACTCACATGTGCTGCGTAGGTAAGCAAAGGGTGAATTACCAGCATGTCATTTTATTAGTGACACAAATGACCTGCAGGAAAGAAATTTCCGGCTTCTGAGTCCCAGAAAAGACAAGTTTCTGCTGATCCTCTGGTTTCATTTACTGAAGTGGCTTCCACTACAGTCTTCATTCACAGCCATCTGAATGGGTTTCCAATTATCAACTCAATGACCCAGCTGCCTCTATTTATAGGTGGAGCAGACAGGAAGAGACAGATCTGCCTGAAGTGCTCAGTACCTTGCCATTACTTATTAATATATAGGAACAGAGTTAATTATAGTCCAATTTTTTAAACATGCCAGTTGAGGATCAGGCATCCCTCCACAATGTGGTTGGGGTTGATTGATAAATGATCTAGCAAAACCATTAAATCATTCCTGAAAACCTGGCTTTCCTTTACCAACCCTTTCATGTGATGAGTAGGAGAAAAACCACAGTCTCCACCCTCAGACAACAAATTAAATAAGCTGTTTCTAATATCAACAGAAACTACATTTAAAAAAAAAATCTCCAGCTAATCAGGAAGAGTTCGTAGCTTAAAAAGAAAGTATGTTCATCTAGCAAAAAAGTTTTAGAAAAAATATAGAAATGCATTAAAAATAAAGCAGAATTAAGAGTATAATAATGCACAATCCCTTTAAAAAAAAAGATTCAAATTCACCAGTTAAAAAAATTTTTTTAAATATTGCTGGTAAATATATTGTGGCTAAAATACCAATTTGATGATACTTGCAAAGATGACAGACTCCTTTTTCCATATCTCTAATTGTCTAACATTAGCTTCCAGCCCTTTTCTGAGAAACAACAGATTAATATTTCAGAATTAATTTTTTTGTGCTTGAAGCACAGCAATAAAGTCCCGTCACTGCTTCAAACTACGAATGCAAAAGAGATCATTTCTCATCAGCCCTTTACACCATTTCTGTGCATCCAACTTGGCTCTTTGATGCCTCCATGAACAACAGTCATCTCACCAAAACTTTGATCAATAGTTTTTTTTGTATCCAATTCACTTCATAATCAGCAGTTTGACCAGAAGCCATTCTGAATCTTCAGAGTCATTGTTGCAAACAGAACTCTTTAAATCTGAGTTTTTTTGTTTTTTTTTTAGAAAATCCACTCACTGTCAAGCTCCGGGTGTTTCATTGGTTCTACTCTCTCCAGCACTGATCAAAGAGGGTCTCTCAGGGTCTGCATGGAGAAACCCATGATTTACACTAGAATTTCCAATGTACTGAACTTTTCAACTCGGTCAAACTTACCCGCAAAGCAGGAGATTAATTCAGGAATAGAATTCAGCATTGGGAAATCTAAAAGCAAACCCCAAAAATTAATGATGCATCCTTTGAATGTTTCCAGCTGTAAATTTACTTTTTTTTTTCCCTTCTTTAAATAAAAATAAACATCAAGAAGCCTTTGAGATCCTCTTAACGGAAGTCAGTTAATTAAATGACGGTAACAATCAGTTTTTCTGCCTAAATAAAAAGGTTGGAAGTCCACAAACATTCCATTTTACCTGAATGTAGAAATTTCATAATCTTTATTGAGGAGTTAAAAATGAGAGAAAGAATGAAGCTGCTGATAACTATTAAGTCAATTTACACAACCCGCCAGTTCAGTTCCTCCATCATGTTTTCAAATTAAACTACATATATAAATAAAGCTACCAACAACATTTCTAACGTAATCAGTACACAAATTTTGCTCAGCTACAGGAAATATTTAACAGGCATTCAAGTCGCCATTTGTATCACCTTTCAGAAATACAAGTTTCTTGAAGGAAAAAAAGTAATAATAATAATTCTGCACAACATCCATTTTTCTTCTTTTTGTTTCCTTCACTTGAAATTTGAAAAAAACAAACAAACATCCGTCCATCCTGGGATTAATTTTTAATCTACTATTTCATTAAAGTAGCTTTATCCTAACATTAGAATGTTTGTTTTATTTTTAAATTTTCTAATCTACAGAGTCCATGATGATAAACATCTGTAATGGCTACCAGAGTTAAGTGCAGATTAAGTCAAGCATTATTAAATAATATAGGTTATCCAGCAAATGGCTACCAGAATTAAGCGCAGATTAAGTCAAGCATTATTAAATAATATAGGTTATCCAGCAAATGGCTACCAGAATTAAGCGCAGATTAAGTCAAGCATTATTAAATAATATAGGTTATCCAGCAAATGGCTACCAGAATTAAGCGCAGATTAAGTCAAGCATTATTAAATAATATAGGTTATCCAGCAAATGGCTACCAGAATTAAGCGCAGATTAAGTCAAGCATTATTAAATAATATAGGTTATCCAGCAAAAAATGGTTTCTTAGAATATCTAAAAATTAAGTTGATGCAAGTAGTCAAGACACGATTAGTCCTATGAATGTGAAATAAGCCTAAATGGTTACAGGTAAATAAACCTGGGATTTTGTTCATAAAATGGTTATAATAGTCTGAACCATCTCAGCCACGTTTCATTGTCAGGTGTCACAGCACAGATGAAATGTAAAGACTGCTTCCATAATTGATGCTACACTCATCAGACACACTCTAAAGTCACATTAACAGTTTTAGGGCTTATGCCCTCTTTCATGAGAAACTCCAGATTGTATGGTTTTGTTTATCGCCATTATTTTTGAATTTTAAGCTGAAAAAAAAAAAACAATCAAACATTGCTAACATTTTTGTAGAACTCCTCAATGCAGCTTTTTTCCAGCTAATGTTCAAACTTTTACTCATATGACTACAAACATAAGCCAAAACGTGAAAACAGAAAGTACTGCATATACTCAGTTTTGAATGTTGTGGAAGTCAAGCAGGAGGAACTCCACATACTGTGGGCATGAGACAGTACAGAACAATGGCATCTGTGCTGCTCAGCCACTGCCTACCTAAAACATTTGCTTCTCAGAACTACATGCATTGAAGATGGCAATAGGAAATGATAACTAAAGCATAGTGATTATCTATTTATTACTGCTAACAAGGTAAGTGAAAAATGTCAGAACCAATCATCTAGTCTCTATCATTTAAGATTACCAGTCAGAATACAGCAATAGAACTCACAGCAAAGGCCACAAACTAACAAGATGAATCTGATTTTTTTAAAAATGTTAGTTTACAAGCAAGCTAAATATCCCCACAGCAATCAAAACTTTCAGGCAAGGTTAAATAAGTAGATAACTCAAAAGGAATTGGATTTTCATCAGATAAAGCTAAATTAAATACCATAACTCCCTTTCTTCTTCTTATTATTATTATTATAATCAATATAAATAGCTGGTTATACTTTGAAAAATCCTTCAAAACCATATTTACTGGTTTAACATATCTACTCATGTAAAATTTTCTATATTAGCAGTTCACGGAATTCATTATCAAATTCGGGAAAAAACTACAATACCTCAGCAAAATATGCCTTTGATGAAGGCCCCTCTCAAACAATTCATCATTAAACCTAAACTTGGACAAATGGCTCTCTCTCTCTCTGTCTGTCTGTCTGTCTGTCTGCGTGTGCGTGTCCGTGCGCGTGTTTATTTGATAAAAATAGGATATCTAAACTTATTTTAAATTTCTGTTCTTTTATTTCACTTTTCTTTACATCGGAAAAGCTAGATATCTCCAACTTTTAATCTTTTATTTTTGTTTAACTTTCTTTCCATGGTCCATAGTTACATACATGTTTTATCTATTTTCTCCTATTACTTCTAAACCTGTCTTGATTCCGGAGATTCCACATCTAGCCAGGGTAAGGCAGAAGTATTCACACTGATAACCAATTCATCAATAATCTTCTCCTGTAGCCTGTTCCAAAAGGTCACCTCTGCATGATGTATTTTCTAATGCTATGACCAATCATTATAGAAAAACACTGTTTCGAAGATAGTGGGATTGTTTCGCCTCTGGTTTTATAGCCGGCTAAAAGCTTTTGGTATTCTCACCTCTCATCATCAATGATAATCACTCTTTTAGGAGGTAATAACTATCCTGCCAGCTCTTCCCAAACTACTACCTGACGACACGTCCCTCCTCACACATGCAAACAATGAATTATTCGGCCAGGGTAAACAGCTTTTTAAAAATATTTCCAGCTAATAAAGACAATGTGACATACATTCCACCCAATGGAAAAAGCCAACAATGTGCCAAATTATCAGAATTCAAAGTAATGGCTTGGAAAATAATAAAAGAAAAAATAATATTAAAGAAACAAATGTGTAAATGACCCCACATTACTCTGCATCTATGCTGAAGCAGAGTTTTTTTTTCTTTTGATTAATAGCATCGTTAACGTAAAGTAAGTAAATCAATGTTTCAAAAATCTTGCAGTGTTTCCGATGCTCAAGACAAAACTCTTGTGAACCTTGTTCTATTTAGAGAAGCAGCTGGTTAATGGCCAGTAAAAGCCATAGCATGAGAAAGCCAAGAAAGGAATAAACAACTTGCTCTTTTCTGAAATCCACAAGTCTTTTGTCGTCTCAGACCACACCAAACTAATGCTTTCTGCTGTTCAGCATCACGTATTCTAACTGAAAAACTTTGCTCTCTTAAGTGTATGATCTTGAACATTTTGAAAAGCCCAATCAATAGATGTTTGATGAATCAAAAGTAAAACACCATCACTCATTCTTCCTGCATCTCCCCAAGATACAGGTTATAAATATTTAAAGCAATGATCGAAACTGATCCTTAGAAGTGAATGACTCTTATACATCATAAAAACTGTGAAATGATGACTGTGCAGGTTGATCAAAGACAGGATTTAAACAAGCTCCTTATACTAAAGATTGCTAGACTTTATAAAGGAGTAATTAGTCATGCCTCTGTACTACTATTATCTCTCATTAATCTGCCAGCTGCTAGTTAATAGCATATTTAAAACTTGCCAAACAACTTTCTTTCTAAAATTTGTTTCTTTTTAAAGTCTCAAGACAAAAGTTCGTGAATTTTACTGCCAAAACTAATCAATATGGCTATGTATGAACAACAGCGTGCCTGGCCAGAGAGCAGATTGATTTCCATACCACTAAAATTGTCAGCTGTTGTGAATGACGTGGTGCGAGAGATGATGATTGATCGGCCCACGTGGTGAATGTGTGTGCCCAGTCATCCACTCCCTGGCTCCAACAGCTTCTTTGATCGCATTTTCTAGACATTATGAACAGGAAAAAAACTTTGAAATTTAACGTTCCTTCCAGGTTGACTTAAAAGTGTACACACACACACATACTGATTTCGTCAGTGAATCGCATCAATGCCTAATATACAGTAATGAACTAAGGAGAATCACAAAGCTGCTGATGCGCATGACCACATGGATACATTCAACACTTATCCAGAGCAGGCCAGAACATTTTCTTTTAAAGGAATTCCTCCAATATATTGATCTGCCGCACACTAAATGTAGGAGAAATAACAGTGGAAATGCTATCACAGGAACTAACACTCTGTAATGTGTTGGCTCTTCGATCAATAATGTTTTATCCAAAAGATATTGGAATGTGATGTTTCCAGTCAAACTTTTCTAACCACACAAAAAAAAAAACACAACCAACCTGACATCTTCCACCCTTTTGTTTACAGATTACACCAGCATCTAACCACTCCACCAAACCAGCAGCAGGTTTTACTGGGCAACAAAGCTTCTCTCCTGGAAGTCAATAAACCCTTTCACAGCTGATCAGGATTTGTTTTGTCTGGTTTTGATGGGGTGGGTTGCAATTTTTCTTAAAATTTTATTTTTTACTTTTTGAGTTGAAAAAAAAGACTAAGCCAGCTATTTAAAAAATCAACAATATATCTTTTAAAACAGCAAGTCTTGGCTGAAATGTAAATAGGCAGCAAAGACACTAAAGCTGTGGTTAACACTTGTAATTTCTTATTATGCTGTCAACTTATTGATCTCTCCCTGATAGTTTAAGCATGATGGCTTCCTGCCTCCTTGTAATATCCAAACCAGACTATTAAAAAAATAGCAGGTGGCCCTGGGCTGCTGAGACTAAAGACCAGGCTTAGTCATACATGAGACTGACTCAGTTTGACACATCTTCCTGGCATGGTTTCTTCTCTGGTCAGTCATGTGGGTTTCCTCCCACATCTAGAAATGAGGAGCTCGAGCAGGTATTTTCCTGCTGTAAGCCACGTGGCAAAAACTGGGGACAACTGCCACACCAGGGTTGTTTCCCTTGTAGATGTCAAGAGTACCAAAAAAAAGAGAGAATGATTCACAAAATTTATTGTAAAGTAGCTGTATATGTTACATTAGAAGTTATCAATGTGTTCTTATGACTTAGCTCAACAGATGACAGACTTCATTCTATCCACTTCCAGAAGAAGTTCTAAGAAAAGAATCAGAACAGAACTAGAAATCCAAATCGACCACAAACCCTAACCCACCTGTTCTTTTACTTTAGTGAAAAGAATTCTTTTAACTTGGTACCAATAAATAATAAAGAATAGTAACCTTTGTTGGCACTTTCTGTTATTTAAAACAGAAAAACTGCAGAGAGAGAGAGAGAGAGAGAGAGAGAGAGTGTGTGTGTGTGTGTGTGTGCATGCGCACGTCTGTCCTGATGTAATGACTAATGGTAACCTACTCTCACAATGACTGGCAAATAGTGAGCAGGCGACTGACTGGACCAAGCAATTTTTTTTCCAGTTATTTTCCAAACTGCGGCCAAAAGTTGACTACAAAATCAGCCAACTAAGTTTGGGGTAAACAAGAAAAAGGTTTCAGAAACAAACACAGTAAAAGGAACAGTTGCTAAAATATTAAATGGCAGAGAAATCAAAGAAATTGGAAGGAGCTGGCTGGTTGATTGCTTCAATTTCAACATAAAATAGGCAAAAGTGGCCAGAAGAGAGGGTGACTGGAGAAAGGTTAAAAACTGGAAACATTATTGTTTCACAAAGAATCAGGAACATAGCTTTTAAAGTTAGCTGCAGCAAGTAATTTAAGTGCTTCACAGAGAAGACGACATTACGTTTCAGTGACCAACACAAGCGGAAACATCAAAGGGAAATGTGTTTAAGCATGCTGACTCTCCTTAAGTCAGGACAAGACAAAAAGCCTGACTATAAAAAAAAAATATTGGCACCAACTTCTGGCCAAGTAAAACTTTCAAAACCATGCTAAGACTGATTTAAGCACAAAACATAAGGAGGATCAAGCAACAGTCTATTTCTTCATAGTGGCCAAAGGATAGCTGCTTTTGTTTTCATGCTAAGGAATGTGGTCCCTGCCAAAAGTGTGTTCTGTCTGGAAAAGTTTTATGTTATTAAGGAGCTGACAAGAAATTGTGAACAGACGACAATTCAACTGAAATTTGTGTAGCTGCACAAAGTGTAGGAATGAGAGATGATTCTGTTCAAAGGTTGATTCGGGAATCTTTTCAGGTCAAAGATGGCATTTATGAATAAGTCAATAATATGGTTATGGAGAACGTAAATGGAAACTTAAGATGGCGAACACAGCCAGTAATTAAAGCCAAAGTGGCACCAATTCCATGACTGCATGGTTCATTCTGATGAAAAAATAGAGCCCATAAAGGGAAGACTGAAGCACCACCCAAAAATCTCTTTATGGTAGGTAAAGCAGACATCCTATGAACCTTTTTCATTTTGCTCATGTACAAGGACAGGGTTAACATGCTAACTGTGACCACAGTTAAAGATACATTTTTTAAACTTTGAGTGTTTACACTGGTACAATCCTGTAATTGTCCCAGTATTACTCAGCACCAGAAAAAATGAATATTGTATTTGCTCTATCATCTTTCTATTTAAAAAAATATATTACTCATATTTAAAAAGAAAACCTTTTTGTGAAATTTTATTTATACAGTGCCCTGCCATAATAATTAGGAAAACTGTTATTGCAGTGCTGTTAGTTTGCTATGGAAAACAAAAACAAAGACAATCAATACATTGAAATTTTTTGTCACCTGAGCCATTTTTGCATGAGCCTCTACCTAATTTGGTAGTGAATCAAGGTGTAAGGATATGGTTTGGTTGCTGCTATTAGCTGATGATCCAGATGTCCACACAGCTGCTCAATCAGATTCATATCAGGACTCTGGGGTGCCCAGGGAAGAAAATGGATGCCTTGATTCCTCTTCTAAAATGCTATCACATGAGATATGGCATGTAACACCACCCTCTTGAAGAACATGAGCATCTAATCCTAACACATCTAGCTAGATAATGGCAGATAAAATGGTGATGTACCTAGCAAAATAAAGATGTCCTTCATCAAAAAAAAACAATTTTGTCAATCCACTATGTTGCCAGATTGCAGCCATGAAATTCTTGCCCAGATACTTGACCGTGGGCTAAAGACATTGAAGTTGGTAGTCTTCATTAAGTTTTTTTACTCCCAATGATTACAACTTTCTTATGTGTTTGTCTATCTGGACAGTGAGTACAGACATGGCAAGTAATGGTATGTCCTTGGCATGGTGTAATTGCATAAAGTTCTCGAGGTTGCTTTAACATACCAGTGACATTTACCTTGGTTAGCCCCATAGTATTTGGCCACCAATCCACGAGAAATGTACAGATGTTTTGAAAACTTATGGTTGACTGACCATTCTGTAAATAGTCTATAACTTTTTTTTTTTTTGAGCTACTATTGGAACCATAGATAAACAAAAAATATCACTAAATTCACCTGTTTGTTTTGGCATTGTGATAACGCACATTGGTTATCTGCCCACTCAGACATCCAATATATACATATCACGTTCGAAATATGTAAATTTTGACTAGGCATTTATTTATGGAGCGGTAACCAAATTAATATAGAGACATACTAATCTTACCAACATAAATAATGTAGTAATAACATTTTGTGATTTGTTTTATTAATGTGAAAAGTTATTTTAATTTAATAAGGAGAATTAAATGAACCCTCTATAGATTCAATGATTGAATGTTTCCTTATTCCATATTTTAAATTATATATATATATATATAAGCCTTTGCAACTGAAGGGAATCAACTTATTTTCCTTCATGTGTATATTTGTAACTTTATTATCATAGCAGATTTTAGTGTCATTATTCAGAAAACAAAATTAATCCTGAGAGTAAATTTTGGTTTGTCCCTGCTCTCCCACCCCAACCCTTGCCAATTTCTTCTACATCGGGGTTTACTACAGCTTGTGAAACATAATGCAGAGATGTGATGGGCCATCGATTTAAAAGTTTAAAATATAGGTTTAAGGTGAGAGACAAGCCAACAGAACAAACTATGTGACATGAAGAACATGAAAAAAACCCCTCAAAAATCACAGGTGTCCACAACTACCCTCAGATACCCCGACAGCAATGGAGTACAAAAGAATAGTGGCAGGACACAAACCACTTGTTACTCCATGCAATATCAGTCATCAACTGTAGATATTACCCTAACCCTCTTCCTTTTAGAACGCTGTTGTTTTCTCAGTGAGTCAGGGTTTTCACAGTTTTTAGACAAAAGTTCTGTATGAATGCAGTGCCAACAATTACAGGAACTAAACAATGGGGTAATGTCTCTCACTGGATAGTCACAGTTGGCGGTCTGCACTGCACCTGCCAGATAAATTTTCTTTTCTAGTTGTTTATTTAAGTACCAATAGTAAATTCAATAAAACAATAAGTGATATTGACTTTGTGGTGGTGGGAGGGTTATCAATGTATCACATTTAGTTTACTTAATTTTAAATAAATGAATTGTGGCATTAATCTTAAATCAGTAGAAGAATTAACAAATGATTCAAAGTTTCTTGTGTGTACGGCACACAAGGCTGGGTTACAACATAAAAGCAAAGTTTTATCTGTCGCTTTTCAAGATTTCAGAAACTGTCAAATATTGAAAACAGAAAGGGGAACAGAAAGTAAAATAAAATATACTCATTGATTTGTTGGCTTTAAAATAAATTCTTAAGATATCTTCCCATCCAAAGCATTTTTCAGTTAAACAAAAACATATGCTGCTTGATAAAATTTGAATCCTATGCCTGAGTGATGTGTGCATGTGACCCCTCTAAAACATGGCGATAAAGTCATTCTATGACACCATCTAATTAGGACACAAGTGACACGACAGCCTGTAAGACGCAGTGCCTTGCTTGATTGCTCATCTCAGTGAGTCCTCTCCAACACTCTGACAATGTTCCATGATGTCAAGTAATTCAGACTCCAGTGGCAAGATTTCCAGTGGTGCCTGATTGATCATCTTGATCATCTTACCAGATTTTGGGAACTGCTCAGGTGGTGCATTGGGCTAGAATGTTGGGGAGAGGGTTTTACCATTAATTTAGTAACCAATAAACCATGGGTTCGAGACCAGCTCAAGCCTCCCTACATATAATCAAAACAGAAATCCACCTGCAGAACATCTATGTACTCAATAAAGTCATCCTAAATTACTGAAATACTAGGTTACAGAAGAAAGGATGGATCATGTAGATGACCATCAAGATTGTTTTCATGCATCATTTAATCTTTCGACTGTTGTTGACAACACAGTATTAGAAATAATTATGTAAACTGGAATAACTAGGTATAAAATGCAAATAATGTAATAAAATCACATCAGATGTGTAAAGATAAAATACTCCGTAGCACAGTCATGTGATACTATAGTACATTGCAATTGTTTATTATTGCAAGCAATCAGAAAGTGACACACCTGCGGGAAAACTAGAAGAATAAGCAGTGATATTATTGTAGTGTGGTGAGTATTATAGCTCCTATGAAGGAAACATCACATGACAAGTGTATAGAAATCAAAGTCTTTTACCTAGCTGAAACTACTCCACATGGTGGATTTTCAGCCTGACTCTGTGTTTCAGGAGCAGCTGGATGTATGACTCTGAGAAGGACATGAAAAACTGGTACTGCCATCAAAAGACCGAGTCAGGGAAAAAAACTTCAAACTCTCCAAAAGTGAGAGTATGTTCTCTACACGCCAGACAATGAGCAAGCCACAAGTACAGGTGTTAACATTTCTCCAATAATAGTAAGATACACCTTAGCACATAGTAGTCTCCAATGATGTGTAGCTTCCTGAAAATCTTTGCTGAGAAGAGGCAATCAAACAGCCAGGCTAAAATGGGTTACTGGGACAGCATATCAGTCAAGGGTTGCATAAAATCAAAGGTATGGCAACTGCAAACAGATACAGGCAGGTTCTCATCCATCATGCTATTACCTTAGAAAAGCATCTCATTGAGCAAATTACCCCAAGCATATAACCATGATAAAAAAAACTATCAAAAACAAGGTGTCATCATGTTCTACATGAACAAAAGAGTTCATATACCAAACACTAATGCACTGTACAATGCATTCATTTTTCTTTTGTATTTTCTGTAATAATGCATTATGTATGTATTATTAAAGTCTCTTAGTTGTAATTACTCATCATTTGTGTATATCTTGTTTGTGTTTCTATAATTATCTAAGAGTGTGTGTTATACCCTATATTATGTAGTATAATTCACATCTGTGTATTTCCCCACATCTTCGTATTCTGCAGACCCAAAGATAGTTAAGACCTAGAATTCAGGAATTGCATTATTCCACCCTGTTTTATTTTCAAAACATTCTGCAGCAATGCTCCTTTTAAGGTGTGCCTGTTGGAAGTTGAAATAATGTGAATCTGTCACAAGTTTAAAGAGGATCACGCTGAGAAAATGATTGGAACCTGCTGTAAAAGTGACTAGGAAAGATCAATGGGATGCATCACTAGTTACTACTGACGGGAAATGCCCAAATTAACCTTGCTTTCTGTAAGTATACTTATCAGATTGGAAAGAGAATAAAAGAAAATCTATTCCAACTGGTTTCTCTACAAATGAGTTTCACTAGTCATATTAACGTATTTTTAAAGCTTTTCTAAAATGAAAATAAAATTTATGCTATTCATTAGTTAGGAGACCAAGAAAATTCAACACCAGGTGATACCTAACAGAATCACAGAAAAATTCCAGTTAAATCTTTTTTTTTTAATACTGGAATTAATTAATTAATTAATTAAATTAATCTCTCTCTCTCTCTCTCTCACTCACTCTCTCTCCATCTCTCTCTCTCTCACTCTCTCTCTCACTCTCTCCATCTCTCTCACTCTCTCTCTCTCCATCTCCATCTCTCTCCATCTCTCTCTCTCACTCACACACCCTTCTTAAGAAAGAGACATTTACCTCCCCCCCCCTTATGGCTCAAGATAAGTCCTGGCTTCTTTTCAGAAGTTTTCCTTTTCTTTCTTTATGTTTAATAAGGAAACAAATCAAGCAAGTAGATAAAGTTTAGCTCTTTCTCATTATTACCATATTCTGAACTTATTAGACAGGAATTCCTGGCTGAGCATAACAACATCACGAAAACAGGATGAAGCTCCACCCATGTAATCCACCTTGACATCACTTGTCCTCTGCAAAATGGAAAGCACGCAAATGCCTAATTTCCCTCACTATTACAGGCTGAGAACAAAGAGGGTAATTAAATTTTAGACAATAATCTATGTCTGGCAATCTCCTGCTGGAAGAAAAAAAAAAGGATTAAAAATAAAAGCTACTCTTCCTTGAGGCTACAGAAAAAGGATTGCCCACTCATCTAATTAATTTTTCGTTCAATAATATCTAGCTTGATAAAGAGAAAGCCCAAACAAGCAGAAGTACGCAGATGACACAAAACGAAGGGAGATGCTGCTGCTGCTGCTATAGAGTTTGCACGTGTTCCCAGGCTACAACACTAGACCACCTTTGTCCTGTTTCCCACCAAAAATCTATAATTATTAAGAATTACAATCTTAATTTGTTATTAAAATCTGGATTTTTTTTTCTTTTTTCAGCTCACTGAACAAAATAGAAAATTAATAAAAAATAAAAATTGTTCCTTCTATATTAAATAATTGTTTATTTTGTGGGGGACTACGAACTTATTTAGGCTTAGTATATTCTTTGTAGTACTAAATAATAACTTTTCTCAACCTATTCATGTTCAGAAATATATTTGTACAATAAGTGATGTGTGTGTGTGAAACAGCTTCATTTATGCTCACCTTGTCGACTTTTTACAAATTTAACATCCTGCTATTTTCTAGAGATTACACATACACTAACAATTCTAGCTGACAGCATTTTTTCATACTATTCTATCATTCAAATGAACAAAAAAAATTAGAATTAATAAATAATGGAGTGGCTCAATCGGTGAAACTCCAAACTTCTAAGTCACCCGCGTGTTTTATTATTGCAAGAAAGTAAGGGGAGAAGCCAGCCAAAAATGCTATCTTATCCACTGACAGAAATGTCGGCTATGAAATGAATGTCAAAAGACATGAATACACTAAGTGACTGTGTTAGCGCATTAGTCCATGCTCAAAGGAATTCATCCTAGCTTTGCCAGTAAACTAGGCATCATCAACACAAACATCAGGACCAGTCTAAAACCAACACTAACACAAGAAAGTGCATTTGAACTCTGTGTTCTTTGAACAGCTTTATTCTCTGCTAGGTTTCTGAACCTGCTGATGTCCCAAATACAAATGGCAATACTCTGGTTATTTACAAAACAGGTAGGTTATTCTGTGATTTTGGCTGCTAGTGAAGAACAGTGATTTTCAATCAAAGGTTTAACTTGTAACTGAAATTTGGGTCACAGATTTTAATGTTAAAAGCAGAAAGAGTTGGCCAACAGGTGTACATATAGTTCCTTAGTTTATTCCATCAGGTATTAGTCTTGCATCAGGAGAGCCACATGAGATGGGAGGGAGCTAGTGGTAGTACCAAGAAGGGTGCCATAATGGTAATATGAACAACAGAGTGACCTCCTCTTAGCCACTCGTATAACAAGAAATCAACACCAATTTACCCTCAACTGTGATTGGATCCCTTCTCCAGTTAGCACTACAGTTACTGCATAGAAAACTAAATACTCCTGGAAAAATGATTTTTGAGATTTTTGAAATAAGCCTCAGCTTTTAAACAAACAAAAAAAGTTGCTAGCCTGCCGCCTCATTTTCTTTTAAAACAAGTGGATTGAATTATTTTTCAACTATCTATTCCAGCGCCAACTACAGGAAGCACTCTTTTGATACAATGTCCAAGAATAACCTCTTCTCCTCTTTCCCATCCACATTTAATGAAATCACCGGGACTCTCACATCCCATCCAAAAAAAAAAAAAAAAAAAAAAACCAATATCAGAACAGGTGATTTCCTGCCCACTATGATAAATAACTTAATTATTCAACTTCAAACATCTTAACCTTTTTAGCATCTATATTTAGGCGGGGTAAAAGGCACAAAGTTAGAGTTTAAATCAATAACTATAAGTTAAGCAGCTCAGTCTGGAAACTGAAATAGCATGTGATGCAAAACATCATCTTAGAATATTATAAAACAGTGACCTCATCTGAAGTATAATTTTAAATCTTTTGTATTAATACCATTCATGCTGCTAAAAATAAAGAAAAAAGGTTCTATTAAACTCATCTTTTGCATCACATAAGTACTACCAGTTAATGGAGTTTAAGTCCAGTTTGCCCAATTCACAAAATTAAAAATGATATCTATAAAATGTGTGTACAAACCTTCATACCTGACTTTACACAAATAAGTGGACCTGTAAACCTAAAGTTACCTTACAGTCGCATGAGTGCTTCCATCTTTAGTTTACCTGTCAGTCACTTGGTCAATTCTTGGAAACTCTTTTTAGTTTAGAAAAAGGAGAAACTGAAAATTTGTTTAGGGACCATGGATGAGTTGATGTGGATATAACACAGCATTATCATACCCATTTCTCCCCACTATCACCCAAACAACAATTTCTGGAATATCTTGCATTACTTTTTTTAAAAGCGTACAGTTTGTTTTTCAAGATACACAAGATCATTCAGTCTCGGTTCAGGCAGTTCATTAAAGCAGATCCATGGTTAGTTAACCAACCCACTGAAATCAAAGCCTGGGCAAAAACAGTAAGGGTTTTAAAAGAGAGGGCCGTGGTACCAGAAAGTGTCTTATGAACACCGAACATGACCCCCCTCAAGAACCTAATACAATTATGCTAATTAGGAAATTCATGAGGAACAGGTAAGAGAACACAGAGTCTAGCACTGGCTAACTAAACATGGCTTAGTCTATTGATGCCATAATGAGTAGGTGTGTTACATGTTATGAAAACCCAGAGTAGTTTCAAACTTTAGTATCTGATTGTTGTTTACAAATGGTGTGAAAATGAATATGCAAGTAAGATCCTACTCGTGGAAGAAAAGAGTAAAAAACCAGCCAGTCTTGCATTTTTTTTTCCCTTTAGATCAGTGCTACATAGACATTTTTTTAACAACCTTCCAGATCACTTGATTTTTAAAAAAAAAAAAATTTCTTTTAAAGAGAGAGAGCAAGCCATGAAAACGATAACTTGAACAAAGTTAACAACCAAAAATCGCATGTGATTAAAAATTACACCAGACTTACAAAATTATTAATAACAAACTATCAAACTAGATCTTTTATTCTAGCTTGTTAATCATTAAAATTTTCCTTTTATTTTAAAGCCAAATAAATATATATAAAAATAGTTCAAGCAGCAACAAATACTCATTTTTCCCTTCTTTCTCACAAACAATAGATATTGGTCTTTCCTCTTTTTTTGTCTCATCTTCCTACCTAGTTACTACCTTTTAGGGCATTTCTTCAGTTACTTGATATTTCAACAGTGACATGAATAATTTTATCTTCACATCATGTAACAGCATGGAATTTTAAAATTCATATGCCTGTAATGGAGCTTATAAATTATTTATTTAATGATGGAATCAGAGATGGATACTATTACATTTTTTCACCCCCTTCATATCAGTAGTGGCAATGAACATTCTTAGTTATGCTATGCAAAGAGGCTGTAAAGTCATATTTAATATATTATTACATAAATAAGCCATTCTTAATCTGACTGATTCTGATGGCATCTGCCTGGCTTGCCAATCTAATGTACGAGATGCAATCTAAATGTACACAAACTACTAAGTTTGTTGCTGAATCTTGGTAGTAGAAAAATGTGATCGTAAATCTTCTCTAGAAAGGCTGGGATAAAACACATCTAATGTATGGTGATGCCATTAAAAATATTCATTGTCCAACATATTCGGTTGTAGTAATGGTGTAAGTGTAATCTGTTGTGGAAATTCTTGCATACATCTGATATTGTTCAGGCAAGTTGGATCCATCTATTTTCCACACCATATTAATAGTTCATACAGTTAGGAAGGAATATCTGCAGTGGTGTGATAAAACTTTAAAATAAAAAAAAAATGATTTATGTTTGGTATTAATTAAAGCTGTATAAAGTAAAGATACAAGTAAAAAGATAAATATATTACAGTAAAGAACTACTGTTACACAAGGGACCTCACAGATTTCTGAGAACAACATAAATGTCATTATTTGTTACTTTTGTCTATACTGTTTACAAAGCTGCTTTGACACTCAGCAGAGCTGCTAGCCTATTTGTCACTTGTCAATATTAACTCTTCCTGTGTTCATGTTAAATTCTCTTTTCCAAACTCAAAGAATTTGCTTGGAAGCCAGAAAGGGGGGGGGTATTAGTCTTCATTTTGGATCTCTCACAATAAATCTAAGGTGGTTAACATCTGCATGCAAGTTTCCTTTATACTTGAATATTGATAAATAATTTTATTTATGCTGAAATTAACAAAATTGTATAAAGCTGTGCTTAGAAAAATAGACAAGGCGATTAAAAAATTTCTTACTAAGTATGAAAATAAAAAAAGGGGGCTAAATATAAATTTTAAGAACTTCCTGCACCTCTGACACTCTGTCGGATCTGCATGGTTACTGATCTGAAGTATGACCCCCCCAATCATGTAAGAAGTACATACTAACCACGAAAATAGCAAGCAATTTTAAAAAAGAAAAATAGTTAGATTTATTTATTTGAACTTGTTATAAAGTTTTTTTCACAGTAAATAGCAGTTTCAGCAATCAATCATAAGTGATGTCAATACCTGAGTTAGGGATTCAGGGTACCAAACAGTAGATGATAATCCTGACTGAACTCAAGGCGATTAACTTCTGTCCTTGGGGCTTCAAGGTCGGCCTGTTTATGAAGCCTGCTTCTGTGATTCAATAACTTATCCCTGCTACAAGCAAACCGCTGCTTTTGTCAGGGTGTTGACCATCAGCTGCTACACGCACACAAGCTGGAACAATGTATTGGAGTTTGAGATTTGCTGCCATGACTGAAGAGAACACAAAATGGTAAATCGAGAAACTGAAACTTTGCCAGCACATCTTCGGAATGTCACTGGACCTGATCATGTGCAAAGGTAAAATATCGTCAGTGGCATTTCTGGAGTCAATAAATATAAGTTTTTTTTTTTATATAAATAGACCATTCTTATATACAGACCACAAGTAAAGAACCCTAGAACAAAGATATAAATCAAATCTACATGAAATATCCCCACCAAAAGCTATGATTTAAAAAAAAAAATCGTCATTTTGATAACATGAATACAAGTTAGTTTGTTTTCTTTAAATCTAGCAAGAACTGAAATTAATACCTAAAAACAACAGATCAGACCAGCCTTCCCCCCCCCATGCTTATAGTAAACTTGGACCAATAATTCATCCTTGCCATAGACATCAGTTCTTCTGCTGATATACCATTCCTGGAAGCTCTGAGCCTTCACAAACTGATGTGTTCAGTAGGTCTCTTTCTAACCCATACAGGACAATCCTGAAAACACTTGACAAATGGGTAGTTTTCCCTTCTATTTACTTAAAAACATTTATTTTTCATTTTAAATTCTCTGAGGTGCGCATGCTTTCTGAATGCAGTAATCCTAAAGCCATGGAAAATAAATTCTTTGAAATTTCTAAAGGTGCTATTGTTGCTTATATAGATCCTCTCAGAATTCAATGCAAGATAATGGTTTCCCTATGTTACCAAAGATATATTGCATGCAAACACCTGGGTGCATGAATTTGCCTAGCAAGCAGTACAATCTGGTGTCAAAGAACATCTTGGAAGACCAAACAACTTAACAACAGTAGTGGCAGAACCATTACCACAGAAAGCAATCAACTAACAATTGGGTAAACAGAGCGTTAGAAGAAAGAAAACTTGCTTAAAATTTCCTTCCACCCAGGCACGAAAACCTGGTCCTCTCACTATTGCAAGATATACTAGCCACAAGAATACTAATATCACTCCTTGGAGTAAGCACTCTACTTCTAGAATTATTCTGAAGAAGAGAAAACTGAAAACCTTTAAAGGTGCCAATGCATTTGAAGGAAGCTGGCCCAGACTGTACCCATAGCTATGGGAAATAAGCATGCTATGTTAGACAGGTAGAAAGAAGTCAGTTTCCTGAGTGTTGGTAAGTTTAGATGGTCAGATACTTGCCCTACTCGCTATTAGAAAAAAACACAACTCTACAATAAAAAATTTTAATTTGTTGAATAATTTTTTTTAAATATTCAAAAATTCTAAACAAGTGCTTTTATCTGTAGTCAGGAATCACAGTAGCTATTACAACATATCAGTATCTAATAACTACTCAAAAGTTTGTGTAATATTCTACTTCATTTTGGAATAAGGGAAGAAAAATAATACATATACTTATGAATTTAACAGGAAATGTGTACACAGGTGTTCTTGACACTGTCACAATTGAAACGTTCTAGCTGAAGCAGGACCTGATTGGAAGTAGCTGACAATGATGGTTACTACCTACCTGAAAGCTGTGGTTAATATTTTTTGTACTACATTCTGCAACACTCAGGTCAGTCAATTCAATTTCATCAAAAATGTTTGACTGAAAAGAAAAAGAAATACATTTATATATATACATACAACGTGGCGGACAGACCAACAGAAACAAACATATACAATGAGACAGACATACCTCAACATTTTGATATCTAAAAATCCTTTAACAAGGAGAAAAAAATTAACTTAAAATCACTAAAAGGCTGCTTGTCAACAAACAAATTAGTATTGAGAGTAGAGTGGACAGGGTTCAGGGTTAACGTCTTTAATTCCATCTAAAAAAAACAAACAGGTAAGGAAGTTAATTTGCATCCTTGTTTAAAATACTTTAAATTGAGATCGTTTTATCCACACCATCTTGTTGAGAAAAACGAGTTAACAAAATTACCACATTGTCTCATGAAAGATCAAAGGATAGCAGCTAGAAATGTTAACATTTTCAGAATACTCTACATAAAGTCACATATACATCATAGCTGTTTTAATATGCATGTCATAGAAGACAACAAAAAAAATTACTTGTTCCTCAGTAGTTCCTAGAGTAGAACACATGTCAGATTGAAACAGGTTTGTTCATTTTTATTCCATATCTCATCTTTGCTTTTAATTCTCGCTAATAAAAATGAAACATTAACCATTTTGCTGCTGCAGACCACACTGTTGCGGCCGAGATTACATCATCGAAAACTGTGGTGAGCCCAGCATCTTGGCCTGCTGAAGTTGTTGTAAAACAGCCACCCTGATTGGTTAACTGCAATTTTCTATTACATAACTTGACTTGACCCAACTTCGAAAATAAGGTCAGGGGGGAAAAACTTAGCAGCAAAACAGCTAAACCTCATTTACATCATTTTTATTGGAACGTTAATGTTTTTTGTGGCAATTATAACAATTTCCATCTACATCATTGCTACATCGTGATCCAATAATTCAGTAGAACGATTCATCACGACTTCTATTTTTTTTTTTCTTCAACAATGGAATTATGACAAATTTATTAAAGCCAAAATAACGTTCAAGAGTTTCCTTCTTTCTTGCTAGTAATTTTTAAAGGTGTACTGTTTCTCTCTAGATAAGCATACCAAATATCTTTAGGGTCCAGTTGATAAAAAAAGAAAAAAAAAGAATAGATTTTAAAAATTAAATCAAAAAAGAGGCACAAATGCTGATTCTTATAACTTTTGACTTATTAAAAATAAACAAGCAAAAACCGAGCATAAGTTTTTATGAAGTTTTATCACCTTTGGTTTTGCTACAGACAGGTTTACCAATTCATTAAAATTGCCAACAAGAAAAAGAAATAATCTTAAATGTTAGATAGTGAAGAAGTCTAACAAAATTTTATGTATACTTAAATATACAGATTTTATTAAGCTTAATTTAACTCTGATATTTAAACTTCTTTTTAACTTTAATTTATGGAAATTCTTTCTGAATTTTGATAATGCAGCCACTTAAGATATTTTATTTTTATGCAATAATTATCTATTATTAAAAACAGAACAACACATTTAAAGTAACATTATTCTTATAACCTGAGAACCAGTTGTTCCAGCCAAGTCATTTTAAAGATAAATGTCCAAATCAAGCTCCTAAAAGTTTGTTCTTGGTAAATGTGTAGCTAAGTCATTCTTCTATGCTTTGTCAGCCAGAGTTCAGTTATTTCCAAACCTTTCAATGTTCTATTTCTGTTTAAGCTTTAACCCTGTGTTATGCAATGCACCAAGAAAGAATTTTCTGAGCTCATAAAAAGTGCCTTGCTATTCTGTAATTAAAAAGGGGAAGATTGGGGAAAAGTTATAATGCAAAGAGAAGATATAATCCAGAATTTCATTTACATACTCTGTATTGGTTCAAGGTTTATAATCTGACATTCTCACAATTGTGTGCAGCCATCTGACATCAGAAGACAATTTTGGTTGCATGTGCTGGACTTCTGAACATGTGGGGGAGATGAGTGTGGACAAAAAAAGCAAACAAGTTAGTTATCTTCAGTCTAAGAAGCAATAAACTTTTTGTTAGTGCCTGAAACCCATCCATTTTAAATATTTTCCTTTAGTTCCCCACTAACAGGGAGCAAAGTAAAAAAAAAAAAAAAAACAAGACTAAAAAACACCATTTTAAAAAAAGTAATCTTATAAGCCTCACCTATCCATCTCTGAAGTAAAGGTCAGGGTTAACTCAGTACTCACACTAGAAATTTGCTTAAAACAATAACAGTTTGTCTACTGGACTATTACCAGGTCAATTCCCACAAGGAACTAACTTGATCTGGCATAGTTGCCGCTCATTCTTCTCCATCATTTGGCCGTGAGTTTCCTCCCACATCTAAAAAGAGAGTTCTAGTAGAGTCTATTGGTAGATTCTTTCTTGAAAAAAATAACTCCCACTGTGGAAGGGTTATTATTTCCAATTGTTTGCTTGGAAACAGGGCACTCTTCCAAACCAAATCACTAAATGCTAAGTTATGTACATATAAATTAAACATTTTTTGATAATATTTTTCTAGATTTCCTGATTACTATAAATACAAGAAAATCATGACTGAAGGCAAAACTCAAGCTAAAATAAACAATTGCTACCTGGAAGACGGAACATTCATTTTTAGGATCAATAGCACATTTATAATCGAAACTTTTGTTGTTGTTTTTTTTCAACAAGTTATCTCCCTTAGGTATTGTTCATTCTCCACTCCCACCATCATTTAAAATTATATACAGGATGATTTAAAAGTCACTCAATATGTAAATAATTGATTAATTTTTGTTCCATACAGATAAAAACTTCCATTTTTATTGGAAAGATAATTTGATGCCATTCTAGTGTCAATGTTTTGTTTCTGGGAGACCAAAAAGGTAACAGTAGTTGACTGCTACATCAGCAGATGAGGCCAACTAGAAATATGAACCTAACTTGTGTGAATATTCCTTATTGAGATAAACTGAAGAGAAGCGTATGCTGAAAAATCTTGAGATTTGGAAAAGTTCAAGCCTGATAGATGCAAGATGTTGAACAGTGTCCCCCAAAATGTTCTTGATAGCTCTGTTGAAAAGTGTTGAAAATTAGGGTAGTAGAAATTATCAAAATGACTGATCACTAATCATATCAGTTTTGAAAAATCATGATATATTACAATATTCTGCTAATATTATTTTTTATAAGAAAAATATGAAGATATATATATAATATACACAGACTTTAAAATATTTCAAAGATGGTTGAAATTAGAAATGATTATTGCATGGGGTGTGTTTCACTGCATTTTTAATAGAATATTCTCTTGCATTGTGTGTGTGGTGTGTGTGGTGTGGTGTGTGTGTGTGTGTGGTGTGGTGTGGTATGTAATTGCAGAGTTTTTTGTTTCTATTTTACAAAAATAGATGTTTTGATTATAGAATAGTTTTACATATTTCAATGTAAACAACAAGTATAACATTAAAATCTAATTTTCATTATATAGAAAACCTGTCCAGCTTTATGCTTAATTATTCATTCTTAATAATATTATCTGTTGACTTAACAAAAACTGCTAATTAAAGTAATTTCTCTTTAAAAATTAACAAGCTGAATGATCAAGTTGCCATTGTGGTCCTGCTTCTCTTATGGACAATACCTAACTCTGGTACCATGTGCAGTACAAGGGATGATTGTTGGGAATGTACTGTGATAAGAGCCAGATGGCTTCTGTCTAGGAAAGGTAAACACTGTTGTTTTTACTGTAGGTGAAGTTGATAACCACAGCAGCCTTCTACAATACTTAATTAATCATGGGAGTCACAGAGCCTATATTGTGGTTGGACAGTTTTTCAGATGCTGTTTAGCTGGAAAATTAGAAGTTAAAACTGTAGCGGACTAACCACTCTCCATTTCCAGATAAATGCCAAGGTATATATTTTTTTTTAAAAGTATAGCTGTTTTCAAGGACTTGTATGGAATTATTTTGTGATTCAGAAATACTCCAACAAAACTAAATGCAAGCTTTGCAATCAAGAAATCTCTTAAGGCAGCTAAACCGCAAAACATTTACAACTACCAACATGATAAACATGCCACTAAATACAGTGCAGAAATGCCTCAGTAGAAAGATAAGACCCCTGCTGCTGCTGTAAAAAGGAAACTTGAACCCAGGCAAGGCTGCTGCTGACTGACTTACAACCATACACAGTTGTAGCAGACATTGGATTCAGAAAGCTACTCAATCCTTCATCTATTATGATATACTGCACCATAATTTTTTAAAGCATTTTCCAAAAACCTCAAAAGATGCTACAAGAGAAAACAAGTATAGCATTGATGACAAAGATTTGGATAGCTAGTAGTGCTAGAATACCATTTCCTAGTATGACTGGTCATTGCCTAATGCAAGATTTTGAACCTCATGGAGCCATCCTAAATATGATTCCATTTCCAGAATCACATACAGCTGACCTTCAGAACAATCAAAGGTCCCTAAACACAGACTTCCACAGGATGTAACCTCTCCATGGAACAGTTTATATTACATACTAGAACATAATACTAAAACAAACCCAATTGTGACACATGCATTTGACCATAAAATTCCAAATCAATCTTCATATCAATGAAGCCTAGCTAAAAAAACTTGTTTTCCATTTAAAGAACATTGAAGAGATCACAGGTTTATAATCAGAAGAATGCAACAATTTTGGTTATAATTCTGTCAATTTTATCTACAGAACTCTTCTTAGACAACGCTAACTCTAATAATAATTTCAAAAAAATTTTGATAACTTTGGATTAGCTAAAAAGCAGCTGTGCAAAGGCGTTAGGGTTTTTACGTAAGTATTTGGAAAATTAAAAACCCTTGTATTTCCGCATGTTTAGACCCTTGCCTTGACAGAGAGATTAGACAAAGAGCCCCCAGAATAAAATTAATCACAGACTCCACTACAAGCCTTAGTGATCCAGACATTTCACAAACTTCAGCTGTTAAATCCATGGGTGATGATTCCTGGACTTTGAAACTGGCATGAAAGAGCAAAAGCAGAAGAGACTTGCTAGTTCTTTTACAAAAGGAAAACCAAACTCCAGATCTTAAAGAACTGGAGGAGGAGGAGAAGAAAAACACACGTACTACTGTTGTAGACAGAGAGATCGGGGGAATATCTTAACTCGCCCCTAATATCCAGGAATGGTGGAAAGGAAATACTCTCCACTTCAAAAAAAAAAAAGAGACTGGGCAAAGCTGGAACAGATGCATCTATGTGCACCACCATCTTCCATAGACAGTGGATGACTTTCTAGTACTGATGAGCAAACAGAAAACAGGAAACTTCATAAATCCAAAAAGTAATGAAAAAGTTATGCTTTTGAATTAAATTTTAGATTTTTTTTATACTTTAAATACTAAGTTATACTTTTGACAGACTTTCATACTAGCCATTTCCAAATCCAGATTAATAGTAACTATGTTGATTAGTTTAACATGTAAATCTTTAAGCTTTTGATTTTGATTAGGAAATTTGTTATTTCTGACAGCCTTTGGAAGTTTTATCAAAGTTATGGATTTTATGTTTTTTATAGAACACTACTTCTTCTAATATTTTGGCTTCTAAATTCATCTAATTAATTATTAATTGTGATTTTGACATGCCCATATTGATTAGTTAATGTTAAACTTTTAAAGATTTCAATTTCCATTACAATGTTGTTTTTTTTAAATGCAAATCTCATAAAGATGCTGAATTTTAAATTGCATTTTTAGACCAGTATTACCTCTTACACTTTGGCCTTCACCTACTTATGTGCAGGGGCATCAGTCCTGAATCAGCGATATCATCTAAAAAATTTATATTTACATATAAGCTGTACACATGTGTGTGAGTGTGAGTGAGTGTGAGTGTGTGTAGGAGTGGGGAAGTAGTGATTGAATGAATGCTTGTAAGATTGTAAAATTTACCATCTTTGCTCCCCTCCAACTTCAAGCCAAATCAATGCCTCTGATTATGTATTAATTTGGGTAAATTTATTTGTTGATAAAACTTATTGTAATATAGAAGACAGAAAGAGCAATGATATTCCAGTTTTTTCTGATAAAAATTTAAGTTATCCATTCACTGTTATGAAGCCTGATAATTGGCCAATTAGTCGCTAATAATCAGCACTTCCCTACTAATAATACAGGAGCTTGTGATGAAATTGTAATCAGGATAAATGGCATGACAATTTTTTTCAAATGACACTAAAACTAACTTTTCATTCACCTTTATGTATAAAATTTACTTTTAAATTTTCAAGGTTTAGTCTTGGATATACATACTAGACAGCCGGCATCCTTGAATCCCTGGTAGTAATAAAGCCTTTCTCAAAATATTTGAGAGAACAGAGAAAAGAAAAAGCCATCTAAAGTAACAGCTAAGACACAAAAGTTATGCAATGTCTGCCAGCATACCAAACAAGTTTCCAAGCAACCACCAGTAGTAGTTGAAACCTCTCTCCGATCAAAAGATCAAAAGCTTTCAAATACTTTGGTTCGAAACAGATGAATCAATAACAACCAGCAACAAGGGCATATTTAATATAAAAAGCAAGTTCAATAAGTCAATGGAGTAGAAATCCCTGAAGGATACTGAGGGTGAATAATGAAACTGAGGCGATCTTCCAAGAGCTTACCTTACAGGTAACAAGTCATTTGTTCATCTGAGCTTTCACAGAAATCTTACAGCTTTATAACCAAAATACAAGTAATCTCAACAGAATGAAGAACCCTTGATTTAAGACACCTTTAAAAAGACAAATTAGGGCAGCCAATGCTCCAGTAGGAGGAGTTACTGGATATATGGCCAAGGGCCTTAACTTCAAATGCCAAGACTCAGCTCAGTTTGGTGACCTCTTCCCACAGTTTCTTCTTTCTCTTCTTCATCAGCTGACCATGATCTGAAATGAAGAGTTATAGTAGTTTTCCAACTTAAAAGTGGTGGTTCTGCAGGTAACTCCAGACTTGCTTGTAATAGCTGTGAGATGACCATTGACTTTAAAAGTCAGGGCAGGGTTTTTGAAAAGAAAAACTGACATCATCATTTTGTCCATCCTCATTAAATGGGACCACAACATGTGGGAATAACTGGGTATTCAAACCTTTCAGAACAAAACCTCTATAAATGTATAAAAATAACAGCAACAGATAGATTTATACTGCAATTAATGAAGCCATCTGGCTTATCCTTCTTTTAGCAAATCCATGCACTTTTGAAAGTCTTATTTCCATAGTCCATGTGGCATTTCAAGTTTTCTTTGCATAGTGGTACCCAGCAAATGTCAGCTGACTGTTGACCTGACCATGTGGAGATGGGGAAAAACTAATTATCACACAAGCAGATGATCTTGGCTCTTTTCTATTATCATCATCCAACTGTTAGCAAAGTTCAGTTTAATACTAGGTTCAGTATAATTACTAGTTGGTAAATAATACTATTCCTTTAACAGATCTTTTAAAAAAAATAAATACATACATTTTTAAAAATACTTTCATATGGTGGAGCAGACAAATGTACTTTTAAATGTTTTGCAACCGTGCTTATCAGATACTTCTTTTTTCTATCTACAGTCTCATCAGTAAAATCTGGCATAAAACCAATTATCTCCAATTCCAATATCACTTCTGTGTAGGCAGTGGATGGCCAAATGACTAATGTATTGCCCTGCTGTTTATGAGAGGAGCCAACTCTGGATGTTCATGTTTCCTCTCTTAGATAAAGTAAGTACTACTAAGGCCTGGCCATGACTTGAAACAGTCCTGCTGCCTCTCTCTGCCGGTGCCATAGCCTCAGACATTTGGAGTCGCATAGAGTCAGGTTGCAAAGGTTGAGAGTATATAGGTGGATAAATCAGCTTGAATCATTTTCATTTACAACAACTCAATGAGCAGTTGCTACTCTTGTTGAGAAAGAAAAATAGTGGCCATCATCAAATGCAACATAGCAACTATCGTCAACCAACTGTAGATAACAAACTTTTGATTTTAAAAATGTCTTAAATAATTTTTTTTTTAAAGGAGAAAGTTCAGAGAAGTATTACCATAACAGCAGCTTACTAAGCAGTGTGTCACACTCATTACAAGTTTTTTACAAACGCAATTATTATGACCTTTATTCTGAAGAATTATGGCAAAATAGCATTTACAATGAATACATCCCCTCTCTCTCTCTCTCCCTCATTTCTCCAAGAAAATTCTTTGAGAGAGATTTCTGTTCAGTAGGTTATCTATTTTGATTGGCTTTTGCAAAATAAAAACTTGGTGACCCCAAAAATGAGAGAGACACGGTATACAAAAAGATATTTAGAAAAAGATAATAATAACCAAAGAAAATCTAATTACGGAAAACAACACAAAAGCGAACAATTTTTATGGATTTCTAGAAGCAAACAAGTGGGTCTTTGTTGGTTTCATCTATTCTTAAAGGTATTGTGCCTGAAAATGGCTATTTATTGACAAAGTGCTGAAGGTTTCCATTCTCTTCAACCTAATTAGCAAAGTAAACTAAAATAAAAAGGAAAAAAATAAGAGGAAATCCAGCTGATCAGATATGAACCACTTTGTTTTACTGAGGTTGTGCTTTGTTCAAGACCAATAAACAGTACTAGCAGTCCCCACAAATATGACATTGCTTCATGAAAAGAACAACAAAACCCCTTTTTGAAATATATCCCAGACTTTCGATAGACAGCTACAGCATAATTGCCCATCTTGTCAAATTATAGGATGTTCATACCTTGGCAACATGAGCAGCATGGTCTGCCTATGAACGCAGCATTTGAAACCAATCAAGGTACAAATTAATATCAATGTGTTATGGCTATTATTCACAGAAAAGGTGACCCAGTATATCAAGTTAAAACACTTTTGCGCACCAATTCAATTTTCTTGATTTTAAGTTGCATTAAACAATATTGAATAAATAGATATCTAATATTGAATGAATTATAAACTGTCAATTTAACAAAGATTACAAATTACTATTGTAAAACAAGCTACTGCTTAAAAATATTTAACTATTATTGAAATTATCAAACTCATATATTTTGTTTACACACAAAAAAAAACAACCCTTTCAAATTACAATCTAAAACAATATTAGCCTTTCTGAGAAATTTTCATTTGATTTTCTTAATTAGAAATTCTATTATTATTTGCAAACTCTTAATTAAGATAAAATTGCATAATTTTTCTTTATATCTGTCACATGCAACCCAATCAAGAATAAATACCTGGCACATTTCGTGAAGTTGAATGGTTAGATATCATAGAAAGAATGTTGCAAAATTTATAAAATCATTACTTCATTTGACTTTTTAATTTTTAGTTACAAAGTTATTTTAAAGTTCAGAACATATTCTTTTAAATCTAAAAATGTATGCTGCTAATTATAAGAATTGTAGCAGTTCCTAGATGATCATCAATGAGATCAGCCTCAGTGTGACCCCCCACTCAGAAACAATTATAGCTTCAAACCTCAGGGTGAATGAGTATAAAAAAGGAACATTGATTCTTTTCTGCCTTATTTGTATGAGTTTCCTCCCACCTTATTCCTCTAGTTTGAGCTCCATCCTAAATGCAATCTTTGGCTTTTTCCTCAATAATGAACTTTGGGTTTACTGAAGGATGTGTGTGTGTGAACCTCAATAAGAAGTAATCTGTTCAAAAATTAAATATCCTCCATCTGAAGACATGCTTCTACTGAACCACCCACTATGAATGATACAATAAGAAATGTTATCTTTAGTGCCAACTGCCTACAGAGCCAATTATTTACAATGAATTATAGTTTTAGTATGGGCACAAAAATCAGAAAAATAATGGCGACAAAAATGCACAAAGAAATAAGGAACTGATGCTAGTCATCCAGAGAGACGTTAAGATGGTGATGTTGAGAGAGAACTTATGACTCACAGCATTCTACCATTTGTAAAGTTTTGATTGATCAGACTAATCTGGTAAGGAAGAAATTTGTGCCCATTTATGCAGCAGTTTTTTTTATAATATTCCATTCTAAGTTCCCAAAAAATATTAGAACAAGAGTTATCTCAAGTATTTCTAAAAAACATATATCCCTCTAAACCTAGACAAATTTTAACACCAACAGCTTCCTCATCTCCCCACAAGATTCTTGAGGGAGAAAAAAATTAGATTAAATTGGCACAATTCAGGAACATAATGCAACTATTGTATACATGCTTAGTCGAATTGACTAAATAAGGAGAAAGTGCAATACTAAGATTATGAGATAAATGTAGATTTGGAAGAGTTAACTATAAAACAGCTTTGAACAGGTAATCAGCTTAAGCTACAGTGTGAAAGTAACAGTACATAACAGATCTGCTTTCTTAATCCTATCTCAGCAGATTATCTAATCCATCATCTGCATAAGTCCATGTGATATAATTAGTGGAGAGAGATATACATTTTCCTTTCCAAGGTTGAATTATCTAGCAGAAATGGTAATGAAAACATCTCAGTATCTGCTGAAATGCACTATACCATAGGTAACACTTATTTATATCAATGAAAACACGCAAGCTCTTCCGGTTTCAGAGGAATCCAAATTTAATATAAAGTTGCCCACTTTTCTCATATAATGACAACAGTATAGGAGCAAGCAGCTTTTTGCCAACAAGAGCATCAAATGACTGCTAGAAAGATTCAGATAACACCAGTTTTATCCCACAGACCTGATTTATTCACAATCACTTCATATAGAGCAACATCAGTGTAACTCATCTCCATGTCCTCTCTAAATCCAATTTATAGATAGTTCACTAAAAATTTATTGAATTAAAATATTAAGAGAGCTAAAAACTGGGTGACTTCAATAGAAAAGACTAATCAAAATTCATGTCACAGTTAAATTATTTTTTGCGGGGTGCTGACTGTAATTAAGATATTTTCAAGTTGTGACTCCACCAATACTAATGTTAACCCTTTACCCTCAAATCTTTTATTTTTGACAAAATATAACTCCAGATTAAATGGCTCCATTCTTTCAAACCCATTAATTTCATTTTCATCTGAAATATTACAAAGACTAAAACTGTCTTCATATCAGCGAATGCAATCAATTATAAATCTACCCATGACAGTAATACCTGCTCACAAATGTTGAGGCCATGGTAAACAAAAACTACAGCACTGAGCTACCTAATGAACGAACTTCAGCTGTAAAGTCAAACCCATCCTCAGAGAAATTTATTAATGGCAACAAACAGTTTTTAGTCAGAAACTAAAGGTGCTGACCAAAAGAGGCAAAAATAAATTCAAAGCTGATTTCAATGGTTTGAAAAATAAGTCAATGCTTGAGATCTCATAGCAGCTGATGGTTATACCACCTGGTGTTTTTAAGTCACAAGAAACAACAAAACCATTTCAGAAGGAAGGGACTGAAGTACTTCACATTTTTTGCATGTTTAGCAAAGACAAAAATTCAGTATGTATAAGGGAAATTAATATTCTCTGCCAAAAGCTAACTTAATAAAAAGCTACAGTACTTTTAGTATTTCACTTAAACATATCACATTGTATTTTTCTTTTTCTTCATGTGCAAATGCAAGATTTAGGACAACTACTAAGACAATCAAAAGTATTAGCCGAGACAAATGTTAGTGCAAAAACAAATAATAAATAAGCCAGAAACAGAATAGAAAACAAAGATATATTTTGACAAACTGCGGAGAACAGCCGTCAACTGCAGAAAAAATAACACGACTCCAAAGGCAAAAAATGCTCTGGAATCAAAAAAAGCTGAAGTCAATGAAAATTTGTATTCATAGACTCTGCCAGCCAAGTGACAATGGCAGCGGAAAGTCTAATGAGATAAATAATCCTGTCACATCTACAGCCTTCTGTTGAGGCTGACTGGTTTTTCCAGCCTGCTTGTCGCCTTCACAGCTCCATAGAACAAGAAGAGCCCCTGTTCTCCACTGGAGAAAGGGCAGGAAGCTCTTCCAGAGTCTGCATGAGAAAATTCTTGATATCTGGGCAAACTGGCTAATATGGCTTTTAACGATGTTTTTTGTTGTTTTTTTTCAAAAGAAAATTCTGTTGCTTGTTCTGTATCATGGATACTTATAGCTTTCATTTTAATTTTTTTTCTAACTACCTAATTAAGAACATTAATAGTAGTATCAACATGAGTAGTTTCATTCTCCTTCATTGACCTTCAGTATACCATCTGGAGTGCATTTGCGCCCTACTACCCTTCAAATCTGTATTAATCAGTAAAGGCTGAGCTACAGGGACATAACCCCTTTATAATAAATCCATTTATTGCCCAACCCTACAATCTTTTGTATTGTGTTGACTAAATATATAATCAATTCAATAAGAATGCTAACTAGTGTAGGGTACTCCAATATGGTAATAAGGAATGTAAAAACTGACACAGTATAGGAAGGGTTGAACCCTAGATAAATAATAAAGTTCTTCTTGCATTTATACTGATTGACATACCTGAAAACAGTGGAAAATGCATTTATGCAAAAAATTTTCATGCTGGAGTTTTTCTCTTAACAATTACATGTATTCAACTTACTTTAAATGGATACTGCTATTCTCTAGCCTCTTCCCCAACCCATTTTTTTTCTGTATGTTTGATTCTTTCCACTTTCACTATCATTTAAATAATTGGTTTCCTGGTACTCACTAATATTTCCTTATGTTGTCAAAAATGAATAGTTCTCCACCTAAGAGTAAGAGACTGTGTCTGCCCCACAACCCTGACAGCTTAATGGTCTTTCAAAAACCACTAATCATAAGAAATCTACTTGTTATGCTTAATAAAACACTAGTTCCACTTTCCCTTTATTTTCTCCCGTGATCTCTGGCAAAGAAGAGCATAGAGTAATATAGAACAGCATGTGGTAGAGTAAACAAGGGTTATGTCCAGAAATATACAAGAGTATCTGGATTATGTCTACATGCATTTCAGATTTAAAAAGGGAGAATGTTGTTTACAAAATTCTAAACTGGTTATTTATTGGTGCTATCATCCATCAATGTACAGACACTGAGTACTGCTGGCAATGGAGGCTCACTGTAGCTGTCTTTGCAGAGCAGGAGACTTCAAGATAAATAGTTCCTGAGATAAACAAGAAACAAGACATGAATCAAGTGAGTTTATCTCGTGGTAATAAAGAAATCCATTAACCTAATTAATACCAATGGAAAACTATGTAGCTTAAGCAAGCAGCTGTAAGAATGACAACACTCTTGGCTTGTTTAAACACTCCACATTCAGTGGCAGTGGGATCAGATTCGTGGCCTCAACGATACATCTTTGTCTGCAAGTCACACATCATCTTCTAGCAGGTTTGCTGACCATCATCAGAGCTGATGCCGTTTAGACAGGCGTTTTCATTCAAGGACCTTCACTAATACAATGTCAATAACAAAGCATTAATGTACTTCACACATCTGATAGCCTGCAAACACCGCTTGTGTAGAGGGGAAGGCAAAATCTAGGACTGTTCAGGCATTTCTATCCTCCAGCTCTTCATGTTACATTTAGAAAATCTTATGCCCATGTAATTGGACAAACCTTGAGCTAACAACAAACACTTGCGAGTGTTTTGGAGAACAAAACACCTACTACTTTTTTCCAGTTAAAAGAGGCTGCACCAACCCAACTTTTTTTACTTCTATTTTTATTTCAAATGACATGGAATTTCTGTTAAGACAGCCACCAAGAAACCAATGTGATTTCATACAACCCATTTCCATCATGGGGACAGCAAACATACCAACCAAACAGAAGATGGAATATTTAAATCCATTTTCAAACTAACAAAGATCTTTGCCATTAAATAAAAGGAATACCAAAAAATTCATTATTGATTTGCTTTCCAATCAAAAGCCTAAATGCCCTTATGGCATCTACCCTAACTTCGAGTAGTAGTTAAGGATAGTTCCATCATTAAGAAAATGCTTTTCCATCATGATTTTTGTTAAGAGATAAGTAATAAAATAAAAAAAAAACCTTTTTTCACACCTGAAACTAAAAACACAACAGGTTCAGAGTCCCAATATAGTCTCATCTTCTCCAAGTATTTTCCCAGTTTGAACACAAATTTCACAGATTTTCTTGCTTGCTTAAACATCTCAGAACTTTTAAAAGAGGCAGACCTTTGCAGTTGATTTTAAAGTTAGTCTGAACTCTCAACTTGACAAACATCTTAAAATCAGTCCATCTTATATGAAATGGTATCTCTAGGCATCAACAGCTCCATTTATTTAAAATATTTTTTTAAAGTCTAAAATAAGGAAATTATCTAAAAAAAAATTGCCTAAGTTTCAAAAATTCAAATGAGTTGTCTTCACCTTTGAAGCAGAATTAATAATCATGGTTCCATATTCATCTAACATTCTGAAAATGGTGAGCAGGTGATCGAGTCAAAACAAGGAGAAAGAGAAGAAAATCAATTCCAATACCAATTATTGTTTGCCAACTCTTCAGGTCATCTGTAATCAGCTTGAATGTAAACAAAAAATTCAGAGCTTGAACATGCAACTCCAGGGGTAAAGAAATACCAGTGAAGAAGCAATTACTTTGTGATTTGCATACATCAAGAAAACACCAAATCAAGACTTAAACAAAAAGGCTATATCAGCTCATGGAACAATGCCACAAAGATTCTGTACAGGATTTCTCTCTCATAGCCCAAATGTTTGTGATAAATTATAAATTACAGGTGAAATCTGAGCTTGTATGTAGATCTTTATCAACCAACTCTACAAGTACAACACTTTACACCGGGCTATATTGTAGTTATGTGGTAATTAAAAGCAATTATATATTAGTTAAAATAAGAAAAGCTGTATTTTAAGAACAAGATACGTGAAAAAAAAGAAAACAAAATGAGTGAAGGGAATAAGCAAAAGATGAGTATTCTAAATAAACAATGCAACAGGACATACATGCCAGACATTTTCTATCAGAAAAAGCAACTTGGAGTTCATGAACAGTTATGTAAGAAAACGATATTTTTTGGCAAAAAAAAAACAATAAATTTAAAGGAAGTCTGTCCACAATGCAATGCAAGTCAATATGGTTGTATAAAAAGCTCCACCATAGTATTATATAATACCAAGGAAGCTGATTTGAATGGTTGCCCCTTAGTTGTTTTAATCAGTTGAGATTTATTTTTATTTTTACACGTGTGACTTGCTGTGTGTGTTGTGTCTGCTATTTTTAAACCAATACCATCATTATTCATAAATTTATATTATTCTAGAATTATTAAAAAAAATTATAAATGATACAATCCTTTGTTTTCTCAAGATTGTTCATTTTTGTGAATTTAACATTATCTCCAGTTTGTTTGTTTTTTAATTTGATAAAGAGGTACAAAATGGGTTGGTGTTTTTCCTTTCTCTCACTTAGAAAATTGAGAACCTTTTTTCATATTTATGTCTACCAAAAGCTAATTAATCTTAGTCGACAGTCTCCTTAGACTTTAAGCATTTTTAAAGGGGGAAACAAGAAGCAGAATGTCCTTCAATATTCCCAGTCAATTAACATGAGGTGTAAACAGTGGATCAGAGGCTGTGTGTGGAATCTTTCATGACAGATCTAAAGTGGATATAGTAGTAGCCATTTGCTGTCTGGTAGACGATTAGTCAGCAGGGAAGGAAGCATTTCTTCAAGTCCTGATGAGAATAGCATGTCAGTTGATTCTTGATCTACACATCTTTCCACAACTGGAGAGCAAGTGAAGATCCAGCGTAAACAGCTAATATTTGTCAGGGTTGGTTATTTTTTCCTGCATTCTCTCTCCACATCCAGTTCTGTCTAACCTCCAGCACACTGGGATGAAGCATTAAGACATGCCTGCTTGCCTTAAAACAGATAAACATCTCTTGTCAAAACAGGTAGCTTCGGGTACAAGATCAAGACATGAATATAGAATAGTTACTAAACTAGGAGAACATTCTATACAATGGTAGATCAACATATTTTTTGGTCTTTCTCCGATTACACAAAATCAAGATAACATGCACTTGTGAGAATACTTTCTATTTTTTCAGTTGTTATCCAGCTTTGGCAATAAAGTAGTTTCAATGAAGCACTAATAATCTGATGCCTTAGGGACAGAAATCTCTCTCTTTTTTTTCCTGATATTTTGTCAACCACTTCTTAACATAATCATTGTTATGAAACAAACTGACATGCAGTTCAAGAACTCAACATGAATAACTCCAGAAAAGACATAATTACAAATATAACCTTGTTAGCTGTAGGTGTCATTTTAAACCAATCTGGTTGTGGGAAGTATAGCCTAGCTAAGTCTCTGTAGTGCAATGAGTCACATGCCACAGGAAACCATTACCTTCTTATGTGAATGAATCCTGAAGCATCATGTACCTATCCACAGGAGTTATTTGATTTGCATAAGATCTTTTCACTTCCAGAAAATGTGTGGGGATAAGCTTTTCCCATGAACTAACTCTTCTACAGTTTTCGCAAAGTCACACTCTGGTTGACAAGAAAGCTGTTTTCCAAGAAACAAAAAAGATTATAAAACAAATCAAATACAAAAATAAGCAAAATTTGTTTAAAAAAAAAAAAAACGAAGGGAGGTAGAAACCTTTAGTGTACAGCAAGGATAGAAGTGCAAATTCTTCGCCAACTCGGCCTGCATAATTACTTTCTGCTTTCCATCCGAGCTGCTGACAGGTTTATCTCCTGAACAAAATTTTTGGTTCTACATCTAGAAAATACCACCTTTATTGCCTCTCCAGGGAAGAAATTAAGCAGCACTTACAGCAGTAGTAGTAGAAATTAACAAGTCTGGAATAAGTATCCAAAATCAGAAAGTGTGGTGATGGTGGCAGCAGTGAGAGGTGTCAATGCAATGTCAGAGTGAAGATCTATGGGCCCAGTCCAGTCCCTTATGGATAATAAAAATCAAGTTAAACCCATTCCACTCTGTCAAGATAGAGGTGAACCAAATAAGTGGTCCAGTCAGGTGATGTAGGATCAAAATATAAAAAAAACTCATTTAAAAAGCAACAATGTTTGCTCTTTTTCTTATTTATTCCTCCTCTTTTTAAAATAACCAGGACTCACATGGTTATCTCCACTTGTAGTTACAGTTTAAGACAACTTTATTTCTCTCTTTCGCATGCACACAATTTCTTTACGAGTTTTACTGTTCTGAAAATTTTCCACCATCTGAACTATTTCTACCATAGCATGACTCAGCCTGGAAGCATCTAACACGTTTTAAGATAATTTAGCACAAAAACATGACCTAAGAAGATACCTTTGTAACTGGGAATCAGATTGAGAGATGGCTACAGGAGGCTGTTTGAATCATCAGAGTAATCCCTGTTGTTCCATCACCTATGGCCACATAGCTTCAGCCAAACTATGGCTTTGAGGGGTCACTTAAAGCTGTCACTACTTCCTGATGAGCATTTTTGTCAGGATAAAAGGAATGCTGTGGCAATGCTCATCCAATGACCACAAGCAGACCAATTCATGCAGTCTCACAAATTGCCAGTGTTCAGACAGCCATTAAAAATATATATATATATTTATATATATATTATTGAAAGGAATATTCATAAAAAAGCCAATAACCAAACTGTGAAGAAGGAAAAAAAGGACAGTTATCAAATCTAATTTAGTCAATCAATGAGCTACATAATTACAAGACTTTTGGTTAAAGCTTCAGACATAATAAAACGAGTCAACTTTTCCATTAAATTTTTTTTTTTTAAATATTTGCTGCAACTGATCTCCCATCAACAAACATTTTAGTTTGTTGTTTTGTTTTTTTTTTAAAGACCCCGCCATCCGATTCGAGTCTGGGGAATTAATTACCCTTCTGCTAAACAGTTCGACTGACTGCTGTTCTACTGGAGAACAAGTTCTTCCATTGACAGTACCTTTGATGCTTTTGCATAGTAGAGTCGCCTCCCTTTGAGTTTAAAATATCTCCTTCGCCATCTCTATGGAAAAAAAAAAAAAAATTAAAAAAAGTTACTCAAACTTTCAGTAGACAAACGTTTGGCTGCGTTAATTTTTTTTCTTTGTTATCACGGGGTTACCGTAATCTTGCTAACATCTTAAATAAAACCCCATCTGAAACTGAGCGCAAACAGAACAGAACAAAAGAACCTGCTTAGTGTAAGGGAGACCACTCTCGAAAACACGTGCACAAATTTGATACTCTAAAATACTTGTCAGCTTTTGAAGGGTTAGATTTATAAAGCTACTATGCAGTTTTTAAGGTGGGGGAGAGGTTCTGAAATTTTAGATAATAACTGCAATGAAACTTTAAGCAGGAATTCGATACATGATTACTGTTGCAAAGTTCTGTTAATTTATTTGCACACATTAAGGATTTTAGAGTATTATTAATCTACAAACGCATGGAAAGCCATACAGGAGTTGCCAATAAAGCATCCCATGTTTCATAAATTGATCAATCTGTTCATATAGGCATATGATTATTATAAAATCCACACATTAAATAAAAAAGTTTATTTTCAAACTTTTGTCATATAAGATTTGTTCATTAAAATATCTTCCTCTAAGCTTAAGTGAATTATTTCATTGTTGAGTCCTCTATTAATGCCACAAGTATAATAAAAGAAAACTGGGTTAAAATATTACTAACAGTACCTTATATATAATTATGTTTATATTTCTTAATATTTGTATTTTGATATTTAGCACAATCGTCATTAAAAGTTTGTAAAAATTAAGTGTGACATCTTCAGCAGTGCATTTTTTTATCTATTTGTCTGCACTGTATTGGCAGTTATCATAGATATGAACTGCTGCAGATCCTCCATACTATACCATGGTCCAGCAGCTGAAGAAGAGTGCTCAATCTAATGTAGCCCATAAACAGCTTGTTCTTCCTAGATCTACTGAGGTCCTTGTGTCTGCTTATGCTGCTGAGAAATAACATTCTGAAAATCTTTTACATGAAGGAATAATACAGTTTAATTTAAAATAAAATTTAAAAAAGAACTACATATACCTGAAAAGAACTTGTATGCTTCATAAGATACCCATCTTTAGTTGAAACCTGTAAAATAAATAAGATAATAAATATAAGCAAATAAAAATGGAGATTTATTGGTGACTGTGATAATAGCAGAAAAAACATCCAAAACAGGTCCCTTAATTAGTTCTGCTATTATTAACAAGGTGATGTGAAATTTGCAAACCAGCCATCTAATTTTTCATCACTTACATATTTTCACAACTGGAATTCAACACATATACAACAATGTGTATAAATGTTTGTGATGTGGTAACATATTGGCAATCCTAGCCCAGAGTCAGTGAGCCAGAAAGTTTAGAGTTGTTAACCCATCAAGTGAATGGATAGGAGAGGTATACATTCTCATGGCATGATGCTGTACAAGAGTGTCAAATTATGTCACAGGCTTGGCTCTAGAAATGATGGGTAAAACCAATACGCAATAAAAACTCATAACTTTTTTCTGTTTGCTAGTCTTCCTTCACAGAAATATATCATTTTCTTTAAAAATATAACAGGCAAATATATTAAACTTTTTTTAAAAGTTGCATAAATTTTAAAAAAAGTATCCAAGTATAACATTTTACACAATCCTTTTGAATGTATTGTAAAGGAAAATAAATAAATAAATTTGCGATGCAAAGACAATGGCATGTACCATACATTTGTAAGCTGATGGTTGGATAGTTAGAGGAGCATAACTGCTATAATGAGTTCTTTTGTTGCATAATTCTATTATAGCCATTAAACAAAAATAAAATCCCACAGGCTATGGAAATAAATCGGGTTTCACTCACTTTGTAATCAGCTCTGTCGAAGTCCATTTAAAGAACATGCTAGTAAAATTGTTATAATAGATAAAGACTCAGATGAACAGAATAGAAACCGATGCTAAATTTGTTAACCCACAAGAAAATGATGATGCAAAATTTGGGACATTTGTTTCCTCACTACTCCAATGGAGATTTATTTAGTTATCTCCCTTTAAAGAGATTTAACTCGCTATTACAGAAGAGGTTCTCAAAAATTCAAGGGTACAGCAGTAGTGGAATGAAATAACAAAGTTATGATAAAAAAAATCCGTTGGACATGTAAATTCACTCCATCATTGTACTGTAAAATGTAATATAATACGGCAAATTAATTTTTTTAAATGAAATATATCAATAGGCAATATTTTTATAAAAATACAAAACAAAAAGCACCTGAGTATTTATTTTGAAAACCAAATTAAATGTTTTAAAAAAAAAGAAAAATGCAAAGGGATACAGGCCACAATGGGAAAAAAAACAAAGATCATGAGGCAGAATGTAAATAGTCAACAAAGGGAGAGAACTTAGGCTTGCACAAAATGAAAGAGAGACAGAACCTTGAGCAGTATCATCAACTCATCTTATAGCAGAGAACTGACAAACTGTCAATAGTACAGGGTCAGAGAACAGTCTGGGAGAAAGAAAATTTCAATGCCAATAATAGGAAAGAATAGATCTGAAATGGCATAGTGCTTTATCTAATAACTTAACAAATGATGAGTGCATGTGCATTACTGTTCTAAGACTGACTGGAGAATGGCATGCTGTGATCAATTAGAAAATAATATAAAACCAGATTTTTAGCAGTAGTATATTGTTCCCTGTCAATGCAATAACAAAAGCAATGTTCAAGTTATTTACATTATCATCATTTTTACAGCATAAAAGATTAAAACTTATTCCAAAAAATTCTGCTAACTTTTTAATCTTCTGTATGATTCATTTCAGTTGCAAAACCAAAAGTTAACAAACCAAAATAGTAGCACTGCAAATGCTGCATTATGCTATAACAAAACAGTATTCAAAGCATCCACATGTTTGACATAGACATCCAGGTTTCAATGAATAGAGAGAATTTCTCATACTCAAGAAAGTTCCAGCAACATAAGACAGTGTTATTCTGTGCATGAAGATGACAAAAGCCATTGCATGTTTTGATCACAGCAGCAGCTACAACAGAAGAATTGTTCCAAGTTATCCTTGACAACACTAAAAACTCAAATCAGCCATAAAAAATTTTAACATGTTTCCACTTTTTTCAATATATTACTAAGCTCTCAATACTACTTTCTTGTGATTACCCCATGGGTATTTATGAGATTAATCTCTGAATTTCCATAAGCTCTATTTGTGTGAAACTATTCTCAGAGCCTAATCTCAGACCTTAATGCTTTATTATCTGATTTATAGTATCCCGCATGATTGCATAAACCATACGAAGACTTGTTTTTCAACAATTTGTATTCCAGACGGTATTCCTTAAATAGACAATGCCTTGGCCAAACACAAGATTCCAAAATTCGAGAAGTTTTAGCAAGTGACTCCCTTCTTCATAGCAAAGCATAATCCCTGATCTTTCCCTGGAACACCTTAAAAAATAGGTAGTTTTAATTTTTTTGTTCTGCACACATGCCCGCGCACACAATTTTATTATTTTTCGTGCCACATTTGAAGTTAAAACTGTTATCATTTCTAAAGAAAACCACTTTGTAGACAATCTCGGGTAATCACGATACCAGATCGTCATCATTTAAAAATGAACATATATCCTCACTGATCACTCCAACTTAACATGTTCTTGCATTACAAGGGTGTTAACTAAATATACAGCCAGTTCAACATAAATGCCAACTAGTGCTTGTAGGCTTGACTTGTTTACTGTGATATATGGAGAGTTAATTTATTACTAGTGAGTAAAAGTGTGATTCTGTCACTAGCCAATGTAACAGCAGGGGAGGTGGTGGGTGACTATTTATATTTGAAAAAGTGTGAAATTTACTCGGATCAAGAACAAGGTGCCAAAGATTCTGAAGCGATTTCTAAAGCATCAGGAAAGAGACTAACCACAAGAACTGTCAGCACAATCAAATATCGTTCCAATGCAAACATGTTCATTTTTAAAAAGAAAAAATGGCTGCTTGACAAAAGATGTTGGCTTTTGAAAATTAGCATGAAATTGTAGAACAACAATCTGTTTATCTGGTGTTCCCCAGTACAGAAATGTGCACTGATGATAACTGTGCATATCACACCTCACTAAACAAAGGGCACAATGCCAAGATATTTGACTTCCCCACACTTTCTCCAACACCTGGTGCATTCCAGTAAAATTAATCGATAAGTCACAAATCAAATTTGAAGCTACCCTCTCCCAATCATCCAACACGGCTAATCTTTGACTCACCTGGCCTCCAAACACTAGCGTTGCCAGAAAGCTGCAAGCGACTCGTGAAATGGGCAAGAAAGGCCAACTGCAGCAACATCGTGTCATCAACTTTTTTTTATTTTGAAAGACAGGTTTACAGTAACCTCCAATTCCTTCCTGTAAGCCCTATTTCGTTTGCTGCACATCTGATCAGAAGCCTTTTCTTACTGTTCATGGAAGGGCTTTAGCAACCATTCAGTATAAAAAGCACAGCTCTGCACAACTGAAGCTCAAATAACCCTTGCACACTTAATAAAAGGTATATTTTTTTGGTGGTGGGGAGAAGACAGTAGAGATTTTTTGGGATAATAATTCAGGAGTTTATTTCCCATGATTCAGTGACAACAAAGGGTTAAATTAATTTGATACCCTGAATCATTTCTGTTGTGTTTTAAAAAAAATGAGCACTCAGTATCCTAAAAATTTCAACTGAACAATAGAGTTTCCATTTAATTCTTCATTCTAACCTTTTCTATCATTAAATGACAAAAGAAAATGGAAATATAAAAGGTTCAGACACGTGAAATTTAAAGCACGTATGTATACATGTGTATATTTTTTAATGTTGTTGCTGTTTTTAATACTTCAATCCTCCCAGGGAGTTGGATAAATTCTCTACAACAAAGAAAGCACACACACACACATGTTAAACTACAGTTTTGTGAGCAGAAAATGAGTGCATCCAGTTACCACAGTTTGCCCATCTCATTAATTTTCTCTTAGCCTGTGCTGCTATGGTAGAGCTAGCCATATAACTGAAAGGAAGGATGGATGGACGGACAGACAATGAATTTTAGCATGCTGATCGCAGCTTCTGGTAACTGTTTGTTTCCATCACATTAATGCCTCCACGATCTGACAGCCCTGGACTCTGGCACATCCGGCACCTTGTCACTAAAAGCTGTAATGGAATAAATGAAAAACAAGAACTCCTGCACAGTGGTGTTTGAGCCAACTATCAAGTAAACATTTGGGAAATAAAAAGATGGAATGGAGCAGAGCTGATCCACTTAACTGATGCATGTCTACATTATCCTAAATATACTTAAAAATTGTATATTTTAAAAGGGTTAGGTAGATTTAAAGTGCAAACAAAACCTGTAAAAAAAAATATGGTGAGGGATAACTTTTAATTTGTGTATATATAAGGAGAGAGAGAGAGAGAGAGAATCACCCTGTATGCTTCACTTCAATAGATTTATGCTTAAGGAATACAATCATATCTAGAATGTTGTTATGGACATTTACAATGCAGATTACACTATATATGACAAAACCGTCCCTTCAGACTATTTGAATCATAATCAATTAAAAGAATTACTTTGCAAAATGAATATTTTGTTGTTGTTACCAACAAACTAAAAATAAAAAAATGCTTTTAAAAGTTTAAATAAATCATTCTACTGAGGCTAAATGACAATGTGAAGCATCAACTATTGATAAAATACATTAACTTTAGCTAGGAAAAAAAGAGACTTTTTCCCCAAAGTCATCCACTTATATCCATGTGTTTTCTATTAGAAATGTCACTAAAACCTGTCAGATGCCACAATGATTTTACTGATAATAAAAACTGTCCATTACAAACTTTATAAAAAACAAACAACATTTATTTTTCAGCATTAAGGACACCCCCCCCCTTTACGTGCATGCACACACACATTTTCTTTTATGTCCAGAAAGGACACAAACAGTAATAAATCACTTAATTTCATAAAGTATTTTATGAGGAAAAAGCAGATATTTACCCCCGACATTAACCAATCAACCAATCCAGAACAAGTCAGTTTAGTTCACTTAAAGCAAATGGAAGTAGCCATTTTGAGAAAACATTTATCAGCAAAGATTCTGAACTAGTTAACATTATCTTTATTAACCCTAACCCTCTCCTCTTATCCACAAAGCTATTATTTTCTAATTCCGAGCCTATCCCCCCCCCCCCCACCAGCAGCAAGAACCAGCTTAAAGAGAGATAACTACACATTTCCTTCCATTCAAATTAATTACAAATGGCATTATCCTACTTCTATTTAACAGAGCAACAACATAAATGTCTCCACCATAATTAAACCTAGCACAGTCTTTCTGAACAAGTTGCTGGTTCAAGACAAACTCCAACCACATTTTTTGTATTAACCAAAAATAGAAATGTGTACAGCAGGATTACAGCCTGGTAAAGGCAACAGATAACCACCATTCAAAAGCAGGTTCTCCACTCAGTTTTGACGCAGAGGAAGAAAATGACTGAACTGTTTAGTTTTTATAAATCCATCAAAGTTTTAATACATAAGAAAACCATGTGATTTAAAACTAAACACAGAGAATAACAATGTATCAGTTAGGTAAACTGAAAGTCACTGAAAAATGTATCCAGTGTTTGTTTGTTTGTTTTTTAATTTGGAGAAGACTATTAACTGTATTTCAACCAGATTTATCATTCAAGGCACAACCAGAGCATTTCATCCCAATGAAAATTAAAGTTGTTAAGCTCTCTTTGAGAAGCTGAAAACCACTAGTGGCCATGACACTCCCTGCCTTCCATTTACATAACTAATGACACAGCACACCTGGGCACACTATTGCCTGAAAAGTGGAGACAGGGCAATTGGTTGTCTTATGAAATAATTAATAACCAAGTTCCAATTATCCAAAGCTGATAAATTATTTAAATGTTGTTTTTATTTTCCTTTCTGAAAATGAAATGATAACTTAACTTCTGAAGTTTCAAATAATACTCAGATCTGGTTAAATTTGTATAGTAAGTGATAGGCTCTTTACCAGTAATTACCTGAGTCAGACTCTGCCTGTGGGTTCATTTATAATAACACCGTTGTTGTTGCCACATGTATACTGCTCATACATTTCAAAGCCTTTGCAGACCCTCATCAATGACTCCTTGCAGGATTTTGCTAGCTGTTGGGCTATTGTTACATTTAGCTGAACATAATTAATTTCAAGGTTTACACCCAAGATAAAAGAGAGGCACTGAAGTGATGAGAAATTGTTTATCATTAGAGAGAGAGACGGAGAGAGAGAGAGAGATGGAGACAGAGAGAGAGAGAGAGAGAGAGAGAGAGATGGAGAGAGAGAGAGAGAGAGAGAGAGAGATGGAGAGAGAGAGAGCGAGAGAGAGAGGGAGAGAGAGAGATGGAGAGAGAGAGAAAGAGGGAGAGAGAGAGATGGAGAGAGAGAGAGAGAGGAGAGAGGAGAGATGGAGGAGAGAGAGAGAGAGAGAGAGAGAGAGAGAGAGAGAGATGGAGAGAGAGAGAGAGAGAGGAGAGAGAGAGATGGAGAGAGAGGAGAGAGATGAGAGAGAGAGAGAGAGAGAGATGGAGAGAGAGAGAGAGAGAGAGAGATGGAGAGAGAGGAGAGAGAGAGAGAGATGGAAGAGGAGAGAGAGAGAGAGAGAGAGAGATGGAGAGAGAGGGAGAGAGAGAGAGAGAGAGGATGGAGAGAGAGAGAGAGAGGAGAGAGATGAGAGAGAGAGAGAGAGAGAGAGATGAGAGAGAGGATGGCGAGAGAGAGGTAGATGGAGAGAGAGAGATGGAGAGAGAGAGAGAGAGAGAGAGAGAGAGGAGAGAGAGAGAGAGAGAGAGAGAGAGAGAGAGAGAGAGGGAGGAGAGAGAGAGAGAGGAGGAGATGGAGAGAGAGAGAGAGAGAGAGAGAGAGAGATGGAGAGAGAGAGAGAGAGAGAGAGATGGAGAGAGAGAGGAGAGAGAGAGATGGAGAGAGAGAGAGAGCGAGAGAGAGATGGAGAGAGAGAGAGAGAGAGAGAGATGGAGAGAGAGAGAGAGAGAGAGAGAGAGGAGAGAGAGAGAGAGAGAGAGATGGAGAGAGAGAGAGAGAGAGAGAGAGGAGAGATGGAGACACGAGAGAGAGAGAGAGAGATGGAGACAGAGAGAGAGAGAGAGAGAGATGGAGAGAGAGAAGGAGAGAGAGAGAGAGAGAGAGATGGAGAGAGAGAGACAGAGCTAGATAGAGAGAGAGAGAGATGGAGACAGAGATGAGAGAAAAGAGAGAGAGAGAGAGAGAGAGAGAGAGACAGAGAGAGAGAGAGATGAGAAGAGAGACACTCACGCTCGAGACGAGACTCAGATGAGACAGAGAGAGAGAGAGAGAGCGACAGAGCGAGAGAGAGCGAGCAGAGAGAGATGGGACAGAGAGAGGAGGAGACAGAGAGAGAGAGACGAGAGAGAGAGAGAGAGAGAGAGAGAGAGGAGATGAGACAGAGAGATGAGAGAGGACAGAGAGAGAGAGAGAGAGAGAGATGGAGAGAGAGGAGAGAGAGAGAAGGACAGAGAGAAGAGAAAGTGAGAGAGAGAGAAAGTGTGAGAGAGAGAGAGAGAAGTTGAGAGAGAGAGAGAGAAAGTGAGAGAGAGAGAAAGTGTGAGAGAGAGAAAGTGTGAGAGAGAGAGAGAGATAAAGTGAGAGAGAGAGAGAGAGGGGAGAGGGGGAAGAGAGAGAGATGGAGAGAGATGGAGAGGTGGGTCTGTTGGAAAGTCAAACCAAGTCACATTTCTTTTTTTTCTCATTTTAAATCTCAAACTCAAATATTTTTATTAAAGTTGCATTTCTTAATTTTTAAAAATAAATTTTTAAGGGCAAACAAAAATTAGAATAAAATAAATGTTTACACACTAAAATTGGCAAACCTGTTGAGAAAGGCTTTCATCGCTTAAGTAGGTAGTTTCTTCATTTACTTATCATCGCGTGATTTCTAAATCCCTTTTTATCCTTATCAAATTATGCACTTTATGAACAATTCTAAATAGAAAATAATCCAGTAATTATTTTACGGTGTGATAACGTACAACACACGTTTTAAAGGTGTGCACATGCAAACCTGCCAACCGGACTATGTCATTTGGTGCAGTCTGTACATTTCAAACTTAAAAGCACTCACTCACGCACCAGCACAAGTGTCAAACATGTCCACAGATGCTTCTCTTTGCCACAAAACTACAAAGCACTGGCCACAGAACTGACGGCAAAATTTGACAACCAATAAGATGCAGGTTTGAAACAAACTCAAGTTGCTTCTACATACCATGAAAATATAGACTCCAAATGCAAATTAATATCAACGTATTTAGAAAGTTAGCCAGGGACCAAAGCTCAATAATGATAACAGGCAAAGAGGAGCCAAACAAGGGTTCATTTGCTTTGGTTCTGTTACTACTGTGATGTGAAGCCTGCACTGATCTTCCACTTGCTATAATGTTGTTGTTTTTTCAGTGTTATTCCAACAGCAGATACTGCACAATTAGTACAATTCTGACCTCCTGTAATGTCTTTTGAGGTACTAATTTTTTTTTTAAAACCTATTTAAATCCATACCTTCCTTACCAAAACAAAGTGTTCTTTTTTTTTTAAAATACTTGTTGCATGCTCCCATCAAAAACATCTTTGACATATGACAAACGAGCCAGCCCAATCTTTATAATTCAGATTGCACATGTCTGAAATTATCTTCATGCACCCTTTTTATAAAATATCCATCTTTTCCGTAATAAGGATTCTGCTTGAACCACACTTCAAAAGAGTTCTTACTCATGACTTATGAAGAGAAACTGAAACACCTGATAGCTATTTATAGAATACTCTATAATGTATAAGAATGCTCATTGTAGCACATCTACTTTCATATTGTTTTTGCGTTAAGAGACGCGTCAAGCATATGCTTAAATATTTAGCATTCATCGCACTTAACTGGGAAGGCATTCATAAAATTTCCAGATAAAAACACTTTCTTTTATTCCATACATAAAAAAAAAACACAATTTTCTCTAAATTAAAGAGGAAGAAAACTGGAATTGATTTTGCCTACCCATTACTATTTGAGTTACAAGTACATGAAGTGATTCGAGTTAAATAATTTTTATATTATAAACTACGTATTGCAAAAGACATGGAATAGCACCTGGTTTTCTTTTCTTTCAGCAAGGGTTTCTTCTAGGTGCTTTTGTTACGGCCCACAGATAAACAGGGACTGGCCATTGTTTTCGGTGCTACATAATCCCATTCCCTATCTGGCCCCAACTTAAACAGTCGGTGACAACAAATGGCACTTTAAAAGGACCAGTGGTGCAATTTATAACAAGCAATCCTCAAATATGCATAAGAAAACAAGTAAATTATCTTGTTGAAGTTACAAATATACACTCACAAGTTAATGATATTGGTAATATTACTTTACTAAATCTGTTAAGTGGTAATAGAAAATAATTAAGATATTAACACCACTTAACTATTGCACTGTATTTTGATATACCATCTGCATTCTATACCTAACCAATGTGCCTCTAACAATAGCCTAATCAAGGAGACAAACATAAAACTATCTATCTTGCTAGCTAAACAGCCCCCAAGGAGTGGCGACCCACCACCAAGATAGGAAGTATATAGTTCTGCTCCCAGCTCAGTTTTGATTTGAGCCTTTCCTTATAAAGAGAAGAAAATGTATTTTTTCCCTTCTACCTTCTGTAGCAGAAGTTCCATAAAAACAGAAGAGAAATTCTTGTCAATAAATCAGTTAACCCAATGACTCCCCTCTGCTATCCTTTTCTTCTCTGCTTTAAGTTCATTACTTGATGAAAATATCAAGTTATCATTTTCAACATTTTCTCTTATTTCATTCATTCCTCCACTCCTATAGTGCTCGACAGACGAGTTATGGAATTAACAATAAACAATCAAGATCACAATTATAATAAACTTCAATTTTACAACTTTCTACCAGAATATTTAGTGTGAAGGGTTAAGTAAAAGTGCCATAAAATTTGTTCTTCCTCCTTAAAATAACTAAATGCTTTTAAAATTAACAACTGCCCCATTGTTTGTTTTGTAGTCCTTTTAACTAATGTCACAAAATTGCAACATGTTTGAGTTTAAACAAATTCCACAAACACACCAGACTGGTACTGACATTTAGTCCACTCTTGAAATTCCCAGCAAGAAGACCTCGATGAGAACTTAGCGGCACTGAAATTACGTAAAATTAATCAGTGAAATGGCTCTATTAAAAACCACAATAATAAGCCATCACTGTTGCTTTCCACGACAAAATGTCAAACAGGCAAACTCTAGTAGAGTGCCACTTCTACAGCCTGTTTCTGGTCGCTCACCGGAAACAGGCTGATAGGTGGCAGGCACCTCATTAAATCAACCAAGCAGATAATTAACAGCAATGCCATGTTCTCAAAAAGGCTCACCCCAATTCCCCACTGCTGAGGTGGCAAGAAATTCAGGAACCATCCAAGTGAAGTCTAACACAGACAAGCAGCACACAAATACACACACTACAAAAAACAGTGACACAATAAGGAAATAAGCTGTACCTAAAATACTGAAAACCCATTGGTAAATCAGAGGGACAGCAATGAACACATAAGAAGCCCCTTAGAGAAAAATCATCCACCATAAACATTAGCAATAGTGTATGAATTTTTCTGAACATCAAGAATTTCAATTGTGGAATCATTAGAGGAAACTATTGCAGATTTGGCTGATATAGAAGATGCAGACCATGACATTGGCTAGATAAGGAACACAGCTGTAAGTGAACCCTGACCCCACTGACAAATATGTACTCTTTCCACCTACAAGTCACAGATAAAAACATAAAAACGCTAGTTAAAACAAAATGAAGTGATTAAAGTGCGTATGCATTTGTACTTTCCCTAAAGGCAGCAAATAAAAGGTGTTTCCTAGAGCCAAAGTCATCCTGTTACCGAAAACTGAAATAATAAGTGCTAACAGAAGATTTCCTCATTTGTTATGCCTCAGTGAGTGGCTAAAGAGCTCTCAAGAAGTATTAACCAAGTTGTGAAACAGTTGCTTGCCCATTCAGCGGTTCCTCCAATGTTTCAGAGTATTATTACTATCATGGTCCTCTCCCCGAGAGATAGCAATTCAACCTTAGAATGCACTGTTGGTCTAATGTTTTTTGAAAAGCATCTCAGTAGTGCTGGGACCAGTGCTGTCCCCACCCCACCTCAGCAGATTTGTCCATCTTGGATATATTTTAGACTTCTGAGATAATGGTCAAACAGATTCTTTATTGTTCCCTCTTGTCCTGGAAAAGTGCATGGTCTTTAGCAGTGAGACACCCTGCTAACTGGTCTGACCAACCAAGCCAAATCCCAGTTATAACCCCTATGGCGAAAAGTTCAGCTACTGCTAAAGAAGTCATTTCTGAAAATAAGCAAGTATATGCTTTAAACAAATGGTAAGCTTTATGGTACACAGGGCTTGAAAGGTCTGTTTGGCTAGACCAATATTACCCACAACCAGGGATCAAAGTCCCTACCTGTTTCATGAAGGATGGGGGGGGGGGTAGGGTTTTAGAAAATGAAAATGAGATCGGCTCTCAAAGGTATTTCTTTCTGCATATACAGTAAAAACTGTTTAAACAAAACTTAAGACAAAACACCATTTGTAATGAATTTTCACCAGCAGTTGCGACCACTCAAACAAGCAGTTCAGGTCAAAGGTTAATAGTGTAGGAAAAGCAACAGCTTCACCTCCGGCAGCACTATGGCTGCATCAAGGAAATTAGATATAGAAAATAGCTGCCCATACCTTTGAAGCTCCACTGTGGTGCTTTCAAAATAAATGACAAGCCAGATGTAAGAATTTTCTAAAGTTCCTGAACAATTGATAATTTGACAGGTCTTGAACAGACAATCAAAACATCAAAGATGAGTTCCTGATAGGATTCAGATGATGAGAGATATTAAATAAGGAAGATTCTAATCATGTCAGCTCAAACGAAATGAACCACATCTGGTATGGGAAGAGTATTTTTCCAGATTCACAGATACATTTTTCATTTCCTATTAATTAAAATGTGAAAAACCAAAACTACTACTACTACATAACTGTCATTAGAATAAAGTCTGGAAATTACAAACCTCAAACTCTATAATCAGATCAATTCATCCATCCACTGGGTTGATGTAAGGTTGAGAGAAAAATTAAATAAGATTCTTGAAATATGAAAGTGTTAAAAATTTTTAGAATACTTTTCATGTATAGATGACTGCTATGTAGCTTTATACCTTTTCTGGATTAACCCTTTGAGTACACATGTAAGAATGGGCATTAATCCTGACAAAGAAACAGGCTTGCCACAGCCTGCAAAATCTTGGAAACATATTTACAGGATTAGCCTCTCTTTGTAAATATATGGACATAGCCCTTAAAAGGTTAATCATTTCCAAACCCATTATTTGATTATCCCCACTCAGGTGCACAAAGGCAACTTTTCTTTCTTTTTAAATCTTAAGGAGAGAGTGAAAAAATTATTTAATAATTACTTTACAGGCAAAAGTACCTGTAGATTAAATAAATAGCTTTGCAACAGATATAATCAGGGGTAGAAGTTTTTGAAATATTACATATAGACCCATTTTTTGAAAAGCAATGAACAAACTACTTTTTTTTTTTAAATTTATAGTTTCCACCTCAACTCACTCAGCAAAGCATTTCAGGTACACATCCTGATTACTTTCAAAACCATCCTAGTTGAGAAGACTTTTTTCCTTTGTTTAACTTTCAAATACACTATTATACCCCCTTGGACGCATCTATAGACAAACTAGGCAATCAAAGCCTCCCTAATCTTTCTCTGCAACAGATCATGTCTTAGATTATCAAATAAACCTGTTAACATTTTAAAAAATATCAATATCTTTTATGCAGATTCCATACTGATATTTATAAATAGAACCTAGAATGGCTGAAGTAATATTACTTACAGAACCTTGTTCACCTTAAAATGCATTCTTCTGCAGAGAAATTTGAAAAGTCAAAAAACAAACTCCTAAATCTTTTCCCTCACTTGCTGTTATTTATACCAGAGCTCGGATACTTGACTTGAACAGATTAGATTTCATTTACACTGTAAATAGTTGCATCTTTACCAATGGTAGAGCATCTAAGAAAATTCTAAGTTACGAGAGTTTTACTCAAGACTGGGTTCACAGATTTTATTCTGCTTCCATCAGAAACAAAATTAACAGAAATGTGTTTAACACATTCAAGGATAATGAAATAAAGCTGATGGAACAAAAACATTTCATTGCAAAAACGAAAGTGGATTTTCTGATACACAGTGCAAATAGGTAACAGCAAAGTTTCCTCACAGACCAATTCCTGAATTGTAATTTGTCTACAGAAGTTAACTACCATTGTTTTTGGATCTAACAAAGGAAGGAGGTTTATGCGAGGAAGTACACAAAATTTAATGTGGAAAATATTTTCGCAGCTTCTAGTCTTCAAATTAGTTACTTGATGATTTGAAAGTTAACTTCCAAATTTACTGTCTCTCATAATATCAGCAGCTGCTGGAGCACATACAAAGAATAAAAAGAAACAACAAAAGGGGGGTGGTGTTTTGAGGTAAAGAACAGTAATGTTACTAAAAGTTTACTTACATTTGTTTTTAATCTATCATTCAGTAATAAAAATAAGAAATTCAAATAGCTGTCAATTAACTTTACCATAGTTTTATACAACATTTTAATGTGCAAATACTCCCTGCTTATAACTCATGGTTCACAGACCAAAGCTTTTCACCTACAGTAGTTTGTTTTTTTAAATTATTTCCAAACATTTCCCAAAATTGTTGGTCACTTAGTAATTAGCCTGGCCTCCAAATAAGTTTACCACACATCCCATCTATCAACGTCCACCCACCCACAGTCTCTATAGACACCAGTCAAACTTTGGACATAACTCCTCGAGTCTAATGATTCACCTTATCACTGTGAGGGCCTGTCAGTGGAGAAATGCAGCTTCCGGAGAGAGAGAGAAGCGATAGACAATAACACTAAAATAATAGTTTGGTACAGGTTACAACAACACCTGGAAATCAGGTGGAGAGCAGATAAAAGATATTAACTGTAAATACGTTAAAAAAAAATCCACAATGTTACTGTCGAGGTGCCTGACACTAATAATAGCTGCACATCTTACAGCTCCAATGTTATCATCACAGGACAGCTTACAATAAAAGACATGCAACTTTCTACTTGTTGGTTCTATGGGGTTTTAATGATTAAATAAAAGACAACTGGTCATGGAGCTATACATCTGATTGGCACAGATGTCTATCCGGGAAAGGAAATAAGAAATAACAACTTTAGAACACAGTTAGCATTTAAGTCTAGTAAAGCAACAATTAAAGGCCATCTTAAATATATACTTCATTATCAGAAATAAAATGGAGACAAAGTGATATTTTCCCCAAGGGGGCCAACAAGGAAGATGATCATCTGAGCTTTTTTCTTTTTTATATAGAAATGTATAAAAATAAATAATTGGAGAGGAAAACAGAAAAAGTAACCAGGAAGTTCGGAATTAACCAAGTGTCAGACTGATGGCAACCCAGTATTTCCTTGCTTATACCATGAATGGCTTTTAAAAACTCCTTCACTCCATTCATGCAGTGAGATATCACTCCCTCCTCTCATAAAAAAGATAAAGGCATTAGCAAGGAAAATGTTTGTGTAGACTGATTTTGTCTGACAAGTAAACAATGTCTAGTTAACAGTTAGGGGAGGGGTGCTGCTGGGACTTGATGCATATCAGTTTTTGTTGTTTTTTTTAAAGTTGTACTCAAAGTAGCAGACCGGTCCAGAACCTTCATGGCTAGACTAACTTGATGAATTAACCCTTTTTCTGGTATCTATTTTTTTCCTTCCGCAAAACCTCTCTCTGCTAATCATAGTGGCTGAACTCAAAATTCACCTAACTGAGCAACAGAAGCGTGATATTAAGGAGCCAAAATAAATAAAAGCTGGTGGAAAAGACTCCAGATATCTAAGGGTATCAGATCCTGACAATTCTGTGAAAACAGTGCGAAAACTAAAAATATTGAATTCCAAATGAAACAAGATGTCCTGTTTAGTTAACGCTTTGTTCCAGATTAGTATCAGTTCCATGAGAACCTTTCAAACAGCCATAATTCTCAGATTTTCATGCACTGTGTATTAAGTTCTGACCACAATTCTTTGTAGTCGTCACTTTGACTGCAGTGCCATTGAGAAAACATTGGCTATTACCAATTAGCACTCGAGTTGACCACCACCAGATCTATACCACAGCTGGCCTTTTCTCCAAGGAGAACAGAGCATCTTGGTTTCTAACATGACAATAAAGCAAAATCAAGTTCTTCAGGAATTTCTCGTATGAAATTTAATTTTCATCTTAAACAGAAATACCTCACAACACAAACAAATAAAATGTTATTTAAAATCATTGAAGACTCTTAAAAAATTACACCAGCAACTAATCCATAAGATCTGATTTCAGCTCTGCACAAGCAGTTTGTACTCCGATGAAATATTTAGATATGTGAAGCAGTTTTTCATCAGGTCACATTAGCATGGTAATTGCTAGAACAATGAATAAATTTCCATAGAAACTCACCAAATTAAAATACACGGCTTGGTCCAAAGTAAACCTTGGAAACTTCCTCGCAGGAATCAGACGGATAGCCTGGAAGATTCCAGAACTTTATTATAGACAACTGGCTTACACAATGAATAGTTTTTGTTTGTAATTTGTTTCTTCGCAGTTTGTGAAACCAAGAAAAGGATAAGATGTACATCGTTACCAAAGTAATTTGACCAACATAGATCACGTAGTAAAATTTTAAAACGTAATGCAATTTAATAATTTTTGCAAAGCATATACACTTCTTGTTTTTTAGTTCTTGCACTTACTCTACCATTCTGTCCTTTCAGGAATGCCTCCCCTCTACATTATTTATTATTTTTGCTCTAAAATTTGAAATGTCAATCTTCACCATCACTGGAAAATTTAATACCCACTCCCATCTCTCTCCCTCACACACATTAGCAGAAGTCAAAGTTTGAACATTTTAGTCAAGCATGAAATGCATTTTTTTTTTTTTTTTTTAAGTATAAAGGGAGATAACCCGTTTTAGTGCTATGTAGCTGCCTCAGCAAAATGTTTCACAAAGGAAACAGGTATGCACTATATATCTTAATTTGACACCAAGCAAACTCATCTTCTCAACCAGACAGTCACGTTTCCAAAACTATGCATGAATCAGTAACAAACAAAAGCACGATCAAGTAGTAAGATGGAGCAGTAAAACCCGGTTTGGTTAAAAACAAAAAAAAAAATGGTGGAACAGATTTGCGTGTTGGGCGATTTTTGGGTAGAACTTTTTAAGTTTCTCCGCTTTATGACTCACACTCAACTTAGCTGCGGAGAAATTGTTTGGGTTAGAGAAGAAGAAAATGCATTTGTGCATTTATCTTTCTAACTGCTGCCACAGTTGTTCTGTTTGCAGATCAGAGCTGACTTATAAGAAAGCATCATACTACCTAGAACAGACGAACCAACTCAACAGATATATATCCACACGCAAACTTTTCTGGATATTCCAATACTCAACTGTTTTGTGACAGGCAGAAATGCGAAGACATATTACCAAATGAGTTTGAAGGAAAAGAACATATGGTCTGTAATTAGTTTAATTTTAAAATAACCAAATGATTCGGTCAACATTCTTTCTTTTGCATGTCACAGATATCTTCAATATTTCTCCTATAATATTCTACAAAGGTCCAAATTGTGTATACATCCAAAACCTTTTAATCATAGTGTATTTTCAGGTACCCTGCAATATTTCATAAATATAATGTTGACTTTGTAGATGGCATATCAGAAAAACGTTTCCCTGGTGGCTAAGATTTGTTTAATGTGATGCATCGTTGGAACTGATAAGAAGCACATTGCACTGCTGTCAAGCCCTGTACTGAAGATTAAGTGTTCTATGCCATTATGTTCCACTGACTCTGCGTAAAACAGTGAAATTTTCTTACCACCCAACAAATGAAAAGACAGGTATGGATTTGCTCAACATGGCGTTAAAAATAAACCATGGCAAGTGCTTCTTGCTATTTAGATTTTTCCAGAGATACAAAAAAAAAAAAAAAAAAAACCATAGACTAAAAAAATTTTAATTTTCCAGTGTAAAATAGGTTGTATAGAAAGCACAATATGAATACTGAACACATCAACTGACTGAGAAAACCCGCTAACTCAATTTATCCACTGTCCCAGGGTCCATCTGTTTGTCAGGTACTAGCCACCGTTAAAGTTACCACTTACTAATCTCTAAGTTTCATTGAGCCAGAAGATGTTTTTACTCTTGTCATTTTTCTTTTTGATTATTTCTTTGTACTTTAACAGACTGTACAGGTGATGGACTACAGGAACAATGGCACCCAGATTTACTAAACACAAAATGTGTGTTTGAACACTTAACCTAGAAGATGAGACCGTAAGAACAAATTTCCAACACTTTAAGTGGTTCTAATGCAATTCCCCATCATCTTCAGATTTTGCTACTATCTCCTTATCTACACATTAACACAGATGTAAAGAATCCCTACATCATCAGGTCTTTGGGCAATTATATTATGAAAAATAATGGAAGATGCCTCGCCGAGCAGCCTGACTTAAAAATAAATTAGATAAATTTTTGTTTTCCCAATCCAGTCTGATGTGCATATTAATAAACACACAGCCAGATTAAGAAAGTTAGTCAACCATACACTATAATGTGATTTGGCTAAAGTAGTTAATTATTCCCAGTCTCCCCACACTTGGTTCTGGAAATGCAAATTGAGCCAATTACCCTATTTCTCCTACCAAAAGCCTTCCTCAGTCTCAGAGAGACATTGATCAGATGCCTTCCCTGAATCCTACAGAAGTTTGACTTTATTCTTGGAAGCCCACATGATGAAGCTCAAAATTTAATAACTGACAGCTGATGGCAAGGTTTGGTAATGATGCAGAGATCTGAACCTCAGTTATAATTGTTGTTCAGAGACTGAAAGTACTGGATGATGTAAATGCTCCATGACATTAAGTACAACAGAAACATTAAGTTCAGTCCAACTTAGAATAAAACTATAAATTGTAACAGTTAATGAAAACATTTTAAAACACATTAGCACTTAATATATTCACACAACCCAGAGATCCCCCCACAAAAAAGTTGGAGTTAATGGGAAATACTTGACAAGGCTGTGAATAACTCCTTTGTGGAGATAAGCAGCCTAATGAGTCATCAAGGATTAAACAGAATCATACCATGTGCAACAGTCCAGAGGGACTGGAATCTGCCACAATTACTAATGGTACTGACCAGCTCTCCAGTACAGGTAGGAATATGAGGCTGATACCAGTAAAATTAATGTACTTTACATGTATTCAAGTACTGGCTCTCACAAAAAACAAGCTTTAATCAAAAGAGAAAAAACACTAAAATTTAAGCAATTATTTTTTTTTCCAGAAAAAATATCTTAAAGCTAAATTAAGTTAACCCTTCCCAAACCAAGGACCAGCAAAAAATAATTTCAATTTATAAAGCCAGAGCAGCTATATTGGAAAGAATTCATCAAAGGTTTGCTATGTATTCTTACCACACAAAATCCATACATGCCTGATTCATTTTATGAAATGTTAGAAATAAACTATTAAAATGATATCTAAAAGTAACTAGAAGTTAGGAATATAGACACAAAGAATCTGTTACCAACAAAGCAAAAAACCATACCAATAGTCTATAAGGTCTGATATTAAGGCACTAAATATTTCAGTATTTGCCCATCAATATGAAATTTTACAGATAAAAAATTACAATAATACAAGCTGCAGAAACAATGGTTAGCAATAATTATAGCAGTTTCAGTTGCCAAGACAATGCTATATTTTTTTCTCTGCATGTAGCTACTTGCACCATATTGAAGACTGACAGAGCTCTACCCCCTCCCCAACTCATTCACCCGCTGTCATATTGCTAACACAAGACAACTGGAGGCATACTTCACTATCAAAGAAAAGATACTAGATTTCTTCTGGTTAATATTGAAAGCAGGGATCTGAAACTGGCAGGCACAGAATAAGGAAAAGCATGTTACTGGTGGATATCGCATGGCTCACAATCTGGCTGCCACCACAACGTGCAAACATGACAACCCATTCTCCATAATCCACATTTACAAAGAACATCATCAGCCCCTCAAGAAAATTAAAAGCAAATTGCAGTACTAGATATATATTTTTTTTAATTATGGGAACAACAAAATTCTCTAAACAATATCTGACAGGCTACTGTTAAATTTATGCTAAGGTATTTTACCAATAAATCCATGTTAACTGATGTTAAAAGACCTAAAGAATAAATTTGCTCAAAATACATACATTTCATGTTTTTGCAGTAAACAAGAACACCTGCAGAAGTTATCCAGGCAGAAGAGAATTCTAAGGAAGGTTTTCAGTACTAATTAGCATCCAATCATTAAAAGCTGTGTTATTTTCAAAAATTTTACAATTTTCAGCAGTTTTTTTCTTTTTTTTTAGCAATTCTATATATATATATATTCAAACCTGCACAGGTATGCTATCAGCATTTTCAGTTAACTGGAGAATCTGCAGCAGTCTATTACCTTGTTTTGTTTCATTCTAAATTATGTAGTTTATAAAATCTTTTCCCATTAACATTTTAACCATTCCATCCACTTAAAAACAAAAAAAAAACAATATTACAGGATATTTGCACCTGTCAGTGCTACAATAACAAACTACAAATAATACCTAATCTACATGTATATCATTTATGATAACAAATCTTGAAGACATGCTAGGAAGACAGACGTTTCCCCCGATTATATAAAATTAAACCAATGAAAAACACATCAAGAATTATGTACATATAACAATGTATATGATACTCTTCAAAATAAAGTTATGCAACAATAATATTTGGGGTCAATAAATATATTATTATAAATTTGCATGGCTATTATAGTGTACAAGGAGTTGACAGTTACATACAGTTTATTTCTTATTCTTTACCACACTGTTGAAATCTGAGAGCGCAGGGTGATTTAGGGTCTGGTATTTTGTGCACATACCATGATAGTCAATCACCGCCTAACACCTGCAACCAATAGACTTTGCCAACCAATGCTGAACCTCTTATGTGATGTTCCTTTACTCTTACTGCTGGATTTTAACAACCAGTTTACAATCTCCCAAGTGTTTTATTTGCCACTGGCTTCAGCAAATGCAAAGCAACACTATAACAAGGTAGTGCATATGTGGAAATTTTTTGCCGTTTTGCTTGCATGGTTACGTGAGTTTGACCATGCACATGCAACAAATGATACGGCTGGTGATGGCGGTATAGGGCAAGGTTAATAAATGATCAGTATTAAATACTGTTGCATAACTTTTTGAAGGCATACAATAGATACCGTGTCACATAAATATTTCAAAATCCCAGTCATAATGTAAAAATAAATTAGAAAATAAAGGGCGAATTCTCTTTTGCCACTGGTTTACACCTAACAGTCGCCTCAGAACTAACAACAACAAAACCTACCTAAAAACCAGGCTCACACCACCTGACCCTGCACTCGTGACCTCTTCTAATGGAGTCACACCTGCCATCATTATTCGTAGGATCTTTTCAGAAATCACCGTTTGTATATTAAACTTCAAATTCACATTTTTTCAATTTTGGTCAAGGTGAAAAACTACAAAGCAGTGTGCACTTCAATAATTAATGCAACATTATTAAACAAACCAAGCCAGTTTAATTGTTTTAATCAAGCAAAATTACAAAAATTCTAGTGATGCAAAACATTTAGCCATGGATGCAGGTCATGTCCAATAAATGGAAGACAAGTATCCAGATATACAAAAACAATGTTCTTCACAGATATGATTAATAACTTTGTCAGATTATGTAATGATATGTTCATTTTCTTTTAGAGAAGAATTATTAATATAGGAGAAATTACATAATAAATATATTTCTAAAAAAATTAGTTCTCTCTTGGAGGAAGGAAGGGATTAGCTCTCTGATTAAGACTATGGTAGGTACAAGAATCCAGCATACTGAGTGCTATAAACTTTTCCACTTCTCATTTGCTTTTGTCAGAAAAGTCATAAATGCTTCAGGTATATAAATGCTTCAGAAAAATCCAAGCTATGTCAAGTAAATGTTTAACTAGTGCCTAATAAACAGAAGTTATTTCCAAGTTAAGACATTATCTCTATCAAAGAACACCAGGAAAGCCAATAAACTCCCGCACTATTCATGCGGACTCAGTTTTGTTATGCGACTATCCAAGAAGCAAAAATGATGCAAATGTAACAGCTGACATTCTGCTGAGAGAGAGAAAGGTGTACCAATCATCATAAAAAGCAAAAATTAAATTAAATTTGTGCTAATGTCACCAAGACATGGAAGAAATCCAGTAAATGCAAGAACTTATTTTAGAAAAATATGCAGAAATCACAGAAACTCAAACATTTCAGATCTTTGACCTTGTTTCTGCAACTGGTTATTTACATCCATTGTTACTGAATACCCAATTCACAACTATTTCTTAGTAAAAAATGTAGTCAAACAGGCTGTAAATAAACACAAAACAAGCTATTTAACAGATCGGGTGCTCAGTAACTATACTCCAAGAAAGAAGATTCAGTATACCCTTAATTTTAAGTTTAATCAAAGCCCCATCACATGTCTCAGCATTTAAGAATATTGTTCCTTTTATTACAATCCATTTTGATTCTAGGTTCTCATATTGCATGTCTTAAAAACAACAGGATCCAGTATTAAAACACTCTACTAACTTCATTTAACCCCTAAAATCTCCTTAGTGTCAATAATAACAAGTTTTGACTATAGATATATTTTTGCATCAAGCTGAATGGTTGCTGGTAGCAACAAGCTAAATTACCCCAGAAAACCATGATCTCAATGGAAAAGAAATCAATTATGTAAATAAAACAACACAGAATGAATGAGTTATCGAGTAGCTAGGCTATCAGCATTGATGATGGTTATTAAAGCAATTAAACAAAGAAAAATATGGATTTTCTCTCATTTCACAAATGTTAATATAAATTGACTTTAATGAAAACAAAAAACTAGCTTCAAAAATGCGAAATACAGATTTGGTTTGTGATTTCTCAGCGTGTTTATTGTATGTGTCGTGGATTCTTCAGTAAGCATAGATGGGCAACTAATGAATGTGTGAGTAACTTAAAAATAAAATTTAGAAAAAAAAAACTATGATAATAAGGAAGTTGGCAAGTTTTGGTTCATAATTTGTTCTAATAGGGACAGAAACTTCATGTTTCATTTGAAAGATTTTGCATCATTCTCACGTTCATGTTAATTTCAGGCATAACTAAAGACAGTGCAGCAGCTGAGCACTAGATCAGCGAGCGGGTAATACGTATCAGAGGCCCTCATTTAGCTCCATTTAAGGGGAGCTCCAGTAACCCAGTGGTTTCACTACCAGACTGCCTAAGGGTCAGGGTTTTATTCCCAGTCAAAACTGGCTCTACTTGGCACTGCCAAAGTTGGAAGTGCCAGACCACTTTTAGCACAACATTGGCACCATGCTCCTTCACCAGGGGTGACTTCATTGAAGACATTGAAATATGACAACAACTCCACGTGACTTTCCCTAGGGGAGTGGGGTAAAGAAGACATGTATGCAAAAAAAAACATGTGATTTAGAACAGTTAGACCAAGATATGTTGACTAATGACCCACAAAATTTTCTTGTTCATTCTGCGGAAAATTTGGTTTGACATGATAATGCAAGAGTTTGCTGGAATTACAGTCAGGGTAAATGGAATAAAATTATCTTTCAAATGACACTATAATGAAGTTTCTACCCATATTAGAACAAAAGTTATGCATTTTTTAAAAAATAGGAAGTGACATATCAATTGCCCTGTAGATTACTAAATGCTACAGTTGACTGCTAAAAATACTTCTTTAATACATGTTCACACAACTGTAATCACGAATATCAAATTACCAACTCCCATAAACAGACTCACATTCAATGAAACTAGAGATGAGTGATGACAAAAGTTATGTAGCTATTAGATGATGATCTTGATTAATTCCACCGAGGGAGAACTGAATTTGGAACAAGTCAGAAAAAATGATTTTGAATGTTGTTTCAAATCCTTTCGCTGGAGTATCAGCTCGAATCTTGATAGCCCAGCCCCAAACACACACGCACGCATTTTCTTTTTTTTTCTTGTTAATTGGGCTTTATTACTACCAGTGATACACAGCTCATCTTGAATGAGATTGGACACTGACAAATTTGTAAGTGTAATGTTACTTACTGCTCTTTAGTTTACTTTTTTTATAAATATAAACAAACTTTTGAAAAATTATCTTTAAATGGGGCAATATTTTTCGATACTTTTATTGCTTTAACTCCAAATCCAAACAATATGAACATCTAAATCTAAAAACATCTACTAGATTTAAGAGTAAGGAGAACCATCAATATGATGTGACTCTATTTAATCAAAAAGTATTACTCAACAAGTCTGAACAGATCAATAATGATTACTCCACTTGACAGGCAAGTTCAGAATTTACCTCCTTTGTTGGTATTCTCAAGCAATTAGTTAACTCTTTCCCTGCCAAAGCCAGAGATCTCCATTCAGTGATCACATCCCACTAATAGTCAGAGTCAGAGATCAATGGTCTAATGTAGTTTTTGTGACACTCGGTAGATGGCTGGTCAGTAACACTGGGTATTATTAGTTTAAGCATTGGCGAATGCCCTTGAGGGAATTCTAAATCATCTTTCAACGGAGGAGTGAATCTGTTATTGGAAATGACATCAAAAACCTTGGCAGGGAAAGAGTTAAGAGTTCATGAAGATTTACTCTATAAATGCAAGTACTTGTTTCTAAGAACAGATATTAAAACCCATACCCATTTCAAAAAAGGGTTAAAAGTTTGGAATTAACTAGTTTTGAGAGGAAGACAGACGGACAGATGAAATTCACTTTGAAGTTGTTTCTGCTTGTGCAAAAAATCATTTCAGAAGATAAGAAATCCTTGTAACACAGTGCCTATCATTTCAAATGTACTCCCAAAATACAAGACAGGTTAAATAAACTAAAGCCACTTTAAAACCTTTGTATAAAAAGGTTGAATAAATTTTAAATACTATATAGAGCTAGGTTCTGAAAAGTGGAAACTTTAAAATTTTGACCAGGGTCAAATTTTAATTTTAATTTTCATAATCTTTTGTGATAAAAATACAAAAAATTAGAAATCAAACAAGAATGTCTTTCTCCACCAAATCTAAATCTCTCCTACTCCAATTACTTCTTCAGTGAAGAAAGGTAAACATCAGAATAGCATACCTCCTTTAAAGATCAGAAAGACAGTGGTATATCTTAATGCTGGATCAGCAGTTATTCTCAATAGATAAAGCCATTAATCATCCTAACCTACTTATACCTATACAAAACAGGACACTACTTGTCAATCTTCTTCTGTCTTGTGTGACAGCATCATGATTTAGCAATCCTATGATTTATATATCACTATGCTCTGGCTAATACACAAACTGTCTATTCTTCTACCTCTCCCCACATAGTTACCAGAAAATTTTGCTTAAGTGACACAATAATAAAAGGTTCTCAGAAAACTTTCACCAAGCTAAAATCTTGTTACCTCATGAATCACAGCTCCACAAATTTGGTTACCTCTTTTTTTTTGTTTGTTTCCAAAATTTCTCAAAACAGCTAAGAAATTTTCTTTTTAGATTCCATAAATCAGAAGACAGAATAGATGAATTAATGCCACCTGTTACCAAACTCATCAACATACAAGGATATTTGATTTTTGCATCCAAAATCAAAGCATAGAAGACTGACACAAGGGATTCTGTTACATCATGACAATGCAAGACAACACAGTGCTCAGTCGTACTACTACTGACACTTTGAACCTCTACCACATCCTAGATACTGTCCAGATCTTGCCTCATCTGATTTGGACCCCTGAAAGTTGCTTTCTGATATAAAATATTTGGCAGTAGTTACAAGGTCCAACAGGCAGTGCAATTGTGGCTTACAAAGCAACCAAAATGCTTCTACTAGATTAGCAACAAAAAATTGGGTGTCATTAAACTACATTTTAAAAAAACACTGCTATCCAATAAATAATAATAACTGGTCTCTTATCTTAATTATGAAATTGCTTTTACTTTTGGAGACAGCCTTGTATTTGTTCAATCATCTATTAAATAAATAACCTGTGGCTTTAGCCATTCCATGAAATGTATTTTTAACTTTTAGAATTCTAGACAAGAGATACAATGCATGTACACAATATGCAGATATGAAATAATCTAAAAAAATACACTAATAATTATTTATCCTATTATCATCTCTGTTCAATTTCTCCATAAAATTAGGACATGCTGAGAAAGAATCCTTTCTTCCTCCTTTAAGCGATGCAAATTCTTTGGTAGAAATTGTGCCTCCTACTAACTCCTGAAATTCTTTTCCTTAATATCTTCTTGCCTTCAACTGATTCTACATCCAGCAAAACTTAGCCATTCCATAGTGCATGCTTATGCAAAATCATATTGCAATTTCTCTGAGAAGTATATAAAATTCAGAATTTTTATCAGTGCTTTTTATTACAGTACATTCAGTCTCTCTACAGTCAAGTAAAATTTTACTGAAATCGTCATCTCAATTTCTCTTCTACTGGCACAAGTTTATCAATCTCTTTTTGTTGGAGTCTCCTTTTTTTCTTCTTTTTTTATTATTTTTGGCCCAGTTTCGAACAAAAAAATTAATATGTAAAGATACGTTTACAGTTTAACATATATTTAATTTAAGGCTGTTCATTATATATTGCAATATAAAGGCCTATCTATCTATCTAGCACTAGAAATTAACCACAAAAATAATGCCATCTGCTCAAGTGTGATACAGGTTAAACCGATATAGATACATAGAGACAGAAACATCTTAATGTATATCCATTTCAACTTCCTCACTTGGCAAAGCATTCCACATAGATAGTAATAACTTAAATTTCCATACATCTACTTTTGATTTAACATGTATTCATGATTTCTTGTACCAAATGCCACTAAGATCAAAGAATCTATTTAAATCTATATTTTCCTTACCTTACGAAAAATTAGTAATCTTATGAAAAACTAATCCAAGTCTCCTTAATCTTTCTTCGCGATGGATCAATTATATCTAAAATTATCTTAGACATTTTAGAAAACAAGATTACTATTTCCTTCTAATAAAAATTCCATACATGTTAAAACAAAACTTTAAACATCTACGAATATTGTACTTTATGAGACATTTTTTTTATTAGATCCGATTTTACATTCCAAAACAATTAATATCAGTGTGCATGCATTACAGTTTTGTAATATCTACAGTAATTGATGCCAATCTGCCTCTGTATTAAAATAACTAAACTTTCTGTGGTTAAACACTAATTCATTGTTTTAAATACTTCCAATGCAAGAAATTCTTTTAGTTGCCCATTTTCTACATTAGAAAATTTCAAATTTAATGGTTCCTTTCTTTCTTTCTTCAGTAAGATCAAAGTTTAATTACTGATGTATTTCACTAATCAAAAGGATTTTTAAAAAAACTGCAATAGAAGTTTTGTTTCATTTTTTTTTTCTGAGGCTGTATTTGACTGATGACAGATGTAGCTGTAGCCAAAATATTCCTGGCTTACATTTAGGTTCTTCTGCTGGTGGCCGTCTTAGCTTATTTTACTCAAGTTCTATCTGCCACCTTTTCAGTTAAGTATTTCACTAAAACACAACACAAAATGCTTCAGGGTTTATTTCTCTCATGTACAGCATTTTAATTTCTCACACTCAAACCTAGAACATAACTACATCACAGCTACTCATCAAACAACCGTGTAGTGACAGCATCTGCAGTTGCCACAACCAACTTAAATAAGTTCAGAGAATGCTGCATCCATAGGAGATGCAGTGATCAAAAACACTGGAAACTAGATGTAGAGCTTTCTAGACTTAAGTTTACACTAGTTTTAATCGTAACTTTAAATTTCATATCAAAGATTAAAACATCAACAGATACAAACTGTACAATAGCATATAAACATTTAGTTCCCTTTATTTTCAGATCGAGTATGTAATAAAATGTATTGCCCATATAAATAAACAGTAATACACCTGTTCTTTCTTTTCAGCATTGATAAGCAAGGATTTACAACTGTTTATTACAATTATCTAAAAATTCTTTTTTAAATAATACTGTTCCAAATCAGTGGTTCACATGCTTTCCATGAGTTTGATTTTTCATATTTCTTTCCTTGTTCTAACCTCTAATGATTTTGTAGGTCGTGAAGACACCACGCAGCAGGAAGTTAGGAGTTAAGGGTGTGAAATACCAGCCTCAGTGACTAAGCAAACTACCTGGGTACAGGTATGGTCAAGACGTGAGCCAATCAAAAACTACCTGCAAATTTTTCTCCACAAATGTGAAATTTGTCCTGATAAGCACTGCCTTTATTTATTTAGATATTTAATAATACTTAATTTAAAAATAATATTTTTTTTTTAAGTAAACCCTTTCTAGTCAATGTTTAGCACTAAAATTTCTAAACTTTTTAATAAGCTTAACCCATCCCATACTAAATACAATAAAAAACCACTCACATCAAAGCATACTTTACAAGCATGAAATAGAACAATCTATTCTTAATGATCTCAGCTCTATCATCCCCAACAATAAGTCTATAGGTACAAATGAAGGTTTTATGATTTCTTAGATAATAACATAACTAGTAGAAGGCTACAATTTTTGATGTTGAACCAGTAACAATTATTTGAAACATCCATCTTTGTCCATCCAAATTAAAAAAAAACATTCTAATGCTGTAAGGATCACATCTACATATTATGTTTAGTTATTAAAGGTATTATCTTCAGTTCTCAAACTCCTTGATGACCTCTAAAAAGAGATCCATTACAATAAACAGGAGTTAGAAAAACATTCTTTAATATTTTGAAAGTCCTCGTTTCCATCTATTGAATAAAGATTATAGAAACAGAGAAAGCTAAAACATGTTATTATAACTAACCAAAGCTTCCAACAAATGAACAAACCACGTCCACCGACTACTCTCATTGACTCCACACCATTTACCAGAATTAGTATAACCAAAGATATATTGGTCATGACTTCTGCAATCAGTAGTATGAGTTGCCTTTGCACTTTCAGCGAGTATCCAATGAATATTATCAAATTGTGATGCAAACAGATTTTAAACACTACAGCTGTGTCTTCATACAGTTTTCCTACCAACCAATTTGAAGGAAAAAAAAAACTAAAGTAAAGTTTTCATTAAAGACAAAAACTATGATGAATTCACAATCCAAAAGTCACATTAGTAGGTTACTTGGTAATCCATTTTTACTGCGAGAGATGAAGAATTATAAAAATAATTGTCAAGTGACGTGTAAACTTCCTTTAAAAAGTCTTTGGGAGTCGGTCAACTCAAGCTCGAATGGTTACAGGGTTAATCCTCAAAGCTTTGATTGACTCGTGTTTATAAGAGTACTTAAAGATAAGAAAGTTCAGCCAACTGGGAGCAGTACCAACCACATCAGCTAACCCCACAAATTTAATACCTGAAAGGAGAAACAGCAAAGAAGTGGGATAGACAGATTAAATTGAAGAGTAATTTTAATTCATGCATTTAAAAATTATTTTGGATGGTTAAGTGATTAGCTACATTATTCCATCCACCTGCTGCCATCTTGACCTGCCCATCACACAGTGCAATAGTGTGTTTCCCACTGAACTTATAGAAAGTCTTTTAGATTGGTGGGGTTGTAATAAAGCTGCTTGATTTCTCAGGTTTCAATCCCTACACTTGTTCAAAAAAGTTCCATGAAACTTATCAACCAAATTTGCAAATAGTAACAAGCAAGAGTTTTGGGAGAATTTTCAGTCAAGGGACCTAACCTACGTACTTTTGTCAGAAAACAACGACAATCTTTTTCTTTTTTTAGAAAAACTGAAAAGTGAGAAATAAAACTGGCCATCGAGCAGCACTAAAATTATGTCTAAGAAGGGTTAATGTGTGGAAGGTAACGAGTTAATTTCACTACTTCTGAAAAGTTTTCTTTTAATAAATGCGTAGACATTTACATTGCCAATGGGTGCAGGTACTGAAACTCTATATTGTGTTAGCTAGCTATTTTCATTTATTCCTTCGCCTTGTCCATGACTTCTATTGATTGAAACAAAACCTCATTTGCATTCTTAGACTCCTCCACTCCCCCATTCTGATGGCATTTAGGTAAATGCCAAGTTACTGACCAAATTACACCAGTGTGCCCTGTATATATATTAGAAGGTTAAAGTGAGTGGAACTTAGTGCAGCACAAAGACTGCAGGGAGAATAACAAGAGTTTTATACTTTGTACAGCGTGTGGCCGGAAAACCCGTCGGTATTTTAAATTGCCACCTGTAGGTCTCAGAAATTCGGGAACAGCATCGGCACTTATCCCTCTTTCTGGGTCTTTGATTGATGATGACTCGGGGAGGGGAGGGGGTTAGACGAGCTCCATTCAGCTCTGCAGCTGTATACGATTAATATTTATGTAACAGCCGCTGGTGTGGAGGAAGCGGGTAGATCGTCAGTGGGAGGGGAACGACCAGGGATGCCGCCTACCAATCAATGGCAGTACGGAATTGTTTAGGTAGAAATAAATTCGCCAGATGTTCTAAGTTGTAATTTCTGAGAAACTCAACTCTTTTAGGTTCCTCCCGCGTGGTGGTGGTTGGAGAGGCGGACTCGCTGGCTGGCTGTCAGCTGGGGACGGACCCTGAGGACGGCCATCGTCCCCACCTCCGGCTTACGGTCGTCGCTACGAAAGGCGTTTTTGTGTTTTGTTTTGTTTCCAGCGCGGGACCCAGGAGGGACAAGGCTGTTGGGGGTGGGGGTGGGGGGGTCATAAACACCCTGGCGGCTCCCTCTCACTCCCCCCCCACGGCGTTTCTGATCTCCCAGAGCTCGCGAACAACTCGGGCCGGCCACCCTGGCTGGGGCTGGGGCTGGGGCCGCGCCCACCCGACAACAAGCCGGTGGTGGTGGGGGGCCGCCGGGGATCCGGCGAAGGGTCCGCGATTCCCCCCGTAAACAGAGAGGAGGAAGTTGCTGCCACCGAGTTTCGGGCTGTCACAGGACGGAACAGCGCAGGAGGAGGTGGGGTTTTGGGGGGGAGAGGGGGAGAGAGACGAGCACTCACCGAGGTCTTGATCTCCTTGTTCGTCGATATTCGCCTGTGAAAGTCCTTGGCCGGCTCCGTCTCGGCGTCGCTGTCCGAGGAGTCGTCCTGGGCGCCGGAATGGGACGGTTTTTTTCGGAAGCCTGCCGCTTCGCCCTTCCACTTGGACGCCATCTTGACTGGAGTACGCACGAGGGAGGTCAAAGGTTAGTTAAAAAAAAAAAAAAAAAACAACAACAACAACAACAACAAACCTCGCCCCCCCCTCTCCACACTTCTCTCCTATCCGGAGACACGCGAAACGATGGCGGAGATGGCTCGAGTTCACCTCTGCGCCAACTTTACTTTATGTTCGTTCTCAGATGAAAGGGGAACCGGGAGGGGGGCGGAGCCAGTTTGCTTGCTGCTGATGCGTGTACCGAGAGAGCCGAGTACGAACGGTGTTTCTAATGACCACGCGGTTGTTCTCATCTCCATCCTCCTCTCTGCTGACCGCTCGCTCCACGGCTGCTGTGCAAGCAGCAGTCCCATATCGGGAAAACTGGGGATGGGTGGTGCGTACTGTGGCGCAGCCAGTTTCATTCAGTCAATTACACTGTAAATATCAACATCGCTCCATAGCAACCGGCGAGGAGCAGCAGCAGCAGCAGCAGCAGCCCCACGTGTTACGCGACGATGGCCGGCCGGCTGACGCCTAACAATCGTTTTTGCTGCATATTATTATTATTATTGTTATTATTTATAAACCCTGCTATTATCGCAGTCGTTTTTCCCTTTTAATTATTTATTTTTTGCGGATACAATAAGCTTTTTTAGAAGAGGAGGAGGAGGAGGAGGAGGTAAAAGCACCGACTGTCCGCGAAGACCAGCAGGGACTGTCTCAAACCGAGCTAATGGCTGTGGCACCTGACAGGTCTATTACCAGATTAATGTCGGTTTTGCGTTTATCCGCTAACCAGTAGAAAGGATTTTCGTCGCGTGGACGAAAAGCACTGGCGAGTTAATAAACCAGAGGGGGGAGGGTGATGAAACTGAAGTTGGGGGGAGTGAGAAGTGTTATGCATGGATAACAGTTTTGCTTGGTGCTGTTGCAAAAGAAATTACAAACTAGTGGTTTTCTCCAAAAAAAAAAAAAAAATTCTTTTCTTATATTTGCACAAAATATGGTTTTTAAAGTACAACTATCAGAAGTCTATAACATGTAGGAGTCAACGACTCAGCAGATATAATAGACATGAACAGTACCTTATCTCCCAGTGTTGTAAAGCGTGATATCACGCAAGGTAAGCAGGAATGCCAGTAAGTTTCTTTCCATTCGGAAATACTACATCTAATGGGCATTTTCTTGCGTCTGTAACTATGTTCTCTCGACCCCCCTTTTTTTTTAAATATAATTTCTTGGTTCCTAAAAAAAAAGTGAAGCGCCAAATATATTTTTTTGAGAATGAGGTCATCTTAGGTTGACCACACATCCTTAGCTGCCATTTCTTTGTCAGTCTTGAACTGGTCCTGTCCATGCCAAAGCTTGGGATGTGGTCATCTAGCACCCTAATGGCGTTTAGTCTGTCTATCTTCGTTATGGTGGCTATTCGATTTTGCAAATGTATATGTTTGGGAGTATTTTTTAAAGCCAAAATAAATACCGAAATTAGGTTCAACATTTTCTAAAGCCTAATCGTAATTACTTGCTCTGACACCGAGTCAAAGATAAAATAAGAATTTTTTGAAAAGTCTTTGCTATTACAAAAAAAATGATGGCTGGACTTGCAGTATGTATTTTATTCATGAAGACACATTTCTTTTTTTAAAAACTATGGCAACCATTTTAAAGTAATTTTCAGATTGTAAAGAGATAGCATCATTAAAGATGAACAGTAACGGATAAATCACGTCTGAATTTTTTTTCACCGGTTCCTGCAGCAACCCCTGTAAATGTTTGATTTAAGCTTGCAAATAAAAATTAAAAATTTAATATATATATATTTCTTTTATACTGTGTAAGTAAGATAACTGGAAAGGGCACTATGTTAAACGTCAGTATTTCATTAAATAATTGCATGTCTCATACCAAAAAGCACATTTATTCAACATGACAGATTGTTTTCCAACGAGTAGATGAAAGCAAATAAGGGTGTGGCTGTTTTCTGAAGGTAAATCATTCCATTCATCATTCAGAACTCCATTGATATTACTCGTCTTTCTTTCTTTCTTTCTGTGGTGAGGAGTGGGGTGCGGTGTATGTGCTCTATTACCTCCCCTTTTAACCAAAAGCTCAGACAACATTAATAAGAAAACAAACAACCCTCGCATTGTAATGTGATGACGATGCTGGCCTCTCCTCGCAGTAATACGTGTTTACTTATTTTCTTTTTCTTTTTTTTTTTTTTGAAAATCCATACTGATTAGTTCTTACAAGTGAGACCACGGAACCGTGAACAACCCTGTGAACTATAACATGACCTGCGGATACTGATAGCCGGTGTCGCCCGTAAGTAAACAGGGTGACTGTTTCGTGTAGACTGGCTGGCTATACACCGGGTAGTGCGGATCTTGACGTTAACGTCAGCGTTTTGGGGGGAGGAAGGGGTTAAATAAATACCTACTTTCTGAATATTCCATCCCTTATAAAAACAAACAGATACTAGCATTTCTAACTGGTGTATCATGACTGGTGATAGCTTTCAGTTTTCATTGACTTTTTAAAATCAGGTGATGGATTTGTTTAAATATTTTAAACGAAATAAAATGGTATATCAAGGCAACACACACACAAACACACACACACACACACACCACACACACACAAACAAACACACTCACATACACAAACAAACACACGCACAGACACACACACACACACACAAACACAGACACACACACAAACAAACACACGCACATACACAAACAAACACACGCACAGACACACACACACAAAAACACACACACACACAAACACACACACACAAACACACACAACACAAACACAGACACACACACAAACAAACACACACATACACAAACAAACACACACAAACACACACACAAACACACACTCACACACACATACACACACAAAACACACACACACACACAACACACACAAACACATACACACACACACACAAACACATACACACACACAAACAAACACACTCACATACACAACACAAACACACACACTCACATAAACAAACAAACACACACGCAAACACACACTCACACACACACATACACACACAAGCACACAAACAAACAAACACACTCACATACACAAACAAACACACACACAAACACACATACACACACACAAACACACACACACTCACATAAACAAACAAAACACACACGCAAACACACACTCACACACACACATACACACACAAGCACACACACACACGCAAATTTTCACGAAAGCATAATGAGTATTAGTTTTAACTCTAAGATAAATGAAACATTGGCTTCTTGAACTCGTTTATAAAATTGTATTTCTTTACAGTGCAGTAAAACCTCGATTATCCGAATCAGTTCGGACAATTAGTGTGTTCGGATAATCGATTCTCTCCGTCTTCAAAAAATTTAAAGCGACAGTGTTAACAAAAATCTCACCACGTCCTTACAGGTCTCGCGCATGGAGCATGACGTTAATTTTTGAAGTTCTAGAAACAGGAAGAGAAAAAACACGTGTTACCATTTATAAGTGTGTTTTATTGACCTACTGAACAACGCCGGCGATCATTTCTAAAAGTTTGAGTTTTTGTTGCTTGGATCGTTGTTCCCATTTACGAGCTGAATGGTAACGCCTGTCCTCGGCCAGGTATTTCACTCGTCCCATCGCGACTGCATCATTATGCTTATCTGTCCTGAATTTCGCAGTCATCACGTCTACCATAATTTCTCCATCTGCTTGAATTTTCTGACCCAATTCATCAACATTTCCTTCCGAGCCATTTATTTAGGTTACTTCCTTCGCAGTTGCCGCAGCATTCAGGGATGCTTCAGAGCCTGAATAAGTTCAAATTGATGTTCTCCGGGGATCGAGGATAATTTTTAATTTTCCAACAGCTGCCGACTTAATTTTATGCAAGCCATTTGCTAAGATTGTTGAGTTTTCTCTCATCTGGTCGCATCCTGGTGCAGTATCCACGTCTCGAAAGAGATGATGTTTTATCGTTTATTCACCCGGTCTGGAGCAAGTGTATGTTCCGCAACGGCAGCTTTAAACTTGGCTTTAAGCACAGCGACATCACCAGGAGTTTTGGCCCAAAATGATAAGTTAACCGATTCCGCGACATAAATTGAATTTTTCAAGTCATGCAGAACTTGGTGAACTTCCAGGTGCGCCTCAGTTCAGGGTGTGTGTGTGGGGGGTGGGGTGGGGGAAAGCTTTTGCACCTTAAATCAGTTCGGATATCGGTTCTTCGAGTGCAATTTTCTGCAGAAGCCATCGGGACACAAATACTCTCTCACATCCATCGCCTTTCTACGGTCTTGTGATTCCCGATGCCTCCGGCTGATCCGAGTTCGCTCGCGAAGCTCTTCGATCTGTTCTCGTTTACTTAGATGCCTGCTTTGTGGAAATCCTCAGGAAAGTGACGAAAGACAGGGAGCCGTGAATTCGGCGCCGAGGGGCTCGGTTGGAGTGGGAGTTTTGCTTCGAGGGCAAGTCGAAAGAAACGAGCTCGCGTCTTCTTAGGCGGGGGGGTGTGTGTCATCGGAAAGAGCTGCGAAGCGGAACCGAACGACAGGGTTTTCTGCCTGGATTGAAGATTTTCTCGGAAATACAGGAAGACGGAAAACCCGGAAGTGGCTCGCAGGAAATTTCCTTGTCGAGTTGTGCAGGACGCATGAAACAAACAAACGGCTCCTTTGGAGAAGTTCGCGTGAGGAGGCAGGTTTTAAGTCTGCGACGTGTCGCTGAGCCCGAATGCCAGAAGAATTAATGGCGGATTTAATGGCATTTCGTTTTTTTTCTTTCGCTCTACAATCGGGAGGAACGGCAGGACGATTGCGGAATGATTTATACGGCAAGTGAACCGGCGGCTCTGGCTGCCTTCCGCCGGCAGAGATGAGAATGCAGCTGTCGACCGACGTTCAGCTGCATATGGAAACGTGAAGAGGGTGAGACGGAGATTTCTCATATTCATAGTTGGGTTCTCAAGAAGAGATCATTTATCAGTTCATCCCACCAATACCACTACTACTAATAATAATTTCTGAAATTATCTTTTCATCATCATCATCATCACGCGCTATCCCCGATTCGGAAGCCGTCCGGAGGAGACTCAGAATCCTTTGGCACCACCCAGGAATAATCGATCGTTCTTCCACTAAACATAGAACATACAGTCAACAGTCATCCAAATCAAACAGAATTAAAGGGTATTTCTTCGTTTAGATAATTTTCTTTATTTTTTCTTGTATTTACAATCAACTTCGTAAACTGCAGAGAGAACATCCTCTTTATCAGGGATGTAGACAAGGAGGAGATTGGTGTGATTCATCCCCCCTTATAGTAGCACCTCGATGTGCGTCGAGGTTTCGGTATAACGAACTTTCTATTTTACGCAGAAAGCTACTGGAAATAAAGTAAAATAATAAACAGGTAAGCTGTCGCTGAGCACCGCAGTCTCAAAAGAAGACACGAATGAATCATCGGACCCAAGCCCAGATACCCGGTCACGTGTCCTCCGCATTAGGTAAGCTCCATCGGTCCACCTGAATGGATAGGGCTAGTAACTGACTGTACGTAGTAACCCCAGACTTCCGAAAGCTGTCCCCCCCTCTCTCTGCACGTTATCGTCCAGTTCCCCCTAATTCTCTGCCCCCGTAGAACGAAGCGCTCGACACGACAGAATTCTCCGGTGCTTTCCGATAGATCATCCCTTTAAATGGACGGTCTCTTGCTCTATGGGAAGCAGCCAACGCATCGCGTGACTCTTCTGTCACGATTGCGTGCTTGCTGACCCGCTCGCCACGGTCTGCTGCTCCGAAACTGTTCTCAGTTCCCTTCCCACCGTTGTTTTCGTCAGCGCGAATTCCGCCATCGCTGTTATCAACTTTCTGTCGTTATAAACAAATATCGACTGGATTTGTACTCTGCACAAGTTAAACCTGCAGCCTGCACATCAACAGAGCGAAGATGCTTGTCAGACTGCACCTAAAACTGCACAGGTAGGTAGGCAGGTGTAAGTATGTGGCACAAGGTGCGCCATGTTTCTCTTATTTATGTCCGTTTTTAATTAAAATCTGCACAGTAAGGAAATAAAACACTAATTTCGATATAAACTGTCTTTGTTTACAACCCGAATGATGAGTCACGAAGGCTAGGAACGCATCTCCTGGTACTGACGTTATAAGCTACTCCACATACGGATGTAGCTCCAGGAACAACGTATCTACTTCGTATACCGAGGTAATACTGAATTTGATGATTACAAAAAACATTTGGTTCAGGAATAACGTATTTCATGAGAGAGAGTTATATATATCACACAAACATACAAAATTACCCTCAACTTAAGGTTTTACAAATTATTTTCTTGTTGTTTTTTTAAAAACATCGATTATTTATTAATATTTATGTAATTTTCGTATTTTGTCGATACTTGTGAACCATTTTGTTCGTTTAAAGCCGCTTACGCAAGCAGAGTTACTTCCATCACTTTGCAAAGTTTCAGCGACAGGGAAAACTGTAATTTTGGAAATTTGAAGTTTCTCCAATCTCTTTTTAAAAAAAAATTTATTTGTATTTTTGATAATAACATATTACCGAAATGGAGAGGGAAAAAAATCCATCAAAACCGAAAACAATCCATGGATTAAATTTCTATTTTTCTACATATAATAGAACTGCCATCGGCTGAGTTTAATTTAACATCTACTCTTCAACACATTTAGCTACTAAAAGTTCGAATGAACAAGTGCGCCTTGAGCCACACCGAGACCCCTTATATTCATAGCTAAAGCAAAAGAAAATAACAACAGTAACAACAACAACAACGATTCTTCGGAAGAATTATATTACGCGGGGGAGAAGAAAAGAAGAGAAATCAATCCTCGAAAACGGCTTTTACTAGAAAACATTACTATTATTTTTTAAAAAAAATCTGATCTCCTCATACACTAGAGTTTGATGCTTGTTGTATTAATAATATAATCGGCTTTTTATCTAACAATGGTTCCTTGGTTCTCTCCCCCCTCCTCTCTTTTTTACTCGAGGACTGCGCAGCCAAAAAGCAACCAAGTGATGTTTCAGAATCGTTCAGACAATCTAGATCAGGGGTCACCAAACTACGGCCCGCGGGCCGGATCAGGCCCGCCGACGGTACTTGCATTTGCGTGATAAAGCGGATGGAACACGAGATGTTGTGAAATAAAATTTTTAAAATTTCTTCATGGATAATTGACACATCATGGGCAAGAAGGCTCAGAAAAATTTCCCGGTCAAGGTGTTAATCGAGCTGGTCTCTGGGCTGTTTTCTTCACCCTTTATTATGGCTACTAAAAGAAGAAAAGTGGACGCTGAGTGTCGCGTTTTCAATGAAGAATGGGGAGTAAAGTACTTCTTTGTGGAAACAAAGGACCAGAAAGCTAGTTGCGTGGTATACAGCGAAAGTGTTGCCGTTTTGAAAGAGTACAATACAATCTTCGGCGTCACTATGAAACAAAACATCTATCAACATATTCAAAGTTTTCTGGAAAGTTACGCTCTGAGAAATATGAGTCCATGAAACGTGGTTTAGAAACTCAAAGAAATCTCTTCACGAGAAAGTTTGCTGAAAACGAATCTGTCACTCGTACAAGTTACAAAATAGTGCATGAGTTGGCAGAGCGAGGAAAACCGTTTACTGATGGCAACTTCATCAAAGAGTGTATGATGGAAGCAGCAAATGACTTGTGTCCTGAGAAAGCCGATTTGTTTGGAAGTATCAGCCTTTCGGCAAGTTCAGTTGTGCGGAGAACAGAAGAACTTGGAGAGAACATAGTGCTACAGATACGCGAGAATAGGAACTTGTTGTGGTATTCTCTGGCGCTGGATGAGTCTACTGATCTCTCGAGTACGTCACAACTTCTTGTGTTCATTCGTGGTGTCAATTTGGACTTTCAGATAACGGAAGAGTTGGCATCCGTTTGCTGCATGCATGGAACAACAACTGGAAAAGACATTTTCATGGAAGTGCAGAAAACTTTGCAAGACTATAACCTTCAGTGGAATCAGCTTCGAGGTGTTACAGTTGATGGAGGAAAAAACATGGCTGGAGTGAGGAAGGTCTGGTCGGGCAGATCAGGACTCAGTTGGAAGATTTGCAAATTCCGGGCGCTCTGTTCATACACCGCATCATACATCAGCAAGCACTCTGTGGGAAAGACTTGGATATTTCTTGTGCACTGAAACCAGTCGTTTCTGCTGTGAACTTCATTCGGGGACATGCACTCAATCACTGTCAGTTCCAGGCTTTTCTTGAAGAAATTGATTCTGATTTCTGTGACTTGCCTTATCCCACAGCAGTGAGGTGGCTCAGCTGCGGTAAAGTCCTATTTCGTTTTTACAAGCTCCGAAACGAAATTGATGTTTTTCTCACTAAAAAAGATAGATAGAGCTGATCCACAGCTGTCAGATCCTACCTGGCTGTCAAAGTTGTCATTTTTGGTCGACATTACATCCCACATGAATGAACTGAACTTGAAACTTCAGGGAAAGGATAACCTCGTCTGTGATCTCTACAGAATCATCAAAGGATTTCGGAGAAAGCTGTCATTGTTTGAAGCACAACTGGAAGGAGAAAACTTCTCTCTCATTTCACTGTTTCAAAGAGTTTTGCGCTACAATTGCTGAAGATGTCAACCTCGATTTTCCTAAAAAGATTATTCGTGACTTGAAGAAGCATTTTTTGGAGAGATTTTCAGATCTCGACAGAATTGAGAGTGACATTCTTCTGTTCCAGAATCCGTTTGATTGTAACCTTGATGATGTGCCAGTTGAACTACAGTTGGAGCTCATTGATTTGCAAGCAAATGACTTGTTGAAAGAGAAGCACAGAGAAGGAAAACTTGTTGAATTTTACCGCTTCTTACCTGATGTTGAGTTTCCGAAATTGAAGAAATTTGCCGCTGGTATGGCATCATTGTTTGGAACAACTTATGTCTGTGAGCAAACATTTTCAAAAATGAAGTATGTGAAGTCAACACATCGAACGAGATTGACTGATGAACATTTGAAAGCAATTCTCTTGATTGGATGCAGCAATTCCAAACCAAACATTGATGATATCTTGAAAGCCAAATATCAGTTTCACAAATCTCACTAACCTTTTTTGCTGCTTAGTTTGTAAGATTCGGATATGTGCACACTAGGTCTGATGTAACTATATTTTTGCTAACGTCGCCTTCTTTGATAACTTTTTAGTAAATAAATATGTTGGTTGTCTTTGTTTTTTGTGCACTGCACGCCACTCACCCATGATTAACATGGAATGCTAAACTTAGTGTTTCGTCTTTTTTCCCAGAGCTTTCGTTCTGTCTTGCAAGTATTGAACAGAATGATTATGCGGCCCGCGCTCGTCATTCTTTCAGTTATCCGGCCCACTGTGAAAAATGTTTGGTGACCCCTGATCTAGAGAAATGGACTAACGGAAGTCGAAGCGGTTTTAGTCTACTTTCATTTTTTTTTTTTAAAAAAAGTTCGTCACGTGACGTCATTATTCATAAAGTATTTTCGGAAAATCATCTATTTGTCGGCTAGATTCGAAATTGTCGCGTTTTTTTTTTTTTAAAAACAGAAGAAGATTTTGGCATTAGAACGTTAACGTGACATTATCATGCAGATTATTTCGGGGGGGTGTTATTTTTTTGGTACTTCCACTTCAGAAAATTCTGGCGTTATGCACGACTTTGGACCTCTCGAACCCAAACTGTATACGGAGGCCCTGGGATTGATAACAGAACTCGACCATTCACGAGCCCGTTTCAATAAACATTAAAACAACAACAGCAACAAAATATACAGGCAAAATTTTAAAAAAATAAAATAAAAAAAAAAAAAAAATAATAATAATAATAATAATAATAATAATAATAATAATAATCACAATAATTCTGAATCTTTCCTTTTTTGTCTCCCCCTTCCCCGGTAGGTGGCGGAGGCGGTGGTCATGACGTCAGTCGGAGCATTTACCTACCCGCTTGTTAGGGAAAAATAAAAAAAATGGCGGGTTGTCCGCGTTCGATCAGCCGGGGGTGAGAACGGGGCCTTTGCTCTGTCTTAAACCAGACGATAGCTAAAAAAAAAAAAAAAAAAAAAGGTGGGGGAGGGGTGCGGAGAGAACGTTCGAGTCGAGATGATCTGTCGGAGGTGCGTATGCGCGTTTCCTACTTGCTGCTTGGGTTGCGAGCTGGCTGGACGGGCGTTCGTCACAGTCGCCCGTCCGCCGGATGGATGGATGGATGACACCGAGAGCTGCTCTGAAACACGGCATCCCTCCTGCCCCTGTAGTCGGTTTTTCCTCGTCAGTGTTGTGCGCTCTTCCTTGCCTATATATATATTTTGAATTAAATAATAATAATAATAATAATGTACGTAAATCCAGTCGTCTCCCTTTGTAGGTAATTTCTCGGCGTTGGAAGTCGGCCCGAGAGGGTTAATAATCCTGTTATGTGTGTGTGTATACATATCACATCCAGGATTTTATCAACCATAAAAGGTGAGCCTGGTCTGACCAGGTGGTGGGGAGACCGGGTAGTCTCGGTGTCTTTATCTATCTACAGGTTGGTGGGCTCGCTCACTGATGATGGAGCAGTGTTTCCCAACGTCGCACATCACATCACCACACCCCCTCCCCTCCCCCCTTGGTGTGGCTCCCGACTCCTCCCCATCCCTTGAATCATCGCGAAAGAATAGATACTTGCATCATTATACTTTATTATTATTTATTTATTTACAATAGTATTACAGTACAGAGTGGAACAACAACAGCTGTCTGGCAATTAATTAAAGGTAACTGCTTGACCAACAACAACAGAGGAACGAATAAGAATCAGCCTTTATTTCTCCAGCGAATTGAGGTGGTTATTCGACCAGGAAATCAAAGAATACAAAGAAAAAAGGAAACATTTCCTGATTTCAGAATTGTGACCTGACATCAGATTTCCAGTGGAATTGTACAACTTCGGTGAGAGCCTCTTGATGAGGAACAAGACGGGGTCAGCCCAGCCCAGCCCCGCCCGAAGATCTCCATGCTGACAAATATTCATACATCCTCTCTCCTTTTCTTTTTTTTTTTTTTCCCCCATATAAATATCCGTAAGAACGCTGAAAGGAACATTGGAAATGGCAGAAGTACTAGTAGGGCCTGCGCAGCTAGTTTATAGTTGACCCTGACCTGGGGATCCAGCCACATCAGTTGGCTTTTTGTGAGGCATGGATCGGTTTCCCGCTGTCGAGGTTTTGTAAGTCCATCAGCTCACAGATCTGATCTGATTCCATAGCCCGACACTCACTATTTTCGCAGTTAAAAAGAAATGGCTGAGTAATCCAAGAGGGAAAGTTCAAATGCTGGAGATCGGTGAGGTTGGAAAGATGTTGAGAGATGGTTTGCATGACATCGTCCGGTGGTTCACATTTGCTGAGATGCATGAATCGTGACAGATTATTCTTCAAGATCTGGGCCTTCCAAGACTTTAGTTTGCTTATAAAACCACAGATTTGCTATTGCAGTCCATGAGAGTTTTTTGTTCACCCTGGAGTTCATTATTTAAAACGTTCAGTTTACCAAAAATATCTGCAAGATATGAAATCAAGGCCTTGGATTCACTGGATTTCAAGAAGTGAAAGTCTTCAAGGTCCCCACCAAAGTCCAACAAGGTGTCATACAAAGTAATGGACCTTTTCAGACAGTTGCCTTTTGAGAGCCATCGCATGTGTGTATGAAGAAGCAACCTCACATATCATTGTTCATGTCCTGACAGAATGCTTTGTACAATCTCTCAGTCTTAGGATGAGCTTTTATCAAATTTACCAATTTGATCACCTTTTTTTTCCTTAAAATTGGTCCAGGTTGCAGCTGCCAAACTCTCTATGAATAATACAGTGGACAGTCGTCATATCCGGATTAGCATCTTTCAGAAGTTTGAGTACTCCTTTGTGTCATCCCATCATTGTCGGAACACCATCTGCAACAGTGGATGCAAGGTTGGCAATCAGAATATCATTATCAATCAGATACTTCATGACTACATTATAGATATTTTGCGCTGTAGTGATGATTGTCAGAGACTTGCAAAACAGCATCTTTTACATGGATTTTGAGTTGTGCTGGAACCTGGCATAGGCCAGTAGAATGGCTTCACTGTCTCGAACGGTTGTTTTGTCGAGGGCCAATGAAAATCTGGTCATCTGGAAAATCATGGTCAATTGTGTCTTGACATCGCCTGCAATTTCATCAATGCGGCGGTGAACAGTATCATTGCTGAGGAGTAAGGTGGCAATGCCGCACATAAAAGACCTTAAGTTTCCACCATCCGCGCCTTAACAAAAAGGTAGTAATTTGTAGAAAACATTTGAGTTAATTAGACATAATCTAGTAACTTCAGTAGTAACGCTCCCCCCCAACTCTTACACATTTAGCAAATTCACGAGAAGCGGAAAAAAAACTAATTAAACGGTCTAGAATTTGCATGAATTAAGGGAGAAAACCTTAATCATCATTTAAGGGAAAGAGTATGAATCACAAATTTTCCCATTAATAAAGTCAATTTCTTAGGTCAAAATTACATCATCCTGTGGCTTTATGGCTCAACAATACAAGAGATAAAAGATGAGGATTTTCTCCCAATTCCTCTCCAGGGAGCCAAGTGGACCCCTGTTGAGAAACACTGTTCTATGAGAAGAAGAATGTTTTAAGATATTAAATGGGTTTGAGAATGCAGATTTAGAATTCTCTTTTTTTTCAGGGCTTTATTTAACTCTGAGGGGGAGATGAATGCTTGCTAGACTTACTTTGGGTAGGATAATGGATTCATCGAATTTGATGTCTGTTTTGAGCTTAGACTTCATATCTCCTAAATACTATTAAGGATGTGAGAATTATTTTAATAATAATTTCTGTTTACAAGTATGAGACAGCCATTTGGAAAGTGTAAACTAATGAAATGTTCTGTTGGTTCATTAATTCATTTATTAACAATGATACGGTGATGAGGATCATTCAGACTGACTCTCTAAATTACTTAGGTCCATTAGGTAGGTGTATCTGCAGCCTTTTGCTCACCAGTCTGACTAGTATACTTTTAGGGTGTTGACATCTGTCTACAAGCTCTGGGGAAAAGAAAAGGAGAAAAACAAAATTTTTGAAGTGATGTGCGAAAGAACACTTGTCTACAGATTATTTCAGATTCTGTTTTAAATTACAGTTTGAATTTATATGCAGGTGGTTATTTCCTCCTCACCCTTTTTATTCATTGTATTTTATTTTATTTTTTTGGCAGGCAGGGTATAAGAAACAGCAGCTTTTGCTCTAAATGATTATCTAGCATGGCTGCGGAGAAGGAAGTAAAAATAAGTGGTTCTCTGAGTGCAGATTCCATGAAAGTGATTGCTGAGTCGGTGGGAATTGGAGGCCTGCCTGATGAAGCAGCGAGCCAGTTAGCAGAGGACTGCAGCTACCGCCTGAAACTGGTTGTGCAGGTAACTGACTCGAAACCTTAGTCGAGAGAATTTTGATTTTTTTTATATTTCACTCCGGTACGCACTCAAGTTTTCAGGTCTCAGGCGCACATTGCTAGTTGATAGGGTACTACAGGTAGATAGATAATGTCTGTGAGCAGCAGTGTTTTAACCACACTTTGGCATAAGTTTATCTTGTGCTGTGAGTAGTGCTGTTGTCAGGGTAGTATTCTTATGTTGTGTTTTACGGTATTAGTGGTTTCTCTCCTTTTCTTTTCCTAATTTCTGTGTCCAGCTTTGTTTTGGGAATTGATTATCAAAAAAAGAAAAACAAATTGGGAACTTACCTGGTCATGGGTTCAAGACCTACTCTTAGCAACTATTATTGTCTAAAATATCAAAAACATCTGCTGCCTGCTTATGATGGTTAAAGATCGACAAAACGTAGGTTTCTAAGAAGGTGCGGTCTGTCCAAATTAACCATCTTATTTTATATATTTATTATTTCTATATTGTAATAGTTCTGCTCAGTTATCTCCATAGTTACAGGTTACAATTTACTGTAAGATGTTTTGACTAGTCGTTATCGGAAAATGTATTATAGGAAAAAAAATCAGTTGAGAATATCTACCTACTGCCCATCATTTTTAAGAGCGGCTTCAGTTTATTTCGTTATTTCAGGCCTTGCTTGTTTTCAATCTATCCTGCAATGGATAATATATATATTTTAAAACCTGAATGAAGTAGAAAAAGTATGTAGAGCATTAAAAATATTTAGAATATTAAATATTCTCTCTCTCTCTCTCTCTCATATGATCAGTTTTGTTGTTCTCTTCAAAGTTTGTTGCCATTTTGTTTTTTTTTAACTGAAAATTACTTTTTAATTTAAAGAAATGTTTTGGCACAACAGCTGATGTTCCCACAAACTTGTAAGTGGTATTTAATTATTTTTTCATTTTCTTGTTTGATTTTAATTTAATATTAGATGTGAATATTTTTCTTTTTTTTTAAATTTAGTTTTGACTGCTACTGATTTGGTTTAAATGTTTTCAGAAACTGGCTTTTAAAAAAATTGAGTGCTAGTGCATTTTAACAGACATTGTTTATCTATGAGAAATATGTAAATCTTAGAGAGAGAGAGAGAGTTCTTCTAAATAACTCTAATAACTTTTCAAAACTATATATTGCAGCTTGTTTCTCTCACCCCTTCCTCACTCTCATTCATTCACTGAACACTTATGTAACCAATTGCAGTTGAGTACAACTTTCTGTAGAGTTAACTAGGATTTTTGACTTTAGATATGATGAAAGTAAAAAAAGGAAAGTATAATTTTATGGCACATTATGTATTTTGTAGATAGTTGTTTTTATCATTAATGACTGAAGATAGGAACAGAAAGCACTTAGCTTTATAAGTTTTCATTTCTAGGAATCTGTAAAGTTTATGCACCATGGGAAGCGACAGAAGATGTGTACCAGTGACTTTGACATGGCTCTAAGAACCAAGAATCTAGAGGTAAACAGTTTTGCTTCATCTTTCTTCAACTAATGTATTATTCTCCTGTAACATGAAATTCAGAGTTTTTTGGTTTTTTTTAAATTTTAAATATTCAATGTATTCAAGAGAAAAATAGTAACTCAGTAGATTCTGGGAGGTAAAATATCTATTAAAGTAGCAGTACATGAAAAAATTTTAATTTAAAATCAAGATGCTTTTCTGAACTGATATCTTATTTAAAGATGTAGCAGTTAAGGGATTTAGAAGCTTTAGACTGAAATATATACAATTTCTAAGGGGGGCATGTACTAGGTTTTAATTAAGAGAAGTTCACTACACAATTTTCAATTTAATGTTCAAAAAGAGGATCCTGATTAGGTTTTTTTCTTATTTTATAAATGTCAACTTTAAGTACAATTTCTGTAAAATCACATGAATCACCATGTAAAACGTTTTTCCTAGATTTATCAAAAAATTTTAATTTATAGTTTTTAGTGGAGCTTTTACTGCTTATGAGAGTAGATATAAATGTTTCTACAATTATTGCTAATATTCATCTTAACAGGGCTTAAAATAGCTGTTGTCATCAATGGCATGGCCTTACAGCTGATGGCAATATGCCCTGAAGTGATATCAAATGGAAATTTTACTCTCGGAAAATTCGTACAGATGCACTGCCACAAAATAAAGTATTTATTTTTGTTATTTATTCATTGTCTTGTATTTAAGTTGAGAAGAAAAGTGGCATTTGCATTTTTTCTCATGAGTCTTGTCTCATGGCATCCACCACTATGTTTAACACAATGGCATTATATTAATTTATGGCTGCCAAAGTACTGTTTTTTTTTTTTTTTGGAATTAACAGATTCATTCTCAAATACTGCTTACACTGATCCTAATTATTTTAAACATTCATCGCATTTCTTTTATCTTTGGAATGAGAAGATTCTTTAACCAGAGGGTTAATGAGGTAAAGATATCTTTTTGTACATTTGTTAGCTTGTTTACACCATTTGAAATAAGTTTTAATTTGGCATATGTTACCTGTATATTTTTGCTTTATTGTTAAAGGTTAACTGTTGTTAATCTAGTGTTAATCTGTAGCCAAAGCAATGGCTCTAGACTTCTGGTAGAGTTGCAAAGCTATGGATCTTTAAAAAATGATGACCGTGACCAATGAGGACTGCCTTCATGTTGGACACCTTGACCCATGGCTTTGAAATATTTAGAAATATTTATTTTGAGCCCTTTTCTGATAGTCTTATGATGGTAAGCTACCAATCAAGGTATTGGGTCGCTTGTGGTTCAATGGCAGTACAGGGTTTAAAATTTGTTTTTTAAAAAAATTTAGTATACAGATTAAGTTGGTTCATTTAATGCTTTTTATTTAACCCATTAAAGCCAAATAGTGCTGTCGATGTTTAGCTTTTTTCCTGTGACTACCTATAGTTGTAATTTAACAGCCTCTTTATGGATTTCAACCAAAAGATCTCATTCCATTTCGCTACACGAGTGGTGGAGGTCGAGAGCTGCACTTTAATGAAGAGAAGGAACTGGATTTGAATGAAATCATCAATCAACAATTTCCCAAACTTCCACTTGACGTCACCGTGAAAGGTTAGTCAGTGGTCTGTTTTCTTCTCTCTGCCTGTCTGTGTCCAGTGTTCACACATTTAGAATTTTTATCTGATTACATTAAATAAATCTTGATTTTTTTTTTTTTTTTAAATTTTTCGTGATACAAAAAAAAAATTACCTAACAAGATGGAATTTAGAGAACTTATTATGATATATTATTGTTGAAAGTAATATCATGGAGACTTATTTACTTTTAACATGCATGAAATGAATTTCTGGGCAGTGCTCCAGATGAACAGCCCAACATGGAAGAGAGAGAAATTGACCATAACAGATGTTAGGGTTTTAAATTGAATTTAAAGGCAAGTGCAGACAGGGTAAGAGTTTCAGATTTTGGATACTGTGTGGTTTAGAAGTAGGATAAGCAATCATTTTACTCAGGGTTGGTTTTAAACTGTTGGACATAAAATATTGTTGCGAAAAATAGGCATAAAGATAATTGAAATTTGATATTTATTTTACTACAGAATCTTCCTCTGAATCTTTTTTCTTTTTTGATTAAATGATATAAGTTGAAAGTTAAGTGTTTACACATTTTAAATTTATTTTTAAAGCTGACGTTGTGTTTTTTTTTTTTTTTTTTAGTAAAGTTTACATTTATCTCTGAATTCCAATTCTTTTTCTCTTTAACATCCAAAGTAGTGGACAGTATTGTAGGAGAAGATTATCATTATTGTGTGTGAGGGAGTAACTTATTCTGGAACTGCTGAGCTTGTTCAAGTCTATAAACTCTAAATGTTAGCAAAAACGAAGTAATTTAAGTGGCAATTAAAAAGTTACAAAAACAAGAATACAACTAAATTAATATTTTGAACTATATCTTAGGGCATTGCTAGCTTAAGAAAGCCAACTTTGGCAGGCCAGACAGACATGATATGAAGCCCTCATGGACACAGCAAGTTGTCTTGCCCCATGTAGGCAGCTTCACAATACTGACGTTGAACAAAATAAGCAACATGTCGGAAGAGAAATTCACTTAGTTCTTAACCTGAAGAAGAAAAACAAGCCAACGTTCTATTGCAAATTGAAAATAAGATTCTACTTCTAAAAGTAGATGAAGTGTAGAACAAAACTTTATTAAAACTTACTTTAACAGTCAGGATTGAAACTTCATGAAGGGAACTGTTCAATAAATAACCTGTTTAGGAACAGTACATTTTTTTTAACCTAAAAAAATGTCTTGAGTGTAGTTGTGTACGTATTTTATCAGAAAAGTGTTTTGGAAAGCTGTTCAGTTGTAACATTTTGCAAATATAGGACTATCAAAATTAATAAAAGAAGAAATTCTGTAAGCTCTATAGAGCAGAATAAAAACTAAATGATCAGGTTTATGAAAATGAGACAAAGATATTCTATCTCATAGTAAAACCTGTGAATATAGTTTTACAGTGCACAGATGTATCAAGAAAATTATCATTATGATCACAGAAGGGGACAAGGAAAAATACTTGCTAATCATTCTTAATTTCCTCAGAAACTGACATGTTTAAGATTAAGCCACTGGACAAAGTCATTAGCAGCAGAATCTGAAGGAAATAAAATGCAAATATATTATCATCATACCTACAATAAAGTATGGATACTTGACCTGTATAGTTACATAATTGATCTTTAGTGGAAGAGAGAATTGTTTACTTAGACAGAACCAAAAGGAGAACCTGTGCCAACACCGACAGTTGGTATTACAATTTGTTAATAAAAATTGAAATAGACATTTGATTTAGCCAAACTTAGCAATTTACTGGCGTGGTTGTGCTAGTAGCTGCAGTCGTACCACAACACCGTTTGTTAATTTGAACATCAATAGTATAATCAAGAGGAATGAGAGTGAATGATGCAGCAACAAAACTGCACATTATACGATTAATGAAGTTGGCATCATTCAAAAATGAAAAATTGATTGAATCTTTAAGTGTATTCATTATTAAAAACAGATCACAACTTTTTCACTTACATCTACATATTTCATTTTCTAGTTTAAATATAAGAGGTCTGATTGTTCCATCTTTGTGGCATTTTTTGTGTGCCTGAGTTGGTTTAATTGTTTAGCTTGAATAGTTGTTTTTGTTTCTTTTTTGTTAAAATTAAAATTTTTTTCTAAGTTTATCAATTTGAATTGTAATTACGAGTAATCAGATGTTCGTTTGTTTGTGCCGTAGGTTCACTTGTTGCCATGGTAACAGTCAAGGTTCAGTCCCTGATGTGATGTAACCATATCTGACAAAGCCTGCTAACTTGTTTTTATTTCATTTAATCCAAAAAGAAAAAAACAAATATGGATTTAAAATTCTTACTGACAAACACACTATGTACAGCCAAGTTTATTACTCTGCTGCTTAAAAAGCTTGTCAGAGTCTGCAGTGTTTTTCTGACAATGGAATATTTTTTAAAATTTTTTTTTTATCTTCCTTTAGCACATTGGTTGAGCATTGAGGGTATACAGCCAGCTATTCCAGAAAACCCACCTCCAGCATCCAAAGAGCAGCAGCAGAAGGAAAGTTTGGACACCAATGTAAAGACACTGATTGATAGGATTCAGAAACCTAAGCCGCAGGTGAACAAGACGTGGCTGAAGCACAAGGTCGCCGACATGGTCAAACTGAAGAACTTAACAACGCATGAACTCTCTGTTGTAAGTTGGACCTTTGTTTTTGTTTGGTGGGAACTAAACTAAAACTTACCCCAGTATTTTAAGCAATGGACATAATGTAAATATTATTTCCTAAGAGTAAATTAGTAAAACTTACATTAGTATTTTTTATGAATTGGTTTAAGTTTGCTCACAGGAATATAATAAAGCACTCTAATCTGACACAAATGATCCATTTTTGGATGAATACATTTATACAGTCACATGACAGTAAAAACGAAAAGCTAGCAATGAAAAAGAAGAAAAATAATTTTCTGGAATATTGCACAACTTGATAATTATCTTTTCTCTATTGACAGGGTTGATGATAATTTTTTGGTTATTTTTTGAAATTGTTAGCTAGCTATGTAGAGATAAGATTGTTTGTTTATTCATTTCTTTTCTGTATTCTGTAAACAGTAAATGTCTTGCTATGAATTTGTAGGAGCAACAGCTGTATTACAAAGAGATTACAGAGGCGTGTGTAGGAGCAGATGAACCAAGACGACAGGTAGGTTAGTTACTCTGGTGGTGGTAATTTAAATATTGATATTTATTTTAGGCTACCTCATACTTTTTAAGAAAACTGTCTTTAGTAACTTAAGTTTTTGTGAAGTTTTATCATTTTCTAATTACCTTCAATTGTTCTGATTAAAAGAAAAAGTTTATGTATGTGTGTGTGTATATATATATTTTTAGCAAGCACTGCAGAGTTTGGCCTCTGACCCTGGACTCCACCAGATGTTGCCACGATTTAGTACGTTCATCTCTGAAGGGGTAGGTGCAAGCATTTCTATTATTGCAGACACCCTCGTGGTACATCTGTGACACAGTCATCCAAACAACAACTGTGGTTTTCAAGATAAATCATTTTATCAAAATTCTTGCTGCTGGTTTTTACTTCTATGGTTATTTTGAAGCCAGGAGTGCAGGGATTCTGAAACCTGGTTCTCTATCCCGGTAGTTAACAGATTCTCTCAATGCAATGCATTGGTGCTGTTCCATTTGTAGTTTTCCAGGATCTTCAATGTGGACTCAACTGTTGTTGGTTTTTTTCCCTCTATCTGTCAACTTTTAGCTAAGTTCCACTATAGTGGTGTTTACCTTCACTGCATTGCATTGTGGGAGTTTTCTTTTAAATTATTGGCAACAAACTTGTTTCTGACTTCATACACCTTCATAAGTTACCTTTGTACCACTTAAGAAGTTTCTCATGGGTTTTTTTATTCATGACTTTTGACTCGTGTACATTAACTCGCTCCATGAGATTACAATTATTCCACTCCACACATGGGTGCGGTTTGTGTTCAAAGCACATTATGGCTTCGTTGATACACATGGAGTTTCAAACATCACAGTCCAGTTACTATGGCAGAACAAAAAAAATAACCCAGCTAAAGATTTGTGGTGATAATTCCTTCATAGAAAATGTTTGCATTTCATTATCTGAACAGTGTATTTTTTAATTTATTTTTTTTTTTAACCAGGTTAAAATCAACGTGGTGCAGAACAACCTGGCTTTACTGATCTACCTGATGAGAATGGTGAAGTCCCTGATTGATAACCCTAACCTCTATCTAGAAAAATATGTGAGTGGTGGTTTATTTGTGGACATTCCTTTTGTTGTGCTGCACCATTATCTATTCCTGCCATGTGGTTTTTAGACTAAAAGTATGTCTTGAAAATATTAGTCATAAGGTTTTGTAATTATGAACGGTTCTATTGATATTGAAAATAAAATTACCGCACAATCTTCTTATGCTATATTCTTTCCCTGTCAGTAGTAATTTTGGGTATGGTATATGCTTTTTAATTTAATATTGATTTTCTCCCTGGCCATGGTAGAAGGCTCGTGTCTTTATGTGTATCTCCTTCATTGAAGTAAGAGAGAGATACATCAGTTTTTTCAGCTCAGTTACTGGAGTGGCATTCCAATGCTGAAATGTTTCATTTTAGAAATAATTGACCATCTTTTACACTTCACTGATGTTTTCTTTCTATTTAATGACATTAGTCTAATTGGCCCTTCCACTTAGATGATTTCTGACCTGATTAAGCATTTTTGAGTATCATTTTTAAATTCAGTCATTTAGATTGAGTATGATTTGAATGTACCGCTTTATTAGGATTCATCTGACTCTACAGAAACGCTGATTATGTTAAGCTGAATATCTTTAGAATGTCTGCATTTTGCCTCATTAATCATACTGTTGGCATTGTGCCTCAGAGGTAACTGCCCTCTCTGCATAGATCCCACTTTTTTCTTATGTACATCTTTTAGCTTTGCCTGCTACCTGAACTGATGGTTTTGAGCTTTTTGTTGTTTTATCAGCAGCTTTTGTATGTAAGATGTCCATGGACGTTTTGGTCATTGTATACAATCAGCTGATTGTTTCTGTTAGTATTTTATGAAAGACAAGGTTACTAGAATGTTAAAGTTCTGCTGGTAAGTTAGGTTTCAGATATGATAAACTAAATACTTTCTGAAATATAGTAACTTAATCTGTAATAAGACAGTAGTAGATTTTAAAAAGCATGCAAAAAACCCTCTTTATTTGATAGCCAGTATGATACAAAACCACCATGAAAACTATTTTTTAAATAGTTTGTGTATGTGTAAAAAAATCCATGTCTAATGTAGAATTTATTTCTTTAATTTGGAACAAATGGGGTTATTTTGCATTAATTTCATTGCCATTTTATTAGTAACAGAACCAGCTAGTAAACCTATATTTCAGCATTCCCTGTTGCAGTCATCAGGTTTAGATCCAAGAATATGTATCAGTTTTTATTTATAACTGGCATTTTTACAACGGTAAAAATTGGTGGAAAACCGACAAGACTTGATTGGTTAAACTTGAAATAACTCTTATTTCTTAATCTCCATCTATAATTTTTATAGCTTCATGAAATTATCCCTGCAGTCAGTACATGCATTGTCAGCAAGCAGCTGTGTATGCGGCCTGAGTTTGACAACCACTGGGCACTGCGAGATTTTGCAGCCAGATTAATGAACACAATCTGCAAGTGAGTAAAGCCTACACAAACGACTGTTGAGTGTAACTCAGGGCTTAATATGATGAAAGCCTTGCTTTATGATTATGTAAGCATATTTGTTGTTGTTGTCGTATTAACAATTCTTTGATTTTTTTTTTTGGAAGAGATATGGTATTTTTAAACTTCTACATTCTAGTCTAAGTACATTTGGCTGGCTGGGGTGTGTAAAAAAAATCAAAAAAATCTGTATCCAATGCAGAATTTTAAGATTTTTTTATTTTCTAATGAAGTTTATGGGGATGTTTTATAAAAATAAAAAGGTTATTTTGTACATTTCACCATCTTTTGTATTTCACCAAGTTTACTGACATTAATCAGCCCTTCCCTCATTTCTTTACCATTCACAGATATATAAGTAGGTAGGTTATTGGTGGGAAAAATCCCAATAGAGGAGAAGTTTGATTTAGAAGTTGATATCTAGCAACATTTAACATCTGAAAAACTCGTGACCAGGTAGTTCCAAAAGCTGATAGTGAGGTGAGATGTTCAGGGTGCACAGACCTTCCAGGTGCTGTTTTTTAGCTCCCTACTTTTCATCTAACCACTTTGTGTTTACTAAATTTATCATGAGAGGTCTTTGGAAACACTTCTAACCCTGTTTGGCTCATCTCTAAATGAGTTTCATCATTGGAAATGTTATAGATTGGAAAATAAAGTATTTCACATATTTAGCAGCAGAACTGACCTAATCATGTGTGTCTGATGTTAGTCTACAAATATGTCAATTTATAGCAAAGTACTTTTTACTTTGAAGATACAGAAAAATATTTCTCTTAGGGATGTACAAAACATGACATCGAGCAAAACGTTTTGAGAGCTGATTTTAGTTGTCTTTTTGTAAATACACAAAATTGTCAGAAATAGACATTACAAAAGAATTCTTCAGAGGTGACTTCTAGTTTAAACTTATTCTTAAAATAAAGCTTTTAGCACACTGTTGATTTTGAAATTTGTTTATTTTTTTAAATATAGGAACTTTAACACATGTCGAAACAGTTTGCAGTGTCGAATCACAAAGATATTCAGCCGTGCACTACAGGCCGAGAAGCTACCCCTGTCTACTCAGTATGGAGCTCTTGTTGGACTTGGTGAACAAGGACCAGATGTAAGGAGCATGACTACTATGCTGTACAAGTTTTTTTGTCACTGCTGCAGAAGAAAACAACTAATTAATATTCATAATAGTCTTCATTTATGTATATATAATTTCAGAAAAAAGCAAAGCAAGAAGTGATTGGATCACATTCAAATGTTTGAAAGAAGAAGCAGTAATTTTTTTATAAATTATATAAAAATGTGTAACTGGAGAAAAGTATTTAACTATTCAGAATTAATTGATTAGTTGAATTAATTCTGTGTTAAAACAATCTTCATCTACTTGATATCATTCATGACTTTGTGTGTCTGTATTTAAATGCCTTGCATTCAAACAAGATGGCTTATAGTTCCATATTTATGTAGCTTGTGCCAATTAGCAAAATTAGTAATTTGCTCAGGTGTCCCTGTAGCCAATGAAATCTCCAGTTCATGGGTACTATAGAAAGCTTGATATCCAGTCTATATCCTCAACATATTTTAAGTATAGAAGCTTTTAGTTTTGTTAGTAAAGGTGACTTTAGCTCTCTGATAAGTTATCAAAGAATCCAAAGTACGTCTTGGAGATTTCATCTATGCAATATTTGCTTATTGTTGTGGCAATTTTTTTATCTTATTTTGCGCATATGTTTATATGAAGATAATGTAACAGCATCTCTGCCTATGCAGATGTTGTGTATTTTCCCAACAACAATAGTATGTAAAAAAAACAAATCATCTTTTTACTTTTATTGGTCGCTCAGCAGACAAGCCAGCCCAAAAGGGCATGCGTGAACATTTTAAAAATTTGGTAAAAAGTGAATGTCCGATTGTGTATTTCGTACTCGTCCACATGTCTGCTTGCCTGCTTGTCATTACAGCAGTATTTTCTCTTTGTAGGTTGTAAAAACTTTTATTGTGCCTCATCTGAAGATCCTTGGCGAGCGATTAAAGACAATCAGCGAGAGTCCACTTGTTAGCAGCCTGGACAAATTAGCTGTGGATCACGTGAAAAAGTTGTTACTGGTTTGTGTGTTTGCTTCTCAGTTGACAAACAGATATTCTCATTATAAAAAAAAACAACTTTAAATCACTTTAAAGTAGAAAATATTATCTTTTTTTTTAAAATACTGTGTATGTTTTTTCCTCCCATACATTGTACTAATGGCTCCTGAGGTTCACTCCTTTCAGAATAATATTAGCCAGGACGAATCTTATGGTATTATTGAAATCTACTGGCAGTGTATTTATGTTATGAAACCAAAACAGTGGTAAACAAAAGCATAATAACAGTTTATTGGTTTTGTTTCAGAAATTTGTACCCGCTGTTCTGAAGAACATGAAAATTGGCAGTGACACAGTAGATGACTATGTGAAGGAAATTGGGTACCTAGGCTCTTCACTGCACGCAGCTGTCCAGCAAGAGAAACAGGCTCCAACACAGACCACTACAGCAACTACCAGTTGCATGACAACAAGTAATACCAGCACAGGCAGTATTACGACCACTACATCTACTCATACCATGAAACCAGCATTACAGCTACCACAGGTAGGCTGGGCAGAGGTGACACAACTTTCTGCATTTTGTTTGCTGTAGGAGATTAAAAAATAAAATGCTTTGCTACTTTGGAATAAAAATTTATTCACAAGGACTGTCTGTGATTAAATTTAAAGATGACATGCAGTCCTTATTTAGGTAGTGGTGGCTCTCCCCCCTATTAATTGCTTGATATCTTGATATTGTGTAAACCAACTCAGGTACATGTAATATCTATGTTTTTCTCATTGAAATGCTGTTAAAAATTTAGTGGTAAATGATGAGAATGGAGTAGATTCTAACTCTTTAAAATAAATGTTTACATATGGTCAGCTTAAAGCATCGAGGTTGGGGTATGCGAAAAAATTGTATACTTTATAAAAATATAATTAGGATTCATGGACACTTGGGGTATTACTCAACATTTTTGTTGTTTTTATTTTGCTGCAGGTGAGACAGTCAATTGTGATTCACTCCAGGAGTTCTTCCCAACCATTGACTCCAACGACGACAGCCGCAGCAAGGATCATAACCACTGATGGGTGCTCGCTCCCACGCACACCAACAACCCCATCAATACCTGGACAGCAGAAATATGTGATTGTGACACCACAGCAAAGAACACAAAATACTGCAGGCCAAACAACATTCACCACCACTGGCAGCACCAATGCCACTCCAACCATTGTCAAACTTGTGACGACAGCCAACTCCAGCTCGAACTCCATTTCTGGCACCCCGGCGCAGAAGATAGTCGTGATGTCACTGCCCCAGGGTGTGTCGAGTTCTCAGGGGTTGATTACGTCACAGAATAGTGCAGTAACAGCCCAGGACATTGGTATGAAGAGTGTGTTTAGTGCACCATCTTCTATAGTAACTGTGAAGAAAGAACCATCTAGTCCATAAACCATGATTCAGAAGGTCTACAGATGTATAGATATACCTTTTGTTTTGTACTTACTGCAAATACTTCAGTTTATTATGTTGTTTTCTGTTTCTGCATGTAGTTTTCTAGTCATAGGCTGCATCTGAAGAAAACTTTAATAAACTGTAGTAAATGATAAGTCAGGGTGACAGTTTAAAGAAAAAAAGGGGTTTGTTTTGGATAACACTGAATCTAAAACAGAAGTTCCAGCGTGTTGCTGGTTAACGTAGACTAGGTTTGGAGTTCTTGGTTTTCTACTTGTGAGAATCTATAATTTTTTAAAGAAACTCCAAAATGTGTTGTAAAAGAAGTTTTCTGTTTAAAGCATGAAATAAATTTGTTAATATTGAAATGATGTTACAATTACAGTATTCACCTGACTGTCTTCTAAGGAACTACGGTATGTCATTTTACACGATGACTACTGCCAGCGATGTTTAAACAGCTGTCTTTACCTTCTGATACTTACCTTGCACATCTCACTCTCTTGAGTTCATGATTATCAGAAGTTTATGGTCTGGATAATTGTATTTTAAATTCAAATATAGTAAGATTTTGTTTTTCTACTCTACACCAGGTTGCACTACTATTTTGGTGCCCTTTACTTTTAGAGTTTTCTTCTCATACTCAGTTTGTTAACTATTGAAGAGCAATTGCCACCCTGAGGAGTGTGATAGCTATAAGGTACATGCACACCTTTCCTTCATGGATAGCCTAGAATGTGGTTAGCAGGTAGATTGCTAATCTTAGATTCATTCTTGCAGTTTCAGATAGCAGAGAAAATCAATTTATATTTTTGCAGGAAAAGAAATAGTGCAGATGGAAATTACTTGATTAAAACCTTTGTTAGGACTAACTCGGAGAGACTAGATAGAATTATACAGGAGGTGGGGATAAATACAGCAGGCCGCCAGGGCTTGAAACTTAACTTATCTATATTTTTTTTTTCGGTATTTGTTTCTGGAAAGTTTTTTAAATTATCAATCATGACACCACAAGAATATCTGTAGGCCAAAATAGGACTATAGTCTTGTTTTGTAACTGGTATTACTTATATTACTAATTATCTTAGTGGACAGATTTTCTTTTTTTTTTTTTTTTGCATAATATGCACTTCATTTCTGGGCTGTATTTTCCAAAAGTGATGTCCCTAATCATTTGTATGTGGTGAACAGAACTGCTAAAGTTTTACTATTGATAGTAAACAATGAGTTTGAGACACACACTCATCAATTTGGATCTTTTGACCCTTTGAGGAAGTGGATAACTATCTTGACAGAGTAATATCCTTATGCCATTATATCTATCTATCTATCTATATATATATATAGAGAGAGATAATGGCATACCTACTCGAAGGGCTTAAGCATTATTTATTGTAAATCCTTATCTACTGTTGTATTACAGTAATAAACTGATGATGAGATGGCTAGTTAGGATTTTCTATCGGTAAACATAGGTTTATATATGTAAATATATATCTCTCAGGGACATTTAGATAAAACTTGGCTGAAATAGCATCACTGATTCTATCCAGTTTGGGTTTTATTTGGACATGCTTGGTATGTATGTTAATGTTTGCCTTTTTCTGATAAATACGTGTCAAGACATCAACTCTACTCTTTCCAAAGACAGCAAAATTAGGGTATTGACGGTATTTCTCAATTAAAAGTAGTTTATTTTTATTTGGATCTATTTCCTGACATTACGCTGGGTCAGTGACATGTGAGGGAGCGAGCTGGAATAATTAACAGAGGTGTAAATGTAGCTTTGTGTGTAAGCCACATTTAGAAATGCTTGTTTTGGGAGAGATTACTTTTATATTGTGAGGGGGAATGAGTGCACGTGTGCTTCAGAGTAAATGAGTGGAGGAGAATCTTTGCATAACTGTTGACCCCCCCCCCCTCTCATTCATCTTTGAATTTCCGACCGTATATTTTTTTTTGTATAAAAGGGAGTTTTTGGCATTATGTAAAGAATGGACTACTACAGCATAATGGTGTTTCTGTTACGTTAGCTGGAAAAAAAACACTATTCATTTTTCAAAAATTTATATTGGCAATTTTAGTGGATCATGTCAATAATTTGCCTGCCATAAGTTGTATGGTCGATGTGTAAATTGCAGGGGTCAGCCATTTTCTATTTAGAAAAAGAAAGCCTCCAACAAACAACCTTTAGTTATGGTAATACTTTGAAAAGAGAATCAGGAGAACTCAGTTGGTGTCAGAAGTCAGCTGAGTGTTATTTTATCTTCATATTTTTGTACTTGTCTGGAGGTAATAGTGCTAATGTAGGTTCTGCATATCGTATTCACACAATATGACAATATTCTGTTTTGATAGGAAGGGTTACCGAGTAAAACGGTTGAATTTTTTTTTTAAATTTCCAAACTTTTGTCAACTGATTTAAAAACCAGATTTGATAAAAGAATGAATATGGAAACTGTGTGTAAAAATGGCTCCTCAATTAGATCACCTGTTCTGTTTTGTTTGTGAACAGGGGGCAGGACCTCTGTTATGCATACGTTGACAATTGTCATAAAGAGACTTGACATTCGAAATAAAATTCTATTATTTTAGATGCTTGCGTTTATTAAAAATAAGTTTTAAATATTTTTAGATGTAGAAGAAAGTTTGCCTTATTCTGTTGTTCTAAACCTTACAAAGGTTAGTACTTTTACCAGGTGAAGTGGTCTTTCAACCCCTTCATTTAGCAGTCAGTTGTATACATATAGATAATGTTTTGTCGGTTACATTTCGCACACACAAACACACACGACTGAACCCAAGCCTACTGACGAAACTATGAGAATCACAAGCCATTTAAAATTTCCTGAGATGGTGTTAATAAGTACAAGTGAACAAAAAAAGATTCAGACACACATACAAATTGTTTTAAACTACTTGTAAGTCAGGTTGCTATATGATATGCTTATATCCTGGCATAAGTAAGTCAGGCTGCTATATGATATGCTTATATCCTGGCATAAGTAAGTCAGGCTGTTATGATATGCTTATATCCTGGCATAAGTAAGTCAGGCTGCTATATGATATGCTTATATCCCGGCATAAGTAAGTCAGGCTGCTATAAGATATGCTTATATCCCAGCATAAGTAAGTCAGGCTGCTATATATGCTTATATCCCGGCATAAGTAAGTCAGGCTGCTATATGATATGCTTATATCCCGGCATAAGTAAGTCAGGCTGCTATAAGATATGCTTATATCCCGGCATAAGTAAGTCAGGCTGCTATAAGATATGCTTATATCCCGGCATAAGTAAGTCAGGCTGTTATGATATGCTTATATCCCAGCATAAGTAAGTCAGGCTGCTATAAGATATGCTTATATCCCAGCATAAGTAAGTCAGGCTGCTATATGATATGCTTCCAGCATAAGTAAGTCAGGCTGCTATATATGCTTATATCCCAGCATAAGTAAGTCAGGCTGTTATGATATGCTTATATCCCGGCATAAGTAAGTCAGGCTGCTATATGATATGCTTATATCCCAGCATAAGTAAGTCAGGCTGCTATATGATATGCTTATATCCTGGCATAAGTAAGTCAGGCTGCTATAAGATATGCTTATATCCCAGCATAAGTAAGTCAGGCTGCTATAGATATGCTTATATCCTGGCATAAGTAAGTCAGGCTGTTATGATATGCTTATATCCTGGCATAAGTAAGTCAGGCTGCTATATGATATGCTTATATCCCGGCATAAGTAAGTCAGGCTGCTATAAGATATGCTTATATCCCAGCATAAGTAAGTCAGGCTGCTATATGATATGCTTATATCCCGGCATAAGTAAGTCAGGCTGCTATATGATATGCTTATATCCCAGCATAAGTAAGTCAGGCTGCTATAAGATATGCTTATATCCCGGCATAAGTAAGTCAGGCTGCTATAAGATATGCTTATATCCCGGCATAAGTAAGTCAGGCTGCTATAAGATATGCTTATATCCCAGCATAAGTAAGTCAGGTTGCTATATGATATGCTTATATCCCAGCATAAGTAAGTCAGGCTGCTATATGATATGCTTATATCCCGGCATAAGTAAGTCAGGCTGCTATATGATATGCTTATATCCCAGCATAAGTAAGTCAGGCTGCTATATGATATGCTTATATCCCAGCATAAGTAAGTCAGGCTGCTATAAGATATGCTTATATCCCAGCATAAGTAAGTCAGGCTGCTATATGATATGCTTATATCCCAGCATAAGTAAGTCAGGCTGCTATAAGATATGCTTATATCCCAGCATAAGTAAGTCAGGCTGATATATGATAAGCTTATATCCCAGCATAAGTAAGTCAGGCTGCTATATGATAAGCTTATATCCCAGCATAAGTAAGTCAGGCTGCTATATGATAAGCTTATATCCCGGCATAATTAAGTCAGGCTGCTATATGATAAGCTTATATCCCAGCATAAGTAAGTCAGGCTGCTATATGATATGCTTATATCCCAGCATAAGTAAGTCAGGCTGCTATAAGATATGCTTATATCCCAGCATAAGTAAGTCAGGCTGCTATAAGATATGCTTATATCCCAGCATAAGTAAGTCAGGCTGCTATATGATAAGCTTATATCCCGGCATAATTAAGTCAGGCTGCTATATGATAAGCTTATATCCCAGCATAAGTAAGTCAGGCTGCTATATGATATGCTTATATCCCAGCATAAGTAAGTCAGGCTGCTATAAGATATGCTTATATCCCAGCATAAGTAAGTCAGGCTGCTATAAGATATGCTTATATCCCAGCATAAGTAAGTCAGGCTGCTATATGATATGCTTATATCCCAGCATAAGTAAGTCAGGCTGCTATATGATAAGCTTATATCCCGGCATAAGGAAGCTGTAACATAAAACACGATAGTGATGAAGCTGGCGGATCATCAAGGTAGAGGGAGCCAGAGAACAAATGGTAGAACTCTGGGATTCTCACCAAATCTCATTTGTGCTGTAATTAATAACCATGACGACCATTCCATCCCACTAAATGCATCCGAGCCGATGTTTTTAAAAAGAGATGATGGAGATGTAAGTGGTTTCCCCGTGTGTTTAGTTTAGTTAAGCTACCTTCAGAATAAATAACTGGGTAGCTTGAGATCAGCAGCGAGAGGGGTGGGGTGGGGTTAGGGGTGCAAGTTCTTACGGCGAGGAAGGGGGACTTAGAAACTCTGGTTATAAGCGTCTAAATACATTTACCAGCCCGGGGGGGGGTAGAATTTAAGCTCGTGACTCGTCAGAATTGAAGTCGGCGGCGATGGCTGATCTTCTGGACCGATGCTCCCTCCTCTCCGCCGCAGCAGGATCCCACTACGGTGGGTGGACTTCTTCTTCTTCTTGTTTTTGTTTCTGGTTCGGCGTTGAAAATCGTCCCCTACCCCCACCGGTCTCCGGAGCCACCCCCGGTTGGACCTTCGCTACCCGGAAGTCACGAGTTTGGGTGTCGGTGCCTGCCATTGTTGTTGTTCGAGTCCTTCCTTCCCGTCCCGTCCCTCATGCATGCTGTCCGATATCTCAGACTCCGCCCGCTGACCAGACGGGGGTGGGGCACGTGACGTACAAGACGAACTTCATCCATGCACTGCTCTAGGACTCGATAAGATTACCTGTGGTAGCTCTCATTGTCGTGATGATGAATTAACTCTTCGAAACAGGTCTGTGTGCCTCCAGGTGCTGGGTTACTTGGTGATCGCCTCAGTCATTGTGGGTAAGTACGTTCTGTTTATTAAGACGATGTCCGACGACTTGAGTTCCTCCTTAGGTCAGGGAATACCGGTTTGTGTTGAGTCTTACAGATGGTTGAGGAGGCTATAGATACGTCCCCTCCCTACTACATGATGAGGATGCTATAGATACGCCCCTCCCTAGTACATGATGAGGATGCTATAGATACGTCATCTCCCTACTACATGATGAGGATGCTATAGATACGTCCCCTCCCTACTACATGATGAGGATGCTATTGATACATCCCCTCTACTACATGATGAGGATGCTATTGATACATCCCCTCTACTACATGATGAGGATGCTATAGATACGCCCCTCCCTAGTACATGATGAGGATGCTATAGATACGTCCTCTCCCCACTACATGATGAGGATGCTATAGATACGTCCTCTCCCTACTACATGATGAGGATGCTATAGATACATCCCCTCTACTACATGCTGAGGATGCTATAGATACGTCCTCTCCCATTTATATGATAGGATGCTATTGATACGCCCCCTCTTTACTACATGATGAGGATGCTATTGATACATCCCCTCTACTACATGCTGAGGATGCTATAGATACGTCCTCTCCCTAGTACATGATGAGGATGCTATAGATACGTCCTCTCCCCACTACATGATGAGGATGCTATAGATACGCCCCCTCTTTACTACATGATGAGGATGCTATAGATACGTCCTCTCCCTACTACATGCTGAGGATGCTATAGATATGTCCTCTCTCAACTACATGATTTAAATCAGAGGAGATCATTTAACTAACAAGTGAAGAAATGTCCCTTTTAGTCATACTATTTATTTTTATAAGAATTCCTTTATTTGTATCATTTGAATACCTTGTATCCATTAAAAACAATTCATTAAATAAAATACCTTTCTTTAATTCCACATATATAATTACAAGCATCCTTAAACTGGTTTGATTTCTTTGTTACAATCTACAATAGGCAGAAGTTCATATCATAATTCAGAAAGTTTGAAAGTATAATAATAATAATAATTTTTATTATTAAGTTACGCACAAGCACAAAAAACGTTTTTAGGTAAGTAGTTTTATTCATTTTTTAAAATTTTGCAATGAACCAACATTACAATAAATTAAAGATGTCAGGCCTGTAATTTTATAGCCAAACATTAAGATAATGCACTTTTTGAAAAACTTGGCAGATGAATTATCTTCGGCTTAACAGAGCCCCGCACAACATCTAATCATAGCTGCTTCCTCATCATTCTGAACCGTTGACAGTTTGAGTGTACAGCTTCGAATGCAATGTGTTACGGAATCACTGAAGTTTTCACAGTTTTAAGAATAATTTGGCTTCATCACCAACATAACTATTTACAATTTATTAAATGCATATAAGAAATAATTCGTATTGATGCATCTGGTGTTCTTGACATGAGAATAAAAATGGTAGTGTTGGCAGGACCCATACAACAGTACGTACAGCTGTGATGTACACAGAACTGTTGTCTCTTTAACAGGATAGCTACAGCATTGATCGAGAAAAGAAACCAGCTTTAATTTACTGAAATTCTCATGAGGTTAATGTAGCTAAGTTACAGTGTCACAAAAATGTGTCTTTTTGTTATGGAATAAAGTCTTTAACAGTTCCTGTAACATAGATGGATTATTAAGAATTACCTCCCCTACACTTCATTTGCTTTCAATATATATATATTTAGAGAGAGAAAGACCACGAAATAATATGATCATGGCTACCAAGCTTCTTGTGAAGTATTTAAAATATGTGTGATAGTTAAAGCATGCATTGCCTTTATTAATAACTTATTTTTATTTTCTTCCTACAGCACAGGTTCCCCAGATAATAAAGATAGTGCACCACCACTCTGTTGAAGGCATCAGTCTTGCCAGCCTTATCTTGATCATAGAAGCCTCATCAGCCTCGGTTGCATATGCTTTGGTGAAAAAATTTCCATTTAGGTACCAGTATATGTGTGTATATATATTAGTACAGTGTGTGTGTGTGTATATATTAGTACAGTGTGTGTATGTGTGTGTATATATATCAGTACAATGTGTGTGTGTGTGTATATATATTAGTACAGTGTGTGTGTATATATATTAGTACAGTGTGTGTATGTGTGTGTATATATATCAGTACAATGTGTGTGTGTGTGTATATATATTAGTACAGTGTGTGTGTGTATATATATATTAGTACAGTGTGTGTATGTGTGTGTATATATATCAGTACAATGTGTGTGTGTGTGTGTGTATATACAGTACAGTATAGTAAAACTGGATAAAGAGAAGGTAATGTGCTTTACCGAAGGTCAAGAGACAAAGTTGTTTCTAACGTTTGGGAGAGGAATACAGTCTGAAGAAAAATAATATTTAAAGATGAAAATAAAGCAACATAAAGGATCACAGAGCTTCACTAAAGATTTATTTAATGGTAAAGAACGATGCCATGCATACAAACCTGTTTTGAAACAGTGCATCCGTTAATGGAGAAAGTTATGGTTTTGGTAGTACTGTACATGCGTTCTTGGCAGTGGCATCAGCTTACAATATTTTTTTTATTTTCTCTCTCAGGCAGATGGCATGCTTTTTTTTACTATTTAAAGGTCAGTCATGAAGGGCTGCCTATACAGGTAGGGCCATTCACTCATCTCTACGATTGGTTCTTGTCCCATCTTGCCTGGCAGAGAGAATTCAGCCCTGGCCCACTTAAAAAAAATTCTAACTGTAAATTTGTCCTTGAACGGCATAAGATACTGGCTACATCTTGTTCGGATTTCAAACTTCAGATGCAGGAATCTCAGTTTAAACATCCCAACCTGTTTTTAAATGGCAATAGGACCTTCATGCTCAGTTATTTAATCTATGCCTTTCCTTGCCCTAACTAGAGTTAATGGTCTAATGGCTTTATTAAATTATCTAAATTTTGTTGTTCCTTTTTTTCCTACCCACCGTCACACGCTCACATGCAGTGTTCCATAATGAACTGAACAGGATCAAGCGATTTTCTGTGCCAATGCATTATGCAGCATTACCACAATCTACAAATGACATGGTGTCAGTACGTGCTTTTAAGAATCTGCGTGGCGCTGTAACACCTGTAAGGGGATGGCAAAACGCTTGACTGCATGGAAGGTGTGGCTTATTAGAGGTTATTCAAAATTGGAAAACACATCAGAAGGGGGAGATCTCATGGTAACACCGTCAGTTTGGATGTGCAGTTGATCGCTGAAAATAAACAAGCATCTGAAGTGGCAAAATCTGATAACTTACTCTGAAACATCAGCAGTATAGTTGAGAGGAACATTTGTGAATGATAAAACCAGACCTAAACTGCACATGATTTGTTTATTGGAATGAATGTTTTTTAATAGGCAAAAAAACTGAAGGAATTCTAAGTATGAACAGTGATAATATATAGGCTGTAACTCAACTGGCCATAAAGATGTACATTCAGGAATGAATTTGGTTTTAATTGTTAATCAATCAATATCTTTGTGAAATCCTTTCAAGACATTTAGCATAAACAGAATCTTTGTCAATACATTATTCAAATTATGAAGTGTAAAACAGTACACCTTGAACTTTACATAGTCAGTCTTCCTTGCCTGGGCAAGTATCTGAGAGAGAGAGATGGAGAAAGAGAGAGAGAGAGAGAGATTATGAAGGGCAGGATGTTCAGAAAATCATAAATGAAAAAAATTTGGTTTTCTTACACTGGTGAAAGCACCTAATATTCAAATATTTTACAGAAGTAACAAACTGATCACATTTTATAAGGCAAGAATCTTCTAATGCTGTTGCAAGATAAGATAATTCAAAATTTTAAAAAAAAAAATTTGTCCATAATTTATTTGGTAAGGAAAAACAAACCATGGGAGCGCCCGTAATTCAGTATCATCTGAACTGGTATGAATATGTATTGTGGGGCAGATTTGGAACAAGACCCCCCCCCCACCCCCTGGTCTCCAAAAAAAAAAGATAGAGAGAGGAGAGTTTGGATTATTTTGCAGTCTCGCCCCATAATAATGGAAATTAGGGGATGGATCTTCATGCACTACCATAGGAATCTAGTGGCAGGAAGGATTTGAATAAGACCATCTCACATGGCAGAAGTATTGTGTTATGACTAAGTGCTTCATTCCCCCATCAACATCAGTCAGAATGTTTATTGCAACTTTCTTTTTTAACACTGCTGAGCCACAGAGGATAATGGGGTTTCAACGATTGGTCCTGTGGCAGGGTCCTCATTAAATCAAAGACAGGCGGTTCTGTCTATACAATTAATTAAATACGTGCACTTCTATTCCAGCACTTGGGGTGAAACATTGATTTTACTGGTGCAGAACCTGGTTCTCTCGTGTCTTGTTCTTTGGTACCAACAGTCTCCACGTGTCATCGCAGCTTTCCTCCTCGTTTACGCAGCCTCCTTCACCTGCTTGTTGTGGCTTTTAGTCCCATGGTCTTTTACTGTGTTCTTGAAAGCTGCCAACTTGCCTGTGATATCTGCCAGCAAGGTAAGATGAGAAGAAGGAAAAAATTGCCCTAAGTGAAGCCTAAATGCCACACACCTATCCCATGGAAGGTGTGTGCAAACATGTTTTGTTTTCACAAGGGTGGTATGTCTGTGTGTAGAGTTACCATGCACTTTTGCTGCAGAGGTGTGGCAACATCTGTAGCATACAGATCATCAATAGTTCTGGTAAAAACTTCTTAAAAAATGTATGTGTTCATGAATTTTGTCAAAAGCCACGAGATAATAACCTCATGACGATAGCATATTAACTCTTTCCCATAAATTGCAAGCCCAAGGACTTTAACCCTTCACTACAGCTGATTCATACATGCTCCAGCATACTGAAAGCTAAGAAATGCGTATGGGAGACAACTGATGCTAAGGTTTAGTAGTCTTCACATAACAAATTTTAGATAATGTGTGATGCCATTTGCTTTACACCATCTCTCAAATTCTGTGGAAGAAAGCTTTGGTCTGTTGCCAGAAACTACTGTTCCCAGTGATCCCAGATTGTGAGAATCTTGCCAAGTGACTCATTTGTCATGTGGATGTTGGATGTTGCCCCATGACAATCGCACACAGTCTGTATGTTGATGATCACCAGCTACAATTTTTCTCAAAAGGAGCTAGCAAAGCTGATATGGAGTTGCTGTCATGACTTGTCAGTAAGTATCCATGCCATCAGTTGTGATTGGGATCTTGTGAAACACGGATATTGTAGCATCAACATATTTTCTCAATAAAGACATTGATATGCAGTCACTAAACATGTAATCAGGTGAGCCTCTCAAACTGCACCATGCCCAGGTGAAAGGTTTGCAGTATTTCAAGCAACTTTTGAGATGTTGGTACAGTGACTCAGATGTCATGCAAGACAATGCTAATCGCCAACTTTTAAAGATGAATGTAGATTTTCTGCCCGGTCTTGCTTGACATTAGTTCAGATTATTGCAAGAGTATGATTGTTCTTCATTTGCCAGTAGGGTGGCATCAGCTGGATAAACATCCATTACAACAAACTAGTCTTGAAGATCAGGACCTGTTATTAGCAGACTTGCGAGAGCATTAGCAGTCATGTTGTATTACGTGATCTTAATGTACAGTGCTGCAACCACTGCAGTGGATTGAAGATTGATAAATAAAGTGGATTGTTAGCCATAAAAAGATATTATTTTTTTTTGCAACATGCACTATTGATAGAGCTTTTTTCTCTACCTTTTAGTAGCTTGTTTTGCAGCTATAAAGGACTTTGATGCACAGGCAATCAGTTCTTTGTCTTCATAAAGTCTGTGCAGAATAACTGCACCAATCCCTTAGGGTGGAGTTTCAGTTGTGAGGGTGAGCGACTTTAATAAATTGTGGTGGCCAAACTGCATTCTGGCAACAGTCAGCTGCTTGAGCTTTGACTTGGTTGACTCCAGTATCTCATTAATTGCTTTGACTTGCTCTTCTATGACCCTAATATCCCCAGATTAAGCAGCACAGGAGAGATTACTGAATTGCTGGCATTGATCTGGTATTTTGCCAATTCAGATGACAATCCAAATGGAAGTTTCTTTTTAAGCAAAACAGACCCTTTAGTGGTATAATAACAGATCATCTTTTTATTATTATTATCATCCAACTTTATTTGGAGATGGGGAGGTCAGAATTTATACTTTGTAAGCTGATGCCTTTGATTCAAACATTCAACTGAAGCCTGACTAGTCACAAATCCATATTTTGACATTTGTTGTTGTTGTTTTTTTCGTTATGGCAACCAGTATAACCCACTCGGAGTGATCAACTATGCTAATGATCTCATTTGATGTAGACTGAATACATTTGAATCTGCTGATGAGATGCAGCTTGCTAAAAATAAGCAGAATGTATCAATCCAGTTTCTACCAAATGATGATGATCCAGTTTTAGATGCAGTGATCCAGTAGATGTATCTTTTTGTATTTGCACTGTCACTCATAGCTGTGTAGGTGGACTTACAGTGGATGGACATAGCTTTGGATGAACCAGATCATCTTGTTGATCTGGTTCTGTAACTGAAAGAGAAGCCCCTGTGTCAGGTCAAAAGTTATTGAGTGCCCATCAATACCAAGATGTATGATGGTTGTAAAATTGGATGCTACTCTTGCAGAAGAAATAGTCTGAGTATCCCTCATCTTTGTCATATTGGATGTATCTGTGGCTTACTGACCTCATTTCTCTCTCAGAAAGACAATTGTTGCTTCTTTTTTTTCTTACCGACTTGCATACTTTGCACAAATGCCCCCTTCTTCCACTGTTGAAGACCTGAAGTAATGATATGGCCGTGCAGAAACTGTGCTGTCAGGGTTGAGCAAACTGCTCGAGATTGGTCATTCATGGTGTGATGTATTTTTATACTTAGATGACAGCTGCAATGTTGAACAAAATTCCCCCTTGGATTGCTCAAAACTGCAGCAACATTCTCTGCCAGCTTGACTGCATTGTCGAGTGTTGGTAACTTAAAAATGGCTTAGCAAGTGGCCATAACAAGTCTGTTGCAGAGGTTGTTAGAAAAGCATCAAATGCACTTTGCCTTTGTGATTTGTACAAGATATCTAATGCTGAGGTTCAATAATCCTTGTGTGTCAAATTTTGAAGATTGTCGAGTGAATAGAAAGGACAAGTATCAAAAAAAATTAGTGCAAGTACTACAATAGTAACAGTGGATAAATAACTGCCTCTTGTCACCCGCTTATAATTGTTCTCTTCTGTTTGTATGCGAATTTTGCTGCATATATTTTATTTATCTTTTTTTTCTTTCAGTCTTTGCAAATCTACACAAACTTCAGGAATGGCAGCACAGGACAGTTGTCTTTTATGTCAGTGATGATAATGAACTTTCGCAGCATAAGCCGCATTGTTACATCAGTGATTGAAACAGATGATTTGTTATTGATTGGCTCATTTGCTATGGTTGCTGTATGGAATAGTATCATTGCTGTACAGATGATGTATTACAAGAAGAGGAAGATGGTGAAGAAGGTTGAATAGAATTGCTTGCAAACTGTTGCTGATAAACAGGTAAAGAATACTGTAGAATAAAATTGTTACCTTGGCTTACGGGATAAATTATGTCACAGGGAGAGAAAGGCATAAAGAAGATTCTTTACTTACAAATTAGTAGTATCTAAAGAAGTTAGCATTACAATGATGTTTAGAGTCATGTTAAATATATTCAGTGACACCTGCCCTTATAAATTTGCACAAATGTTACGCTGTTTCGGCATCAGTAGTTATGAAAGTAACTGCAGTTTTGCCTTTTAGGGCCATGTCATAGCAATCTAAAGACGGGGAGATAGTTTGGTTTCGTTTCTAATGTGTATTCAACGACAGTCGATCACAGCCTGCCTGATGCCTTAAACTCAGACTTCCACAACTACTACAGAACCTTTTAAATTCAGCAGCTGTAACCTGTTCAGCAATCAATACCTCTTTTAAACTTCAGCAATTCTCAGAACCAACTGTAGGAAAAAGAGTTCTTCATTTGTGGCCAGAAAGTTTTCTGGTGAGGAATCATTTGAAAACAGAGAATGAGAAATAGAAAATGTCTCTTATCAGAGAAAAAGTAAACACCTCTTTGTGTGATGCTAAAAGGCTTCAGAATTACTCTATGTGGATAAATGGTGTACCGTATCGGAGGGTTATAGCGTGCTGGTTAGCATTCTCTTGCTGATGTTTAGCATTCTCTTTTTCTGCTGATATTTGATGTTTTTTAACATACTGACGTGTAACATTCCCTTATCCTTCTGATGTAAGATATTCTTTAATTCTGGCATTTGACACTCTCTTGACCTGCTCAAGTTTGATGTGTTTTAAATGTACAGATTTTAAACATTCTCCTACCCTGACATTTGATGTTCTGTCAGTACTTTTAACTCATTAGCTTGATATTTCGGGCTGACACCAACATTACTCAATCTGGTAAACCATATATCAGGCTCTGAGCGCATAACCATGATTTACAGTCTTCAGAGCGATTGAACCAATCAGCAATCAACTAACAACAGGACTTTAGGAAATGAAATTTGCAAATGGCGACTGCCGATGTTTGCGAAAGGGTTAACAATTTTGTGGGCCTTTTTTTAAACGAGATAAGAGATGAAGAAAGCTCATGCAAATATCACGGCGAGCAGATGTGTTCATAAACGAATAAAGGGAGTGCAGGTGCTGGATGCGATAGACTCAGAAGATGATGATGATGGAGAGGAAATTTACGATATGCGGCCATTTTCCCTCAGGATCCCAGGGTCAGGGTTAGATGATCTCAGTCAGGGCATCGTGGGCTCAAAGAGTTAACCCTCCCTGCTCATCAAGTTTTTCGCTTTTGTTTTTTTTTTTTGAAAATTTCTGACCGACCTACCTGACTGACACCTTAACACCTTCGATCTACTGGAGGTCTTCAACATGCAGATGCTAACGTTCCTCTGGCGTTGGGGGTTTTAAGCCGAGATGATGTTTCGGTGTCGCCCCAGCCCAGTTTATTTCTCCTGCCATCATAAAACACCGGTACATCGTTTTGATCCGGAAGAAGACAGTAGCTTTTCTTAACACCTGGAGAAGCGTAATCCATTCAACAAAGACAAGGGTCGATCCCTCCATTCCGTTAAAGTTACTGTTAATATATATTTTTGCATCCTTGCTGTCGTTTTGCAGGCTAGCGAAGGGTTAAAGAACGATGTCGGGTGGCCAGTTCCCCCTTATCAGCGATGGTGCCTCATTTGCTAGATATTGGTTTTATATGACAGACAGGCGGCAGCACTTGTAGCATGTGAAGAATTAAAGCAAAGTATGCACATCATACCTTTTGGTACAGAATTTCGCCAGGTCTAGAGGAATATTTTTCTAGATGGCGCCATAATCTACCTGAGGAATCTTCGTGCAGATTGGGCCATCTCCGGCTGGTGATAAGTTCATGATGTGACTGGACCCGAGTCTTTTCTTTGATAGAATAGATGTACATGATCTTCTGGCGATGCGCGAATTACTCATTTTCGCTCGGAGGTGAGACCTCATTGGAATTACCATTGTCTCGCGCCCATATATGTACTCTTCATCCTTTTCTGCGTCTGTGGCCCCTGATTTCTTTGACATCTGCTTGTGTGCGTGTGTGGGGGGGGTATTTTCAGGATGTCGCTAAGAATTTGAATAAAGGCCGAGGGGTCAGTATTGTCGCTTTAGATCACAGGTTCGACCGGAATTGTACAAAGTCTGTGAGATGGAGAACTTTCTAAAAAAAATTGCTTGTTTGTTCTTCAATACACGTAAGCGGACAAAGTATAAAACAGAATTCTGGTCGGTATTATTCTCCACAGGTACAGAGTCGCGCCTAACACCGGCCGCGGGGCCGGAGATCAGTGGTAGTTGTTGATAGTGACATTGTTTTTTTTTAAAAGATTGGTTATAAGAGGATATTCGTTCCTCCAAGAGATCTGAGATGTTTCCACCTGCCACCATGTTGGTGTTGTTGTTGTTGGAAGCGTTCGAGGATAATCCTTGACGTTCTTCGATTCACCAACGGAGATTTCTCTCAAGGGAATCTGCTGTGTTACAGCGTAAATAATGCGAATTGACTATTGCTGATCTGTTACCAAAATTAGTGTAAAACCTGTTAACTGACAGAAATGCTTTGAAACTTGAATTGTGCTTGCTTACATTTCAAAAGAGTCGTCGTCATTTGTTATCTTCATGTAGCTTTTTTATCGCATTCTTTATGTTGTCGTGTGGTTCGAAGTTGGGAAGTTTTATGAGATAGTACTGATGGCGTTATCAATCCCTCTTAAACCCTGTACTTCAATGTCTCTTCAGCTTGAAGTTCAAAACAGCCGACAGTCTCATATTGGGAAACAGCCGACAAATGATTCTGTTGTGCAGCTTGTTTTCTGCATCATAAGTGTAAATACCATTCCAAGGTTTAGTCGCTCCAAAGCTTAGCGTCAAGACACTTCCCAGCCGCTGTAACTCAGGTGCTTAGGAACAGTTCTTTTGAAATTAAAGGTGGTCTTGTTGCTGTCATGAATTCTGTGTAGAGTCCCATCAACGTCCTTCAAGAATTTATATTTCGTGAAAGACTTCCGATAAAGTGGGGACTCCATGTCAAAATTCAAAGGAACTGCTGCTACTTCCATGGGAAATCCAGCCGGGTCCACGAGATATCTGTCTCCGGTTTAGACAACATGGCGTGCTTTGGGTTGAGATCAACCGGAGAAAGGTACGCAGCGTAGCCCAGAGACTTTAATAAGAAGAATACAAAGGTGTTATGGTCGGAGCACAAACCGCCTTCGGCTGAAAGCATTTTCCGCTTGAATTCAGCTAGCGTGGAGTTTCTCATCTCGTCCTTTGGTTGACGCAATAAGTTGATGTTTTGATATGGAATTTTCTCTAGCGACCTGAAGACAATTTCTTCAAGCAGTTCCAGTTTATTCGCTGCTACGCTTTTCCTCGGCATCTTTGATTTCCAGAACGGATCGCAGAAAGGCAAAGGTCTCATCTGTAGTCAGTAGGTCTTTCGGTGGGGAATCATCTGGTTCTAAATAAGAGAACGTGCCTCGATAAAGTCATCAGAAAAATACCATTATACTGGTTGGCAGTTTATTATTACGAGTCATCCACAAAAAATTGCTGCATGCATGTTAAATTAAGTTAGATATACCTTACTGATGCGCCAGCTCTATGCAGTATTCTCATATCTAATTTCCAATTTGAAACTATTAAGGTAAAATTAGATTGGCGTATTGTTTATCACTTACGGCAGGTGTACTGTCACGGGCCAACCGTAGAAAATCCTAACAAAAACTTCATTTTTTCTGAAAATTTTTCCTATTACGATATCTTTCGGTAAGAGATTGGTAAGAACCGTGATTCTCAGGTATGGAATTCCACCGGGTTGTAAACGGTGTTTTCCTTAATAATTCTATGAGTTTCACACGGCAACAATTTAATAACAGCTGCATCATCTATAGCAATCCACGGTATTATTAGAATTTCTGGCAAGCATCTCTCTCTATCTGTGCTGATGTCATCTCTCTGTACTGGCGTCATATCTCTCGATCTTTCCTTATCTGTACTGATGTCATCTCTCTATCTGTACTGGCGTCATATCTCTCGATCTTTCCTTATCTGAACTGATGTTATCTCTATCTGTACTGGCGTCAATATCTCGATCTTTCCTTACTCTGTAGGATTGTTCATCCTCTCTCTTGCTATAGAAAGACTCTCTTATCCTTCCCTAATACGATCAGAGCTCTTCGTCTCTCTCTCGCTCCCGAGATCGCCCCACCTCGATCTATATCTCCAATCGCTCCTCTCTCTCTCCTCTGATATCTCTCTGACCTCCAATCCAGACGATCTCTCTCTCTCTCTCTCGCTCTCTCTCTCTCTCTCACCTCCGTTCCCCCCCCCATCTCTCTCTCTCTCACTCTCTCTCTATCTTCCCGATATCTCTCTCTCTCATCTCTCTCTGCTCCCATCTCTCTCCCCATCTCTCCATCTCTACTTTCCCTCTCTCTCTCTCTCTCCTCTCTCTCTTACCTCCATCCCTCCATATCTCTCCTCTCTCCCTCTCTCTCTCTCTCTCTCTCGCTCTCTCACCTCCGTCCCCCCATCTCTCTCTCTCTCCTCACTCTCTCCTCTCAATCTAATCCTCCCATATCTCTCTCTCTCTCTCCAGCCATCTCTCCCCTCTCCCTCTCCAGCCCCCCTCTCTCTCTCTTGCCATCTCTCTCTCGCTCTCTCCTCTCCATCTCTCTCTTACCTCCGCCCTCCATATCTCTCTCTCTCTCTCTCTCTCTCTCCTCTCTCTCTCTCTCTCCTCTCTCTCTCACCTCCGTCCCCCCATCTCTCTCTCTCTGTCCACCTCTCTCTCACCTCCATCCCCCCATCTCTCTCTCTCTCTCTCACGAATGAATGAACGCAGAAGAAACTCACCTGAGATGTTCGGCTGGATGACCAGAAGGAGACAAATGATTGAAGATGGACTGTTACGGCGACAGATGTTCTCTCTTTTTACAGACTCCAGATGAAGATCGGCCTGCTGTCTTAAGGTTCACAGACAGTTTTTTTTTTCCCTTTTATCTTCTTTCTCTAGGTTCTGTCACGTGAGCCACATGAAAGAAGCGAACCTCTGTTGACCTAGCGATAGAATTTCTGCGAGTAGAGCGAATTCTCGCGGCTGATCATTCTACCCCCCTGCAGACGGTTCTCTCTCTCTGTGTGTGTGTGGGGGGGGTGTGGATTAAAATACCAAACAAAAGATTCTGACTCCCAAATTTGTCATCCGCGGCAGACGTTACCTATATAGAACTCCAGTCAGACGTTAGTTCACATGCCCAAGATCATCGTCTCGCTCTGGACCGACGCGGAAGTTGGGGATGAGAACCGAACGCTAAAGATAATGCACTATTTGGTTTTGCCATCTAAGCGGCGGAATGCTGTGGTTAACAATAAAAAGATGGATAAACTATCACGGTGCCGTTTTAAAAGAAGGAATTAATAGCGGCCTGACATTATCAGTCAGTATTAAAAAACCTGACTGGTATTTCGTTTTTCACTAGAAGCCTTATGTAAACCAAAATGGCTTCCTTCCCCCTGGGGAATTAATGAATTTATATATATATATATTACCCCCACACATCTGTTTTATTTCGCAATTATTATTATTTTTGGTAAACAAAGAGAAAATCTGAAGAAAAAATAACTCGTGAAAGCACACGTTTAAAAAAAGAAATTAAAATTATCTCTTTGTCTTTGAACTTTATTTAAAGTTCTATTATTATGTTATGCGGAGTGTGTGCCCTTGTCTGCGCTTTTAAACTGGGGCTGACCTCTAGCGGGCTAGTTCGGTGGCAATCATGTCGCGGATGGCTCGGCCGTGCTACTTCAAGGTAATAACTAGATCGATGGACTAGAAAGGAAAAAGAGGGGGAAAAGGCTTGCGATGGGTAATCGTACAACAGTATTTTCTGTGCGTGTAGAAGGTAGACAAAAGAGGGGGGGTTCATAGGTTTTCGTGAAAATTTGGTGAGACTGAGTCGAACGAGGAAGAATTACAATGTATTCACTGGCAAAGCGCTCAAAGCCATTCGCAATATTCTGAGTCATGGACGGCGATTTTCGTGACATCGCATAATAAATGAGATATAAACGAGTCTATCTTTAGCCACATCATCTATCCCCCCCTTTTTATGGCTTCAAGGGACAACGATGTCCGATCCATTTCTTATATGAGAATGATGTTAGCCCGTTAATTTTTAGTATCACCATCCGTGATCCAAGACAGACCGGGAAGAAAGGTTACCCGGGTGGAGAGCTCCTAGAATCTTTCCGCGCCACCCAGGATCGAACCTATGTAAAGTCGCTTGTATAACTCTTAGATGTGGGAGGAAACCGTCGGCTGGAAAGGGCTAGAAAAAACGCATTAGATAGGTACGTCAAACCGAGCCGGTTCCGACCGGGAGTCGAACTGGTGCCGCTCTCAGCGCTGGCACCCCAACAGGCCACTACACACTGGGCCAGTGGTCATTTCCTGTTCAGTTATGCAGCTGTTGCGGACTCAGATGAGTATAATTTCACCTTTAAGGTGACTGCAGCTCGATTTTATGGCCCCAGATGTTTCTCTACATCCATCAACGATCGATCGCCACCCAGAAGCGGGCGGACGACGTAGCCGCACAGACACGTGCGTGTAGAAGAAAAATATACCAATTGCCGTCTTTTGTTTTTTATTTGTGTGGGGGGGGTTATTGACATTGTTATTGCCTATAGGCGTTTGCTGTTTAGCCACCTTGAATATTTAGGATAATGAGAAGTCAGCAAGATTTTTTTTTTTTTTGACTCATCACGTGACGGGTCGCCATGTCTGGAGAAGATCCTGTAAACAAGCAACGATGACGTCTGAGAAATTTCGTTCCCTTTCCTCCGTTGTCAGGTTGAAAGCTGATTGATGACCCACGGGGCTCGCCCTTTCACCTGAAGCTGCTCCGCATTCTTCGTCTGGTTTTTTTGGGGGGTGGGTGGAGTGATGGGGCGATCGGCTGTACGAACCTTTTCATTTCTAAAACCAGAACCGGAAATGCATCGTCATTTCTCCATGGTGACCAGAGACGGATAACACGCCCCTGACATTCTAGAACAGTTCAGTGTAGGCAACAATAGCGTCGCGTCTTTGGCTGCGGTGAAGATGCATCCTTACGACAATAATGCAGTGGTGTTGTTTCTTTTTGACACGCACAGACGGCTGTAAGGTCGACAACTCCCGGTGAGAGGACCCAGCGCTGCGGTTGTTCTAGGAATCGACCTTTGTAGGGAAATTTCTCCTTAGAATCTTAACTTCTAAGTGTGGGAGGAAACCCATGCGTCTGACTAGCGAAGAAAAGATCGAGGAACTGCACAGCGGGAGAGGCTCTCAACCAGAGCAATTCGGTGTGCTAACCACTGGACTACCGTGTTGTCCCATGATTTGATATACAGCGCCAAACTTAATGTAATACTTTCTAGTGGACAAGCAGTTCCGTGACCAAATGTGGAACTTCGCTACACGCATAGTTGTCAATATTGTTTTATTAATGAACATTATTTTTAATAAAAATAAATTCATAAAATAACAAATAAGAAACAAAAATGGCTAAAACATTGCAATCGGTCAATAATGTCCTAAAATAAATCAAATCTATCTTGGCCATCACCGTATAACGACTTGAGCCGATAAACACCGACGGTCTTAGTGCGGCCGGAGCTTCAGGGAAAAGCAGCTACGAGTAGGCGCGGCACCCACGTGTCGTGACTGCTCTCACGTGACGAAGCGCGGTGGTATTACGAACTCTCTCTCTATCTCTCTGTACTGACGTCATCTCTCTCTTTCTCTGTACTGACGTCATCTCTCTCTTTCTCTCTCTCTCTGTACTGACGTCATCTCTCTCTTTCTCTCTCTCTGTACTGACATCATCTCTTTCTCTCTCTCTCTCTCTGTACTGACGTCATCTCTCTGTCTCTGTACTGACATCATCTCTCTCTCTCTCTCACTCTGTACTGACGTCATCTCTCTCTCTGTACTGACGTCATCTCTCTCTCTGTATTTACGTCATCTCTCTTTCTCTCTCTCTCTGTACTGACGTCATCTCTCTGTCTCTGTACTGACATCATCTCTCTCTTTCTCTCTCTCTCTGTACTGACGTCATCTCTCTCTTTCTCTCTCTCTCTGTACTGACGTCATCTCTCTCTCTGTACTGACGTCATCTCTCTCTTTCTCTCTCTCTCTCTGTACTGACGTCATCTATCTCTCTGTACTGACATCATCTCTTTCTCTCTCCTCTCTCTGTACTGACGTCATCTCTCTGTCTCTGTACTGACATCATCTCTCTCTGTCTCTCTCTCACTCTACTCGGACGTCATCTCCTCTCTCTCTCTACTCTATCTCCATCTCTCCTCTCTCTCTGTACTGTACGTCCATCTCTCTTTCTCTCTCCTCGCTCTCGTACTGACGTCATCTCTCTCTCTCTCTTTCTCTGTACTGACGATCATCTCTCTCTTTCTCTCTCTCTCTCTGTACTGACGTCATCTATCTCTCTGTACTGACATCATCTCTTTCTCTCTCTCTCTCTCTGTACTGACGTCATCTCTCTGTCTCTGTACTGACATCATCTCTCTCTTCTCTCTCTCACTCTGTACTGACGTCATCTCTCTCTCTCTGTATTTACGTCATCTCTCTTTCTCTCTCTCTCTGTACTGACGTCATCTCTCTCTCTCTTTCTCTGTACTGACGTCATCTCTCTCTTTCTCTCTCTCTCTGTACTGACGTCATCTCTCTGTCTCTGTACTGACATCATCTCTCTCTTTCTCTCTCTCTCTGTACTGACGTCATCTCTCTCTTTCTCTCTCTCTCTCTGTACTGACGTCATCTCTCTGTCTCTGTACTGACATCATCTCTCTCTTTCTCTCTCTCTCTCTGTACTGACGTCATCTCTCTCTCTCTCTCTCGGGATTGGGGCTCCTGTCCCCGTTATCGCATCAAGCGAATCTCCATGTTACAACGTGGGAGGATCTAGAATGTTACTTTCTCTTTTCTACCCCTCCCCCCTCTGACGTACACCGATTTTTCTAAATTCTTCTCGTTTAAGGGTTAGCGCAGCCCCCCCCATATATAGACTTTTTTTTCCTTTTCTCCCTCCTCTTTCGACGTGAATGCTCAGCTGTCGGAAGATTAATTACCGCGCCCGGCCGACGAGAGTTGGTGGTGGAGGGGCCTCGTTAGGACAGTCGTCAGACTGAAGTAAAAAAAATTAAAGGTCATTTAAAAAAAAACAACAACAACAACAACAACACACCCACAATTAAAAATCTTTTTTGTTTGTTGCACTTGGCTCGGAACAGTCGAGAGAAAGAGATACAGTAGATCCCATTTAATGGGGCCGTCGTACCGGCTGCCTCACTTGGTTAACGTCTATAGAGATAGTCTGCCAGGTGCGGGCTAAAATCTATTCGCCCTTCTCCGGCTGAGAAGACAGTGGCTGCGGGGCATCGCGTCCTTAGCCTTCCAAACCAGTTGAGTGCCACGCCTTTTATGGGGGCGTGGCCACTTGGAATCGGCCCTGGAGGGCTGGGGACGAGTACTCTGTTAGCCGCTGCACACGGAAAGTCCACTGCTTGAAAGAAGTAGGGAGGCTTTTTGCTCTCAGCCTGCCTGTCTGGCTGGAAAGGTTAGGGACGTCGGGACCGATTTTCGGACCTGGCCTGCTGAGGCCCCCCCCCCCAGATAGGTTTTTGGCTGGGGAAGCGAGCGATCCTTCCCAAACGGAGTTTCCGCTAACATGGGACGCTTCGGCGTCCCTATATGCTGGTCTTTTTTGGCCCTCACTCGGAGTTCGCTCCAACTTCCCCACACCTTTCTCTTCGGAGTTACACACGCACACAAAGAGATCAAGGCGCGCTATGGTGGTCCCCAGAGGTTAGGGTTTGGTGGGGGTGCCCGACTTCCCGGGGACTTCTATCGCAGGCTCCCTAGGCTGGGTAACGGCACGGTCCTCAGCCTCTAGTCGGAGATCGCAATACCGCCTTAGGGCACCACACGGGTTCTATCTACCCAACGGATTTGATATCCGCCTCCCCAAGCCGAAAGGGGTTACCCATAGACACACTTACTCCATTCTAGAATCTTCGCTGGATGGGCATTTCCCAACTGGCCGGTCTGCAGCAGCCCTCGACTACGGCTAGGGATTATACGGTCGTAACTGCGTAAAATCTCTTATCTGAAGCGGCACAGGCAGCGAGAGCCCCAGTGCGAGTAGGGTAGGGTCAGTAACAGCGGCAAGCGACGCTGAAGCTGCAGACTCAACGATCGGGACCCAGAGTGCCAAGAGCACTAAGGTCACAAGCCGCTGTAGCTACAGAGAAAGCAATAATTAAAAAAAAGAAACTTCCTTTCAACGTGTGACGGCGGTGGGGACAAGCACAGCAGATCCCAATTCAAAACACTTAAGGGCAAAAGAAGAAAGTCGGTTTTCCAAGCCATACTATCGGAAGAGGTCTAGGGAGCAACCCAAAGCGACCATTCATAGTGAAATAGTGGAGGAGTCTACGAAACCTAAGTCGCCTGGCAGCAACGAAGTTTACGTGGCTGGGGAGCCCCCAAAGGGGTCGCATAGATGGTAACCTCGCGGAGATCCCGCAGAGACGGGGTCACGGACGGCTTCCTGGGTTTGGGGCAGCAGGATGCGTCAGGGGCATCCAGTCCTTCTCCGGGAGAACGCAGTAAACAGAATCCCTGGCATTTCGGAATTGTGGGGGGGTGTACGAGGAGACTTACCGTGTTAGAGAGGAGCTAACCATTAAAAAAAGTAGATAAACAGGATATTAGCGACGAAGGGCGTAGCGATCTAGAGAAGGTTAAACAGCGATTGTTCTTAGAAACACCTTGCAGGTGACTGATGCAGGCGGTGTCATCAGGGTACAACAGCTCTGCGCTGTGAAAAGGGCAGTAAGTGCAGAGGGGGGACGCGGCGCTTTGTTAGACGATGCAGAGAGTGAACTTATCCCAGTAAAAGATGCCATCGGAGTATTAATGACAACAAGTCCTTCCACACGGAGGGTGGCGGCCTTACGCCGAGTTCTATCGGATACTTATCAGTTATCGATCTGTCAGTCGTAGCCAGTAGTGCGTTCGACCGGGCGACCTGAATAATTCTAAGATCATAGCTTCTAGGGTGAATGGCGAGCAGACTGGCCAGGGTTATGTCCACAATACCTGCTCAGTTCGAGGTCGGCCTCGCAAGGGATTCCCTCCTTCCAACAGATCAGGGAAGTTCTACATGAAGTACACGCATTCGACGGGGGCATTAAAAGAGTTTGGGTTCGGGTGGTGGGGGGAGAAATGGGTAGAGTTACCTCGCTCCGATACCCGGACAAGGATTAGTCCAGAATGGCTTTGCGTTGGCTTAATTTAAACCTGGCAGAATATGGCCGGGGCTGCTCTCGTGTAACCGCTGATCTGCGCCATGTGGGCCGAGGATGCCGGGCACACATCGTCTAGGATAATCCAGTATTCGTGCTTGACCGACCCAAGCTGTCCCCTCACGGTACAGGAATAGAAAGGCCGTGGGACTGCCAGACTGGGTACCTGCTGCCACTGAAGCCGGACTGGTTGACTTATTGTGTGTGGCAGGGGGCCCGCAAACACTCGGTGATCCACCTCCCACGGGATCTAAGGGGATTAAACATTGTAAACATAACCCACGGCACCTTCACCCGTCTGCAGTATAGAGACCCGTGGCGTGTAGCCGACTTTCTCTTATTTGGGGGGAAAGGGGCATAGAGGGAGAGAAACTCCGTTCCGAGGGTCTGCCTAGGGGAAGGAGCCAGGTGGCCGGCTACTTCTTTGGTGTGGCGGGGGTTAGGGTGAACCTCACTCGCACACGGCTTTCCGGTGCCCTTACCACCCATTTCCGCCCGGTGCGCGCGCACCACACAGTATGGCGATTCTGCAAGAAACCATTAGGTTTGACGCATATCTCTTCACTGGCTAAGACAACTGCTATTTAGACTAATGCTTATTAATTAACCAACTAACGATTAACTAATTAAGCTTAATAATGTTACTGCGAAAGCTTTTCCAATTTATCCCTTTTCTGTATACGAAAAGGGCGAGAGTGGCCACGTACGTGGCATAAGCAGACGACCGTTTGCATGGAGCTTCCCCCCCCCTCCTCCAACATTTCGGCACATTGTCTGTCGTAACCCAGTCACCGCCGCGCAACAACATAATCCACCCGTGGACGGCCGGATGCGAACTCGCACGCGTCGTAAAAGAGGAAGGGAAAAGAGCCGCCATGAACTTCCGCCACGTGACTGCGACGTCGAGTCGTAGAGAGAGAGAGAACGAGAGAGGGTGTGCATACAGAACCCTCTCAACGCAACGGAAGAAAGGGGAAGGCGAGTAAACTATCTAAGGTAATCACCGAAGAAGTTTTGTTTAGTAATAATTAACCACCACGCAAAGGCGATTTCTTTTTTTAATTTTCGAACCCAGTCTGTTGCACTACAAACGCTTTTTAAGGGGCCGCAGACACAACGCTGGGAGTGAACTGGGGGCCGGCTGGGACCTTAACGAGAACCACGAAGGATTTATTCTGCCAAAACCCGCCCGAACCCAAGCTCCCAATAAAATGGGTGTCGGGAGCACTAGCTCAGAACAGCGGCAGGCAACAATAGAAAATGTTATCTCCCCCGAGACAACTCGCCGGGAACGCTATCAAACCGTGTCAAAAACAAACAAAAGGTGCCGCCATCTTGGTGTCCACTATTACGTCCTCACTGAACTTGATAGGCTTGAGAGACTTAGTCTACCGCGATTCGATCTGCGTGTGTGTGTGGTAGAGAAGTGCAAAATCTAGGAAAATTTATACAGCAAAGGTTAGGTTGTCCATTAGACACATGCATTCATAGTCTGTTGAGGATAGTGTGTGCTTATTCCGAAAAAATGAAATCGTAGAAAAGCATGGGAGCATCAGGATCTCCACGGACGAGCACCCGAACTCTCTTTTCACCCAGAGACTGCGCTCGTCGAAACCGTATCAGGTGTTCTCGCGACGGAAATGTTTGCAGAACACCATCACCGCAAGAAGCACAACTCGGTCCACAAGCGAGTTCGCGACGAGGAGCCCGCAGACAGGTACGGTGTTGCGGATGACGAGTAACAGATGCGCTTCAGCAATGGACAATATCTGTCTCACTCAAATGCATCGGCAGCTTCGCACTGCGGGATCCGGTAGCGGGGTCAGGGGCGCGAAACTCTTGAGAGACATTATAAAGTTTCGCCTGCAGTGATCTCTCGAGCCGCGTGACATGGGAATCGACCAATGAAAAAAAAGATTTTGTGGTCAGACGAATCGCGTTGCTCCCTATTTCATATAGCTGAAGGAATGCAAGTGAAGTAGGGACGTCGTGCTGAAGATGACGCCACGATGTGCAGTGCCCTCGTTCTAATGCAGAGTCGGGTGACATCACATGAATACTCAGGCAATGCATCAGACACAAGTTAATTTTGCGATACTGCTTCTGTATTCGGATGTGGGCGAAACTTATCTCCGTTCCATGGGCTCGTTTTGCGCAAGAATGGTATGCAGAACATCAGGGTGCTTTCATACATCTTACCTAGCCAGCCCTCCTCCAATCTCAATCTTCTATGGTATATGCTTAGCAACGCAACAGAGCTCATCTACAACTGTCTTATTTTATGGATTAAGTAAGCACTGTCTAGGTAGAAAAAATTGTTTAAAATACCACAGAACCTTTGGTGTGTTAAAGCTGTCATTTATGCCAATTTTATCTCATCTTTTGACCGGGCAGTGTATATGTATATGGACGTGTGTGTATATGCTTGTGGAGGCTAATTCTAATTTTATGCTTCTGCGAATTTAACATCGAGCTAGGTCACTGCTTATGAAGGTCACATGACGCAGAGACTATAACGAACTCTTGTATATATATATATCAGTAAAGCATAAGAAAATCTCTAAATAATACTCAGAACAGATATCCTTGGTTCCGCTGAAGAAGCACAAGTTATCATAGCAAAGAGAGGAGAGAGAGAGAGAGAGAGAGAGAGAGAGAGAGAGAGAGAGAGAGAGAGAGAGAGATGGAGAGAGAGAGAGAGAGAGAGAGAGAGAGAGAGAACTTACTGACAGACCAAGTTAAGAGTTAGACATCTATTTCTCGATTTCTCGTCTTAAGTCAGTGAGGAGGTCGTATAAAATGATAACCGTCATTAGAGATGACAACTCGTAAAAATTCTCCTTTAAATTAACACCTGAAGTTACTGGAAAATGACTCGACGGTTTGAAGTCATCACTGACGTGTCCCTTCGGTTACGGTAGATTAACCGCTACATACGCTTACAAACAACAACAACAACAACAAAAAAACTTGAGGCGGCTGATTTGGAGAGATTTACAATAAGGTAAGTTGACTCTGTTTCTAAACATTTAAGTTTGTCCCAAATGTTTCCCAGAATGCATCTCTCGCTCATCAAAGTTGACGAGAGAGAACTTCGAAGAGTGAGCATAGACGGCACAGAAGAATCTGCTACCTGTCATTGGTGATGCTATTACAGCTTTTTGTTCCTTCACCTTAATTACACGGGGTGATTTTTATTTTAATGTATCATGTTTCAGACGATAATTACTTCGTGTAAAAAATTTTATTCTCTCTCAGCTGATCAGTCGCCATAGCTACGAACTGCACCGGACGAACTCGATGGCAGAACTCTAACGAATTTTTTCTAAAGCTGATGATCAAAAAAATAGAATTTGGAAAAGGTAAAGATGAAGATAAAATGACTGCCAGACACCGAGCCGTCTGTTCGGGAGGATGAGAGAGCAGATTTCCAAGAAAGGGCGGGCAAGCCGCTGTTCCTCATAGGGGCAACCTCACGTGTGTGTGTGTGTGTAGAGAGAGAGAGAGAGAGAGAGAGAGAGAGAGAGAGAGAGAGAGAGAGAGAGAGAGAGAGAGAGATGACGTCAGTACATAGAGAGATATGACATCAGTACATAGAGAGAGATGACGTCGGAATATGGAGATATGACGTCAGTACATAGAGAGAGATGACGTCGGAATAGGGAGATATGACGTCAGTACATAGAGATATGACGTCGGAATAGAGAGATATGACGTCAGTACATAGAGAGAGATATGACGTCGGAATAGAGAGAGATATGACGTCGGAATAGAGAGATATGGCGTCAGTACATAGATAAAGATATGACGTCGGAATAGAGAGTTATGACGTCAGTACATAGAGAGAGATATGACGTCAGTACATAGAGAGAGATATGACGTCGGAATAGAGAGATATGACGTCAGTACATAGAGAGAGATATGACGTCGGAATAGAGAGTTATGACATCAGTACATAGAGAGATGACGTCGGTACAGAGAGATATGACGTCAGTACATAGAGAGATATGACATCAGTATATAGAGAGAGATGACGTCAGTACATAGAGAGATAGAGAGAGAGATGACGTCGGTACAGAGAGATATGACGTCAGTACATAGAGAGAGAGATGGAGATGGAGAGAAGCCAGACGGAAACAGTTTCAGAACCTCTCGAGTATACACTCAGCGAGAAACCTCGTGTTGTCGGACTATCTTTCCCCGCTGTTCTCGACGAAGCATTTTTGGGCAACTTTATTCGAAAATATGGCTTCCTCGTCGTCCGAATATTCGCCAAACGCAGACGAGTGACCGCAACGTCTCGTGGAGATGGCGCGCGACGACGGAAGAAGCGAATCTGGCGGGGCAGTCCGCTACTGTCGAGGAGTCGGACGTCGAATTACTGCACGCGCGAGTTCAGCCTACCCTTCGCTCCAAAAAAAAAAGCAACACGCGCACAAAACCTGGCCTGTGACAAATGGAGGCCATAAAACCTATCTGAAGGGAGAGGAGTATTCGATTACATCGGGACTAGTTCTGAAAACGTTGCCAAATATTTCATTCTTTTATTCTCTCCCCGCCCCGGCAAAGGGGCCTCAGTTATAATAGTCGCCCCATTATCATACATTCCAAGTAAATTATGCGGACAAAGGCGGATGGCAGGAAGCCCATCGACGACTCCAGCTCGTTATCCCTCATCGGTGCCAGGGAAATGATTTACTTCTCTTAAATTGGGGCTGGGAATAGCGGACGACTCGATCTTTAATTGTGCGCGCTGGAATAACTGCTTATTGTTACAGTATAGAACAAACAACAGCGGGGCAGCTTTGCCTTTACTCCTCAAGGTTAAACTCAGGTGGTTCCGTAAAATTAAACCTTTTGGTTCCTTTTAAGACAAACCCGGCAAATTTTCGCGGTCTTGCGCTGATATTCAATAATAAAAAAAAAGAAACTCACACGCAACAACTGCAACCGCAATCGCCTGTGCGAGGTCACTGGTCGGGTTTGTATTATCTCGCCAATCCACGCGTCATAAGGGCCTCTGTAGAGTCCTCGACGCCAGTCTCTTTGCAGGAATTCGCTCGGAGTGCAGTCTCTGCCGTTTCCACGTAATAGCGGCAGTACGTTGAGGCTTTTCCTTGTTGTTGCTTTTCTTTTCTCAAAGATGGCTACGGTAGCTCTGCCCGCTATTGGCCACCTGTCGGCGAGTCAGGCTTCGGGAGCACCTGTTCGGGAGTCTTCCCGTTACTCCGGGCGCCTCTCACATAAAGCTACAAGGATAATGCGATTGTTTTGCTGATTTGATCCAGTTGGATTAGGACGTATTATCCATCGCATTTATTTTTTTAAAAAAATCTCTCGTCTCATGAGAGACACATAAAGAAAAGTCAAAAGCAGACGACGGTCGGACACGATGTCGTGCCGATAGTTATAAATGTTGTAAAACCGTCTTAAGAACATTGATACCGCTCAGCTAGGATGATGCTCAAACTCATTTAAGTAAAAGTCAGTTATTTCCTTACTACTTTAAATGGCCGGTCATTTTTGACGTAATTGATAATTAATTCTCTCTTTGACTATCAGAAATGACGAGAAACTTACGTCTGTATCCATTATGTCGTCACGACCATTCCGGCTTTTCTCAGGTAGGCGGTATCCGAAATTGATTTAAAGATCTTGAATAATCTGTCAGACATTGGCCAAGGTAAAGATTTTTTTAATTAACTAGAAATGTTCTGATTTAATATCGTATCCGATGTCTTTTAAACGACGGGCTTTGCTCGCTTGGTCACAGACCCTCCACGATGGTTATGGGTCTACTATCGCAGTATCCATCGATGTTCAGTGAAACTACGTTATAGCACAGAATATCACAAGCATCCGGTGCTGCTGATATATCAGTTTGCCGCTCGGGCAACTGAAAATTCCTAATTCCTGGTGTTTCTTGTCTTGTTGTAGGAGATAATTATGTAAATTTTCGGAGACAACAATCGGTATTCTACCCAGATGGTGTGATGAAAATAATTTTAAAGAAAGAGAGAGATGACGTCAGAGAGAGACATGACATCAGTATAGAGAGAGATCACGTCAGAGAGATAGAGACATGACATCAGTACAGAGATAGATGACGTCAGAGAGAGACATGACATCAGTACAGAGAGAGATGACGTCAGAGAGAGATGACGTCAGAGAGCTAGAGACATGACATCAGTACAGAGAGAGATGACGTCAGAGAGATAGAGACATGACATCAGTACAGAGAGAGATGACGTCAGAGAGAGACATGACATCAGTACAGAGAGAGATGACGTCAGAGAGAGACATGACATCAGTACAGAGAGAGATCACGTCAGAGAGATAGAGACATGACATCAGTACAGAGAGAGATGACGTCAGAGAGATAGAAACATGACATCAGTACAAAGAGAGATGGCGTCAGAGAGATAGAGACATGACAACAGTACAGAGAGAGATGACGTCAGAGAGAGACATGACATCAGTACAGAGAGAGATCACGTCAGAGAGATAGAGACATGACATCAGTACAGAGAGAGATGACGTCAGAGAGATAGAAACATGACATCAGTACAGAGAGAGATGACGTCAGAGAGATAGAAACATGACATCAGTACAAAGAGAGATGGCGTCAGAGAGAGACCTGACGTCAGTACACAGAGAGACATGACATCAGCACAGAGAGAGATGACGTCAGTACAGAGAGATGTGGGGCAGAGATATATGGCGGCTTTCAATGAGAAAATAAATATAATTCTGAGTTTTCTAGAAGGAAACAACAAAACAAACGAAAGAATGATTATTCAAATAAAAGGCGCAACGTTGTAGAAAAGTCTTCCTTGACGTCATCTGGCTAGCAAACCGGGAAATAACTTATGCAAGTGGCTTTAAAAAGATTGTGCGGGTTCGATCCCCTGCGAGTTGTCATTCCGAGAAGCAAACGCTAGCACGGACACACTGGCCAGGCCATGCTGTAAGAACCAGTCCTAAGATCGTTAGTCTTGGGGAAGCGGGTGTTGTAGCTGTATGCCCCGCTTCGGTACCAATCGTCGGACGGTGGAAAGACCTCGGCGTCTTCATTAGGAAATGCAATTAAAATTCAGTTTTTTTTTGGAAATTTTTTTCTATCAGGGAAACCAATTGCAGTATAATTTTTTCCCTCTCCCTAAATCTGTTCAAAGTCAGTCACGTCGCCGATTTTCTAGAACCCTAAATAATTACCGGATATGTCCTATCCGTTCATCTATAAAGGTCTGGTAATTTTCAAAGAAAATACATCAAAAGAAACGTGTTTTTTTTACAAAGTGCAATAAATCTCAAATGCTTCTCCTACCGGAGAGATGGCGTTCAGCTTTAATTTCTGGCCCGCGCTCTTCCTTTGTAACAGTGGCCTGCAGGAGAACACGAACGTATGTGCGACTGCACGAAGCGTATACCTGTAGGCAAAAGTATGAACCAAATGTTGGTTGACTATCGATCAGAGAGAAATTCTTCTTATGCGTGAATGTGTAGGAAGGAAGACAAGCGATTACGAGACAGCTGTATTGGTCTGGGGGGGTTGTCGATATACTAGCATAGTTTCAGCGTTACCCCTCATATCCGGTGGAGATCGTGAATGTGTTCGGAAGAGCTCGCCTATAAATAAAACAAACAATTTTTTTTTTTTTTTTGTAAACAAAAAGCGTCGAAAAGATGCTAATAAAAACGGAGGAAAAGGGGGAGGTAATAATAACAGGTGTCGCTGCTCGTTACGCGAGTCGTCATCGAAACATCGTAATTCTGCATAGACAGAGATGTGGGCCGTGGGATTCGGTGTAACGCAGTTGTTAGCCGGGGCGTATGGAGACTGTTTCAGATCGCAAGATACCTGGCAGGGGGCGACACACGCGCTACTGAAGGTCATGTGACTTGGCCGCTCGTGGCCGCCATAACGTCAATACACGACTAATTTCACGTATAAAAATGCAGGAGCAGTTACACTTGCAAAAGTAAATAATAGCAGATTTTTTATTTTAAAGTTTTGGTGGCTTAACTTTAAAACCGGGAGGCAGCCACAGACAGGGGTGGGGGGGGGCTATAGGGCGGTCGGTTTTAAAGTAAACGGAAAGACCCGCCAAAGCTGATCGCACCCAGCTTAATTACCAACCGTCCCAATCATAATGGCTTCGCGAGTCAGTTAAAAGTGTCCAAGGGTTAATTAGCGGCAAGGGGTGACCACGATTTTGCAGGCAGAAAGCCCCGAGACGCGGAGTTAACTTTATTATTGTTGTTGTTGTTTTTCTTAACGGTGTCTCCGAGGTTAATTAACAAAAGAAAGGGAACCGTCAAGATGAAATTGCAATCTTACAGGCAGCAGAACGACGGCGATAATTGAATTCGGCTCTTTTTTGTACGTTCCCTGTTCCTGCTGGGTCGGGGGTTCGTTCCTGAAACCCGATATTAAAAAAGAAAAAAAGATGTCTGGCCGCATTTTCTTTTTTTTCTGATCCATTAAATTACCCACACACAACATCGGTCTTCAAACTCTGGATTTTACGCCCGGAGATCTCGAAAATCCTAACCCGCTCGCGAAGCAAGAAGCATCAGCTGGGAAAGGGTTAACCATCGGTTGTCGGCGGGTTAGGGTTGAAAACGAAGGTTAAGAAAGAAAAGAAAAATAACCTGGTTATATTAGGTACGAAATTGTATTTTAAAGCGCTGGTATATTATCCTTGGCGGCGTAGTTTTTACTTATTGTTAATATTATACTAAAAAATACAGACCCCCCAAAAAAATGCATCATCCGGTTATGTCGGCTATGACTAGCCGATTGGCGTTGTTCCTGGTCGATCTCGTTCCACTGCTTCATCGGGTGCACTCCGCTGCGGAGTTGACACTCCTGCCTGATTCCGGTTCAAAACGACTGCTCGACTGAGAAATCTAGTATATGCGAGAGCTCGCAGAATGACTCCCCGGCCGACTCTCGAGAACGAGTCCACGTGGGGATAAAGTGGGATGGCGACTGGTTGATGGTTACCGATGGTTACCGATGTCACGTTCAGGCTTATCTTTGGTGCCGCCGTCTCTACCGAGGAGGAATATCGTTCGCACTTTCCACGCGCAAAATCTGTAGAATTTCCCAGCAGCTGGTACACGGCGCGAAACCGGGGGGGGGGGAGAAAGGGGCCAAGCTTTCCGAACACGTGGTACCAACGGGTCGTCTTCTCGGTTACCGCGCCTGGCGAGAAGAACGGTTCGTGTCACTGGGTCATCTGCGGGCCCCCTCCATTTTTAAAGCGTTTGACTGTATTTCGTTCTCTGGAATTAGGCATTTTTATGAATGTTTACGTTAATTTGTAGAATGGAAGACAATCCTTATGGAAGACAACCAAGAATTTCTGTTACAGGGGTAAGCTGTTACAACACCGGTAAATTCTTCATTAAACGTCTGGACGACCCCTAATCGATGTCATAAGCTTTGACCCCCAATTCGTCCCTCTCTCCCCTAAACCTGGAGAAAGTTGGAGTGTCAAAATTTCTAATGCCTGCTGTCCTGAGAAAATAACCAATGGTAACCACCTCTAGATGTGTGAAAACTGCCGACAATTTCAAATCAGTGAGATAGTAATATTTCTTCTATTTCGTCTTCTTAAGCTGTTTCGGCTCTGTTGCCAATGAAATTGTATTATTTTTCTTCTTAATCGTGAAGGATGGTACTAGTTCCTTTAAAAAAACATGACTACCTGTTCTCTTAATATTTAGAATTTTAAGGCCTTTTAAGATTATTACATTACGCCAGGTAAAACTTCACGTGATACAGGTACAAAACTACATTATGCCAGGTAAAACTTTACACTCTTATGGATACACAATTGCATTATGCTATGGAAAATGTTGTTGTGCAGGTACTAAATTACATTATTCCAAAGAAAACATCACGTGATACAGGTACAAAACTACATTATGCCAGGTAAAACTTTACACTCTTATGGATACACAATTGCATTATGCTATGGAAAATGTTATGTTATGCAGGTACTAAATTACATTATTCCAAAGAAAACATCACGTGATACAGGTACAAAACTACATTATGCCAGGTAAAACTTTACACTCTTATGGATACACAATTGCATTATGCTATGGAAAATGTTATGTTATGCAGGTACTAAATTACATTATTCCAAAGAAAACATCACGTGATACAGGTACAAAACTACATTATGCCAAGTAAAACTTTACGTCTTATGGACACAAATACATTATACCAGGGCGTATAGGTGAAGTTATGTTGTGCAACTGAAAGAAAAACATGAGCTCGATACAAGT